>ML675611.1:29792580-29817938 GCA_007922155.1 Mesoclemmys tuberculata | reverse complement strand
AGGAATTTTCCTCCGGGGCAGATTGGCAGGGGCCCCAGAGGTTTTTCTCTGCAGCATGGGGCATGCGTCGCTTGCTGGTGTATTCCCTGCAGCTTGAGGTCTTCAAATCTCACTTTTGAGGATTTCAATAACTCAGTCATGGGTTCGGGGTTGTTATAAATGTGTATGGGTAGGGTTTTGTGGCCTGCCTTGTGCAGGAGGTCAGACTAGATGATCATATTGGTCCCTTCTGACCTATGTTTTTATGTTTCTATGTTCCCATATGTAAGTACTTAAAAACTGTGAAAAAGTCAACCCTTAACCTTTCCTTTGTTAAATTAAACAGATTGAGCTCCTTGTATCTATCCCTATAGAGCAAGGGTTCCCAAACTTTTTCCCAAGGCCCATCTGTGAAGCTGCAATAGGCACTGCGGCTTTGACGTTGTCAAAATTTTGTCAAAGTCAAAATGTCAAAGCTAGACAGATTCAGACTAGGAATTAGGGACATATTTTTTAAGAATGAAGGTAATTAACTACTGGAACAATTTACCAAGGATTGTGGAGGATTCTCCATCACTAGCAATTTTAAAATAAAAATAGGACAGTTTTCTAAAAGATATGCTTCAGTTCAAACAGGAAATAATTCAGGGAAATCCTATCACCTGTTTTATTCATGTCAGGCACTAAATGATCTCACTGGGGCCCGGTGTACACTTACCATTGCGATTCGGCGGCAGTCGACGGGAGATACGCAAGTGACATAAATCACTTGCCTATTATCTCCTGTCAACTTTGCGGCGTTTCCTCTACACGGTGTCCACACTGCGCTGCATCAAAGGGAACAGCGCTCCCTTCGACGCAGTGCTACGCCACTTACCAAGGTGGTTTTCCTGCGTCGCTTCCTGGATCAACTGAGCGGGTCTACACAGACAGCTCAGTCAATCCAGAGCAATCGATGTAACGGCAGTGAATTTGCCGCCGTCAGTGTGGACCCAGCCTGGATCCATCTGTCTTAAAATCTACGAATTTATGCATCACAGCCCCCTAAGGCTCACTTATGGAGTCAGATATCATCCATCTTAGCTGGAAAAGAAGTCAGCAAACTCCTGCTTAGATCTTACTGATTTCCCCTCTCCCTCCTCTTTTTTCTAGAAACATTGAAAATCTAGCTACAGAAAATCTAAAGCAAGATGAGTGGAAGAAGGGAGGGTTCCCTCTGACATTTGTACATGCTCCATGGATACTAGGATTGTGGATTTTCCCTGGAAAATGTTCTTTCACATGCTCTGAGATGCTTGGTATTCAAGGCATTTTCCGTCACTACGGGGAAAAAGAATGTCATGAGATCTTTCCCTGCTTCTGTACAATGCATTGTCCTAATTTCTTTTTCTACCATTTAGATTTTCCCCTCCTATTTTTACATATATTGGGATGTAGGATATTTTCATTTCTTTGAGGAGAATGAGGAGTTTGGCAACTGCTTTTGCCTGATGGCAAGATTCCACATTGCATCTCTTGCTAATTAGTTCAAATTCGGTAGGGACCACGAGTCCTCACTATCCTACTATGGATTATTTGATGGTTTATGTAAAATGAATTGGTGATCTCAGTTCAACTTCTAACAGTTAAATGCCCACATTAAAAGCTGTTCTCACAATTGGAACTCTTTGGGAATCCCATAGAGCACAATCACTTGGTGGCCACAGATATGAAATACCTTCTCACCACTGCAACTTTTATTCTTCCAAGTTAACACTGAAGAACAGTGTCAATACAGTGGGAAGCAGCATACTTCTGTTACTCTTGCTGTACATTTTCTACGGACAGAGAACCTCGGTCTCCTAAACTATCAACCCACCATCTTTCTCTAGCTCTAAATATTCTTTAAAAAGTGCACACACTCACAAAGCTCCCCTCCCACGATAATAAAATCCAAAATCCAATACTGCATTTTCATTTATCTTCCTAGAAAGTAGTGGTTTCTGCTTGCATGACAAAACAGCCACAGCCACCACTGTGATAAAAGAAGATAGTTAAAAAGAATGAAGAGCCCAATTGATGAAGATGCAAACTCTCCAGTTTTTCCAGAAACTGATCTTCATCAACTTGTTGTCGCCTGAAGAATTTAATGAAAAACTTCAAACCTATGCCTTGTAACTTAGTACTAGTTTTTAAATGTTTTGTTTAAACATTTAAATGTTTTGTTTATCATGAGTCACCACTCAACATCATTCTATTTGCTCATCTTTTCAAAAGATGCTTCTTTTGTATTAAAAACTTTGACATGCTATAATTGTACATATTTGTTCTTTGCATATGCTAGGTTGTCACTGGCTTATTTTATAGCACAACTCTCCCTAAATAATATGTTCCAATTACAACAAAACTGAGGAAACAGAACTGCATTAAAGAACATCACTTCCAAGGATCACCTTAGAAGAAAAGTCTTACCTCCTGTTCCAAGAACTTTCAAGAGTTCAAAGTTCTCAATGCCCACCTTCTCTTCATGGCCAGTCAAATTTGCTAAGAAAAAAAGAAAAGAAAAAAGTAATGTTTAAATTTTCAGAGCTGTAACACATTGATACAGCAGATAGTCTGACACATTGCGGAACTTTGAAAAATGTTAACGGATGAAAGGGAAAAAAAAGAACCCTAAAAACATTTAATATCACATACTGTACCATTTCAATTTGAAACTTAAAAACCCTTACATTTTTGTACATTTAAAATGAAACCAAACTACAGTCCAAGATAGTGGCTCTCAAGCTATGGTCTTTTGACTACCAGTTGTCCACAGGGTTCTTCCAGGTCATTCAAAAAATAAAACTTTTTGAGATCAGAGTACTGGGGGACTGAGGTGTTGGTAAAGGGGATGGGTCTGTGAAAGGATCTCTTGTACAAAATGATCCACAATCATACACTTGGGCAATGCATGAGCCCTATCTGTCCTCAAGCCCCTACCTTGAGGGCAAAAAAGTCAGGGCAGTCCCAACTGCTATTCAGTTCTTTCATCAATACAGAATCCTCCAGTCTAAAAGAATTTCACATTAGCAGAGGAGAGCAGGTCATATATCTGTGTGGACAAAACATCTTGAAGAACTACAGTTACTATAAGGTAAATGTAGTGATGGAGTATGGCCTCTCTCTGAGACAGAAAGGGAGGGCACCCTACTTGCCCTCCGGTGGATGGAACCAGAACAGCCACACGCACCCCACTGGAAGTAGAGGGTCTGGACAGGAAGTATAAAGGGAAAGCCCAACAGATCAGTTGGGCTAGAGATGCTGGAGGAGAAGAACATCTCCCTGCCACACCGCTGGAGCTGGATCCTGAGTGCTACAGCATCAAGAACAAGGAGGAGCTGCTGGGACTACCACTCACCATCTATCCCGAGGAGACCAACAAGAAGCCCAAACGCCAGGCAGCCTATGACGAAGTGGTAGGAAGTAGCCTAGGGAAAGCAGACGATAATCTGATTGTGTTGTGGCCTGATACTTGGTCAGCATGCTTCGGATGAGACACCGCTGACACAGTGGCAGAAGGTTCCACCACTGTTAGGGCTCTGAGCTGCCACACGGTGGTCAGGTGGGCCTGCATCCACCTACCCCTTACGATCCTTTCCCGGAGAGCAGCAGTTGCTCCACTGTAGGCCAGGAGACCAGCTTGCTCACCTCTGTCTGTGAGTCCTTGACCATGTTGGGTGCTGACCCCAGCCTCGGGCTATAAACTGCTTATTTGCCTGCCCTGCCTGAGAGCCTAGGGCCATAAACTGCTACTTGCCCTGCCCTGCCCTGCCTAAGGGGGTTTAGGGCCCCGAGACAGCTAATTCACCATTTCGAGATTGCCTCTTTAGGGAAAATCGTGAGGGGGCATAGCCTCCCTCCCAGACAAACAGGGAGTGACAGCCACTCGCAGCGCTACAGTAAGTAACCATTTTTTTTCAAGTATTTATCCACATAGATCCCACTGAAGGCAATTGGCAAACACTTCTCTCTAAGGTGTTGGGTGCCAGGAGTCCTATTTAAACAAGTACTACAAGACTTCCCTTCCAAATCAGATCTAGAGGCTGATCATAGAATTATAAAAAATTAGAGATAGGAGAGACCTCCAGAGGTTATCTAGTTCAACCTCCTTCTCAAAGCAGGACCAACCCCAAGTAAATCATTCCACTCAATGCTTTGTCAAGCCGGGACTTTAAAACCTCTAAGGATGGAAATTCCACCACCTCCCTGGATAACCCATTCCAGTGCTTCGCCACCCTCCTAGTGAAAACTTTTTCCTAACAACCAACCTAGAGCTCTCCTACTGCAACTTGAAACCACTGATCCTTGTTCTGTCATCTGCCACCCCTGCGAACAGCCTAGCTCCATCCTCACTGTAGCCTTCCTTCAGGTAGTTGAAAGCCGCTATCAAATCCCCTCTCACTTTTCTTCAGACTAAACAAGCCCAGTTCCCTCAGCCTCTCCTCATAACTCCTAAGTTATGATACAAGAGAATAATGGCTTGTAAAACATACATATGGAGCTCTAAGAAGCAGCTCTTCAGATTTAAAATACAGAGATGCCTCTAAAAAGTCCAAGGAGGCTGCTTGAACTCTAGTAGACTGTGCTTTGCTATGAGATAGCATTAATTTACCCAATTTATAAGAATTTCTAATGCAGTCTGACACCCATTTTGAGAGTCTCTTGTTGGCCCTGTGGATTCAGTAACCAAAAATACAAATAGTCTTGGTGACTTACAGAATGGTTTTGTCCTGTTGAGTTAATACAAGATAGGTCTTAAAACGTTCAACGTGTGGAGGTTAACCTCTGCAAAGAATGAGGGAGGTCTTAGGAAAAAAAACTAGTAAATGAATGAAGTAATTTAAGGAAAAATCAAGGCCAGCTTAAGTTTAGGATAAACCGTGACTCCAGCCTTATGAAAAGCAGTGTAATGCTTAGATTTTGCTAATTCTGTGAGCAATGGTAAGAACTACCAAATCCAAGAATTAACAGACATGATTAAAAAAAGAACAAGAGGACAGAGATTGATGTTGAAAGTTCCACCAGAGACCAAAAGCCCTGAGTTCCAACAGACACCAGGTGAGCTCCCCACCCTAGTGCTGATGCATCTGAGACCAGGCTCATTGATGGTTGAGGGCATAGAAAGGGAACAAACTCACAAACAGTGAGCAGATCCAGCCACCCATTGAGGGAGAAGAGAACCTGAAGAGGTACTCTGAGTCGTGTCCAAGTGGAGGTGGTTCGGCAAACACACTGAGACCAGTCACATCTGGAGGGGCCTGAGGTGCAGCCCTTGTCTGTTATACCACATAAGTGCATGAGGCCAGGCAACCTAAAAGCCTCATACAGTTTCAGGCTGTTGTAATTGGATGACCCTTGAAGTGTTATCAGGAATGCGATTGTCTGGAAAGGTCCCTTTGGGAGGTAGGCTCTGTCCTGAGTAGAGTTGAAACCACTCCAATTAACTCTATCCTCTGCGCTGGAGTGAGGGTAGACGTCTCTACATTTATCAGAAGGCCTAGGTCTTGAACATAGACTGGATGAGTCAAACGCTGGACACTAGCTGAGATCCCTGGATCAGACCTTGACTATCTAGTGGTTTAGGTAAGGATAGATTGGCACCCATAATCTCCTCAGAATGGCTGCCACTACTGCCATATGTTTTGTGAACACCCACAGAGGTGCAGACAGGTCAAAGAGGAGGATCGTGAATTGGTAGTGCGAGTGGTTCACTATGAATGTGAGGAACCCTCTGTGACCTTGGTGTATTCACATACGAAAATAGGCATCTCTTAAATCAAGGGCAGCATACCAATCCCTGGGACCCAAGGAGAGGATAATGGATGCCAGTGTGGACTTAGCTGCCAAGTCAGCTGCATCTAAAGCAGTTTGTAACTAGGTCCTCACCACCAGTTTTTCCCCTGTCCAGCGTGAACTGTTACCTAGCCTCTTGTGGGAATAAGTCCTTGAACTTCTGCATGGAATCCCACATGTTAAAAACATACCTGCCCAGTAGCTCCCACTGGTTAGCTATTCTGAGTTATAACATCACAGTAGAATAAACTTTCCTACTGAACAAGTCCAATTTCTTCAAGTCCTTTGATTTTAGGGCTGCACCCTGATGACCCTGCCTTTCTCTCTCATTGGCAGCAGATACCACCAGGGATCCTGGGAGGGGGGAAAGGAGGGAGGGGGTGGTATAGGAACATACAACCCTGGGCAGAAACAAAGTATTTCCGTTTGGCCCTTCTTGACATGGGAAGAAGGGATGTGGCAGTCTGCCACAAAGTCTTAACAGAGTCCATAATGCCCTCACTGAGAGGCAGGCCTACTTTTAACAGGCCTGCAGCAGCTAAAATGTCAATTAGGCTATGGGAGGAATCTTTCAATATCTCCATGAGTATGCCCAGATTTAAGGACACCCTCTTCAACAACTCTTGGTAAGCCTTAGTCATCCGGGGTAGACGACTCTCCCCTTCCTGAGACTGCCACAGCAGAGGAGGAGGAAGAGACTGCCAGCACTGGCTGTGGATACTCTTCCCCCTTTCTGTGTCAGCAGGATCCTACTGAGACCACTAAATAGGCGCACCTGCCATAAGCTCTGGAAACTGGGGAAAAAACCCACAGGTTCCAGAAGGGCCACTGGACCTGTGTAGGTCCCTATGACCTCCTAGCCATGTACTCGATGGTACTCCTGTGCCCACATTTATTGAAAGGTATGCTCGGGGGAGTAGTGGGAATGACTACTCAGAAAGGAGGATGAAAACTACCTCCCACTAAGAAGATGACAAATCTCTGTTCGGAGACCATGGTGGTGCAGTTCCACTGGTGGCAGAGACTGGTGCCAAGGTGGAGATGTTCACACTGATGCAAGCATAGCCAGTTTCCCTTTTGATGGCACAGACAGGCCCAGTACCAAACAATGACAGGATGCAATGGGTTCCCTCCTGATCACCAGCACTGATAATGCTAACTCTTGTACTACTAAGGTCTCTCTCTGGCAGCAGCAAATACCTCTGGTACCGAGACAGCAACAGTACTGCGCTGTGCTGCGGATGTAGATGGCTCATCCAGTACTGGACTCAATAGTGTCTGTGTAGGTGCCGAGTCAACAGTGCTGATTTCTGTGGTACTGGATCAGAAAAGTGTCCCAGTTTAGATCTCACTGTACTCTGATCCCTATACCTGGCAGTCTTTGGTGCTGGGGATCACCCCCTCTTTGCTGACTGTTTCTTGTGCCTTTTCCTAGGCATTGGGGATGATGATCAGTGCCAGGACTCTGGTACAGTAGGAGGAGCACGCCTTACAGACAACAAAGCACTCAGTGCCAAGTCTGACTGGCTTGGCTCAGATGGAGGTCTCAGTGAGCAAAAACTTCAGCCTCTATGAGCAAAAACTTCAGCTTGGCCTCCCGGTCCTTTTTCACGCAAGATTTAGAATCTCTGCAGATCTGGCAATAGTCCCCAATTTGAGCTTTTCCTAGGCACTTCAGGCAGCTTGAGCGTGAGTTGCTCAGGGGCATAGCCTTGTTGCAAGAGCCACGGGGCTTAAAGCCCAGTGACTGAGGCATGCCACGGCACCAGGGAACGAACATTAAAAACACAAAGTTACAGAACTTCACTAAAACTAGCTAAAACTGACTACAGCTAACTATGTACAGATACAAGGAAAAAAAGTGAACTTGCCAAAGCAAGGATAGCACTTCCAGCAACCATTATGGACAGCGAGAAGGAACTGAGGAGGCACTGAGCCGCCTTGGCACTTTATACCAACACACAGCAGCAGAGGGCACTCAAGCCATCCTGATGGGTGTTACTGAGGAAAAATTTTCTGGCAATAGTGGTTGGGATGTACACACCTAGAATGGAATGCACATGTTCAAGCACTCAAAGAAGAAAAACTATCTGCACACTAAGAGAAACAAGCTATAATTATGAGGTATCAAAGGACAATGTGGCAATTCAGTCACTCTGCTAAGGGTGGTAAGAAGAAACTCAATGGTGGTTGGGGCTGCCCCAACCTTGATTCCCTCAGGGGATTGGCTTGAGGACACTCAGGGTGTATACATGGCCCCAACAGACACTGCTAGGAAAAAAAAAAAAATCTCATTCACTGGGGGGAACATGTGCTCCTAAAGGGAGATCTGTTCAGACAAATATTCAAAGATGAAGAAAATACAGTATGAACCTCGGTACACTCCTGACTAACCTGCAGGAATAGTTAAACAAAAATTCCACAGATCACACCGTATCACACTGCTCTGCAATCTAAAGAGCACGTTTAAAAAAATAACCGTAATCATCATTAACCACTGCGTAGTTGCCAATTTAAATTAATTGTAATAGCACAAGTAAGAAAAGTCTGTATTTTGTTTGATTCCTTTAAAATGAAAACAACACTTTTGGAGCATTTTCCAAAACTGGTATGTGTTTTCCTGAAAGATTTCTGCAATCCCTCCCCCCGACAAAACTAAATACCACAGACCAATAAAAGCTGTGTCCAGTAAATTAAAAATTAAGAATAAGTATTTTTATTCTTTGTTTCAGTTTCTGATCTTCAGAAAGAGTCTGGAAAATCCTACCAATAACTGAGGAGGAACAAAACTAGCTGAGTCTTCAGGTTCTGGGCCACTTTTTCCCAGTGATTAACTGAAAGATCTGGCTCTGACTCCTCAATTTCAAATGTCTGTAAAGGGTCTGTAAACCTTCTAGTGCAGAAGAATTATGACGACTGTATTATGTTATGGTGGTAGTAATATTTTTCCACTGATAATTCCTCTGTTAACAGCTCTCAAAACACATTACAAGCAATAATTTCCATGTATTTTGTCTTTTTAGAATATAAATTCTTTGGGGGAAGGGATAATGCCTTTTTTATTTGATAAGCATGGAGTGAATATAAGTAGAAATAATGACAATGAATGAAGGCTCAATATTATCAATTTTACAGAAACTGAGGCACAGAAAGGTTAAGTGACTAGGCAAGTGTGATGGAGAGTGCACCCCATACCAGCTCTGACAGGCTTACTGAGGGTCTGAGAGGCCAGTTAGGTTACATGGCATTACCTGAGGGAGGGAAGGGCAGGGTTAATTGAGAGTGAACCCCAGCTAGTGAAGGGCTGGGACAGCACTATAAAGCCAGGAAGCTGAGAGTGGAAGAGAGCTGCAGGGGAATGTGTCTGCAGTCACTCCCTGGGAGGAGAGAAACCACCAGGGACAAGGAGTAAGTTCAGAAGGAGAATAAGCCCAGAGATCCTTCCCTGGAGTAAAGAGCCTAGCAAAAAACTAGAAGAGGATGAGAAGTAGCCATGGAAAGGACAGTAGACTCCCATGGTAAACTCAGAAAGAGGCAAGAAGATAAATAGGCTTCGTAGGAAGGTGCCCAGGGAAACAGCAATAGGCACAGAGACTGAGGACCTGGATTGCTGGTTACAGGGTGCCTGAGCTGGAACCTGGTGTAGCAGGTGAGCCCAGCTCCCCCTGCCAGCAACTGGTATAGTGGCACAGAGCCTGAGCTGGGACTGAATACTATTTGAAGACTGTATTTGGACAGTGGACCTACTGGACTTCATATCCTCAGAAGGGGTGGACTAAATGGTTATCTGGCCTGAAGGCTGAGTTACCAGAAGAATGACTAGCACAGAGCAAGCAATGAGAAGTAAGGGATCACCTTACACAGCAAAAGCTACATTTCAAGACCCAGACACTAGGAGGCGCATCAGTTGGGGCAAACCCATTACAGCCTGTCATACAGCAATGTGAGCAGAACCAGGATGAGAACAGTTTTTAGAAATCTGTAATCTCCTTTACTGAGCTAACCATCAAAAATTGGCTTTAATGAGATTGCTTACATGAATAAAAATATGCGCCTAAATATTTGTAAGATCAAGATCATGCTTAATTTTTTATTTGTTCATTAACTTGTTTAAGCCACTCAAGTACTCACTGCAGACAGCTCCCAAAATGCAAAAATCAACTTAAAAGTTCAGCTATTTCAGGAACCCAGTTTCTCTTCTTCACTGGCACATCCCAGAAAAGTGTATCATTTCTGAAATCTTTTGTCCCAACTAAAAGAGAGTAGTACCAGTAAATCCATCACTATTCTGTTGCTGAAGCATTTTTAAGTTTTTATGGTAACGTTCTTTGAGGAATTCCATATATTCCTGTTTTCAATAACATTATAGAAAGAGAATCATTCTTCTCAAACCACTCCCCTGCTTTCCACAATCATAGTGCAGAATTTATTTGTAAAAGTATAGACCCAAAACAGCTGCAACACCTTTTTAAAATTGGAGGTGGGTAATCCTCATTACTTAACACAAGCACACATTCTCAAAAACCTGCCAATAATGAACTAGAGAGACAAGGAAATTTTTCCATATTGGAGAAGAGCAATTACAATCTGATACCCTAAGCAGCTTTGGTATTAAAAGTTGCTACGTAAGTAGATGCAGTGTAAGTGTTATTCAACCATGCTGACAAATATTAAAAAGAAAAAATATATACAGTTAAGCCACTTATGTAGGGTATTCCTATCCCATAAAAAGATGTCACTAAAAACTCTACCACTAAACTCTCCAGGCAAAGCTCTGGACCACTTTGCTTTTTCCTCTTAAGGTGAATATGAAAGAATACTGAATAGGACATTACAATGACATGCCAGACCTCATCTCCAAGTAAGCATGGAATAGTAAGCTCCCCGACCCATGCTCCAAAGATAGCCATAGACTAGCTGCTGCCCCTTCTGAGACTACACTTATTTTGGTGTAGCATTTACAAAATATCTCCCTCCTCCACATCCTCTTGGCACCTCTCCTACTTTCTCTCACTTGCTGCACTCCTCATATCCTACTACTGTTCCCCTTCCCAGTATTACTCCCTGGCTGCTTCTCCTGGATTGCTCTGCCACCTCTCCCCTACCGTTGTTATATACTGTGATATAGCAAAGACAGAGGGCAGTAGGAAAGTTCTACTATTTGTAAACCGGGAGGTGGGCAGGCATAAGGCCACCCACCACTCAAGGTCCCTCCCCCAGCCTAAGGGGAGGAATCACTGAGCCGGGATACAACTGATTCTTGGGACAAATAATGAAAAAACAGGGAGGGCCATGGAGGTCACAGGGTCAAAAGAAGGGAGCGAGAACAGGACACCAAGCAGAGAACCCCAGACAGTGCCCACTGCTCCTGGAAGGTGTCAAGGGATCCAGCGGACGCCGCCCAAAGGAACTCTGCCCGGATGCGTGAATGGATGGAGGAAGAGAAGTAGGCCCCACAATCGCAGAGAACCCCCTCAGCCAATCTCCTCTCCCTGGTCTTGTAGATGGCCACTTTGGCCAGGACCAGGAGGAGGTTGATGAGGAAGTCCCACGACTTCGTGGCACTCCAGACGGGGTGTGCAAAAATAAGCAGGTGAGGTGAAAAATGCAGCCAGAACCTCAACAGGGGCTGCAGCCTGGTGCACTCCAGGTAGGTGTGCGCCAGGGTCTCCCTCACGCCGCAAAAGGGGCAAGTGTCGGGGCAAGGGGTGAACCGCACCAGGTACACGCCCATGTTCATGGCTCCATGAAGGAGCCGCCCACTGATGTCCCCAGCGGGCCGTGGGGTTAAGGTGGTGTACAGGCTGGCCCACCGGGGGTCCTCGCCCTCCACAGGTAGCATTAGGTTCTGCCATTTGGTGTCTGGGCGGGACACGAGGGCGAGGAAATGACGGATGTGCAGCACGAGCGTGTACAGATGGTGCCTGGACGCGGTTTGAAAAAGGACTGGCTGCAAGTTGTGCAGCCAGCTCGGTGCGTGGGGGTGGAGAGGCCGGGGAGCACCCTCTTGCAGGACCCGTTCGAGGTAAGCCTGAGCAGCAGGGAGCAAGGCTGCCCTCACCTCCTGGACTATGCGTCGGGGGGTTCGAAGGGTGGGGAGCCCCATGCGCCGAGCCAGCGCATGGGGATCCACCCAGTCCCCCCAGGCGTAGTCCAGGAGGTCTCCGATCCTGGTGATTCCTGCCAGGACCAACCTCCCCTGGCGGGTACCGATGGGGTCTCTGCCGCCAGCACGCAGCTGGGGGTTGTATAGCAAGGGCTCAGTGAGAAGATCCTCCCCCTCGGTGACCGCAAGGGGCCTGGAGGCCAAGACCAGCCTCCAGGTCCGGAGGAGGTTCTGGTAGAAGACCGGCAGCTCGGAGAGGTCTCGCGGAAGAAAAAAGAAAAAAGAGCTGGGGTAGTATTGGAGCCCTCGGAGGCGGCGGAGGAATGCGTGCGCCAAGTGGCTCCATGCCAGACTACCTGCACCATAGAGGAGTCTCTGCAGGACCTGGAGGCGGAAGGTGTGGACCTGGCTGTGGATACAGCACAGGCCCTGCCCTCTTTCTTCCAGGGGGAGACTCAGGATCCCTACAGAGAACCAGTGCAGACCTGGCCAAAAGAACTCCACAACTGTCTTCTGGAGGTAGGCCTGGAAACTCAAGGTTGGGACCAGGGTGTTGAGCCGGTGCCAGAGCATGGACAGGACTAGCTGGTTGATCACCAGGGCCCTCCCCCGGAGGGAGAGGCACCAGAGCAGTCCTGTCCATTTCCGCAGCCGCCCAGACACTCAGTCCTGCAAATCTTGCCAGTTCTCTGCCAGGGAGGGATGGGTGGCACAAAAGTAAACGCCCAGATAGAGCAGCGGACCCACGCTCCACTGGATGGCTTGAAGCGCGGATGGGAGGGAGCTCATCCGCCACCTGGCCCCTACCATCAGGCCAGAGTTCTTGACCCAGTTGACCCAGCCGGAGGAGGCTGCCGAGTAGACGGCTAGGCAGGCCTTCAGTCGCACCAGGTCTCTCGGGTCCTGGACCGCAAGGAGCACATCATCGGCATACCCTCACAGGACCACCATCAGCTCTGGCTCACGGAGCACCAACCCCATCAGCCTCCGGCGGAGGAGACGGAGGAAGGGCTCGATGGCCAGAGCATACAGCTGGCTTGACAGCGGACAGCCTTGACGCACTTCTCGCCCGAAGCTGACTCGTTCGGCCAGTTGAGCTTGACCAGGAACTCCGTGGAGATATACAGCACCTGGAGAAAACCCAAAAAGTGGGGCACGAAGCCAAACTCCGGCAGGGTGCCCAGAAGATACCCGTGGTCCATCCTGTCGAACGCCTTCTTCTGGTCCAGGGACAGGAGGTCGAATGACAGGCCATCCCTACACCCGAGCTCTAGGAGGTCCCGGACCAAATTGAGGTTGTCGAGGATGGTGCAGCCTGGGATGGTCAGGAGAGGTAACTCTAGCTGGTCCCAGTCGCCTACGCTGACTGTGGGAAGTTCGTTCCAGAGCACCCGGCAGGCGGTGGCTTCGGTCGGATCCGGTGAGAAGAGACTCGGGTAGAAGGCCCTGGTCCTTCCATGCATCTCCACCGGGTCCGGGAGGAGGGTGCCATCCTCTGCCAGGAGGCAGGTGACGTGCTTCCAGTCCCCCCTCCTTTTCTCCAGGGCATAGAAGAAGTGGGAGCCGCGATCCATCTCCCGAAGGAGACGGATGCGGAATCGAACAAAGGCTCCCCGAGCCTGAAGGTCTTCCAGGGCTCGGAGCTCCTCCCGCTTCTCCTGGCACGCTCCGCAGAGGGACAGATCCTCGGAGCTGGTGGCCTCCTGCTCCAGCTGCTGTCCCCATATCCCGCCGCCGGCTGGGCCCCCAAGTGTAGTCGTGGCAGAAGAGCCGGGCGTGCACCTTCCCCACATCCCACCAGCGCCTCGCCGAGGGAAAGACTCATAGACTCATAGACTCATAGGTCAGAAGGGACCAATATGATCATCTAGTCTGACCTCCCGCACAAGGCAGGCCACAAAACCCTACCCCCGCCAAAGCCCACGTCCTCCAGCAGGCTGTTACTGAAATGCCAGTAGGCCAGCCCTGGCCTCTCCGCAGTGAGAGAGGCCGTCACAGTCACCATGTGGTGATCAGAGAATGGGGCTGGCCAGACACTGGAGGAGTGGGCCCGCGCAAGGTGGTGACGAGAGATATAAATGTGGTCCAACCAGGAGTGGCGCAACCAATCTTCCCCCATCCGGACATAGGTGAGGGTGACAACGTCATCCGGGTAGTCGTCGCACCAGACGTCCACCAGGGAGTGATGGTCAATAATTCCCTGGAGGATGTCCGCGGCGGCCTGACACTGCTTGGTCCCCGTGCAGTCTCGATCCTCGAGGATGGTGTTGAAATCCCTGCCCAGGACCAGGCATTCGTGAGGATCTAAAGTGCTGAGGAAGGCGGCCGCCTGCTGGAAGAAACGCACCCGCTCTGGGCCCGCAGTCGGCGTGTAGACGTTGACAAGACTCAACACCAGCCCCTCCACGTGGACCCGGAGGTGCAGCAGGTGGCCTGGCACAACCTCGGTGACCCCCAGCACCTCGGTCTGCAGGGCAGGGGAGAACAGGGTGGCCACTCTGCCTGCATGGGCGGAGAGATGACTAAGGTGCACCCCGTCTTCCCACTTCAGCCGCCAGCTGGCCTCGGTGGCTGGGTCCGTGTGGGTCTCCTGCAGGAATGCTATAGAGTACCCCCCTCCTGAAGGAAGGAGAGCACCTGGTTCCTGCGGAGACCCATCCTGCAGCCCCTTGTATTTAAGGTGACGATGGTAACGGGCATTATGAGGAGGGCTGGGTGGGATCCTCAAGGGCAGAGGTGCCGGCGACCTTCGTCGGGCTCCGCAGCAGTCCATGGCCAGTTCTGTAGGCCATCACGGAAGCTGTGGGCCCGCTGGTAGGTCGTGGCGTCTTGCCGCCCGGTCCCCTTCCTCTCCTTCATGGTGGCCCTCACGGCCCGGAGGACGCGGTGCAAGTCCCCCCAGCGCTGCAGAGCAAGCCACACACAGTTCCGGGCACCACGTGTGTCCTGGAGAAAAAAGTGGAGCTCTTCACGCAGCGCCTCGGGGGGGTTGTCGTCCAGCTCGGCCTCCACAGCAGCCCTATGGCCCACTGGGATGGGGGCTAAAGGTGATTGTGGCGGCGGCGGAGGGAAGACAGCAGCCCCAAGTGGGCTGGTAGTGCTAAACACAAAGGCCGCCTCCTGGGAGCTCTTCATAGGGAAGGAGACAACACCAGGGACAGCAGATGAAAAGGCAGTGGGGGGGAAAGAGGAAGGTACAGGGAGAGGAATGGGAGTTGGTCTCGAGAGAAGGTAGGGAGTTGGGGTAGGGGAAGGGTCAGGGCAGGGAACGGGAGAGGGGTCAGGGTTAGAATTCGGGATGGGTCCCACAACCATAATGGCTGAGCAGGCAAGGGGCATAGCCTCTTGGTTGGGGCCGGGAGCTAAGGAGGTGGGCACGGAGCGGGTGGTCTCCACGGGGGTGGCCTGTGGGGTTCTGGTGCCCATGACTCCAGGCCCTCGTGAGGGGGTGGACAGGCAAGCATAATTGGGAGGGATGGGAAAGGGCTGGCCCGCAAGAAGTGGCGAGGCACTCAGTGGCTCGGGGCTTGGCTGTTCGGCCTTGGCCGGCACCTCAGGAGCTGCAGCGGCAATGATGGGCTCCCCTTCTCCCGTGTAGTGGGTGGAGGGCTCGAGGGGGGCCCCAGTGGTGGGAGCAGGACTGGCAGCTGAGGATGGGAGGGAGGGAGGAGAGAGGCCACTCAATACTGCCCTGCTCTAAGCCCTCCACTCGGGGGACAGGGTCATCCTCTTCCGGGCAGGCTGGTGTCAACCCCGGGTGTCAATCTCCTCCATTAAGGAGGAGAAGTCTCCCCCCGCTACCCCGAGATCGTCCCCGGCACTGGAGGGGGGTTTGGATGACAGTGGGGCTGGGGGGGGGGGGGTTCCAGATGGGGACTCCTCCAGGAAGGCGATGGTACGGCCCACGTCTGCTGACACGGCTTCCTCGGCCAGTGCACCCCGCTGGGCTCTGGCAGGGGGCGCAGCCATAGGCCCGGCCTCAGCAGCCCCCCTCCTGGCTTTGCAGGGGCTTACGCCCCCTTCGGCTACATGTGGAGGGGGCACCGCTGCCGGGGCCCGAGCGCAGGTGACTACTGCTGACAGAGGGGGGGCGGCCACAGGGACCGGACAGCTGGGGGGGCACCATCGCTAGTCTGACTGGTGCCCCCCTGGGTCGCGGAGGTCCCGGGGTTCCCTCTGTGCCGGGCTAGGGGGCAGTCCCTCCGAACGTGCCTCACCTTCCGGCAGAGGTAGCACCGGGCCTCCCCTGTTGTATAGTGGACCCGGTACTGGGGCTCTTGATGGGGCACCAGGACCGACCCCTCGAGTGCCTCCTCACCACCGCCTTCCGGGCAGGGCCTTTACCCTTTTTTTCTTTTTTTTTTTTACCTCCCTGGTTTTTCCTCCTGGCTGAGGACGCACCCCCCCGGATCAGGGGGGGCAGGAGCCGTGGCAGCGGCAGAGTCCCTAGTGTCCCTCCTTGAGTTGTCCACCACCGGCGCCCGGGGACAGACACCCGGCAGCTCAATGGGGCAGCAGGACCAGTTGTTGCAGGCAGGGGCAGGGGAAGGGTCTCAGAGTGAGGGGGAGGGGCGGGAGCATCTAGGGAGGGGGTCCCGGCCCCAAGCATACCCGCCATCTTGGGAGGGGGAGCTGAACAGGGAGAAGGGGAGCAGAGAGGGAGGGAAGGGGAAGAAGGGGAGGGGGGGTGACCACTCCTCCCCGCTAGGCTGAAAGCAGGGGAAGAGGGCACCAGCACTAAAGGGGTATGGGGGGACAAGGTGGGTAGGGGCAGTGCACTCACCAGCCCGAGATGAGATGGCGGCTCCTCCAGCTGCACAGGGGGCGGAGCAGGACTAAAGCAACATGGGGGGGTGCAGTGTGTGGGGGGAGTCAGCAAAAATGGGGGGAGATCAATTAAGGGGGGGTGCATGGATAAAAGCATGGCCAGAGCGCAGGGGCCAGATCAGGGGAGGCGGCAGTAGGCACAGAGAAGGGGGGGGTGTTCAGGGCCCCAATAGGGCTGGGAGGCCCAGCAGCAAGGTGCTAGGGCTGGGCAGGGCAGGGAACAAACCAAGGCAGGGGCTGGGCAAACAGACAAACAAAATAAAAAAGAGGGGACAAAACCGCAGAGGGGGAGGGCAGCAACATGGGAGGGGGGTGAGCAGGCTAGCAGGGGCAGTGACAGTGGAAGGGCAGGGGTGCTCCCAGAAGTGGGGGCAGGAAGAGAAGCAAGTGGCAGCAGGGAAGGGGGAAGGGGTGCTCACAGCAGCAGCAGGACCCTGGAAGCAGCAGGGGTGGTGGCAGTGGCGGTGGTGTGGCCACTCCCTCACTCCCTCCCCCCTAGGAAAGGGGGGACAGCCAGCAGGGCTCCCAAGAACCAGGAGTACCCCAGCAGCAGCAAAAGGAGCAGCAAGAAGAGTAAGAAAGGTCTAGAAAGGCACTATGTAAGTGCTAGAATGATCTGGGCTTTATTTCCTATAGACTAGCCAGAGTCAATAGAAGGTAATTAGTTTCAGATGACACCAATTAAAGCCCCACCCAGGTGCCTATAAAAATCCTCTACTCCTGAGAGACAGGGTGGAGTTGAAGGAGTACATGTGTGATGAACAGAGGAGTGTGTGGAGGAGAACAGAATGGAGTATGGTGGTGTGTGGAGTCGTGGACAAGAGCAGTATGGAGTACAGCAGTGTGTTGGAGAGAGGTGGAGTGCTGAAGAAGGCACTGGGCTCAAGAAGCCAGAAAGACAGGGGGGAAGAGTGGCCCAAGGGAAAAGCCTGCAACTGCCAGTAAGGTGCCAGCAGCACATAGCTGTTACTCAGAGGGCCCCGGGGCTGGGACCCGGGTCCCCAACCCCCTCCTTGGGAAGACAGGGTAACCGGTGATGCCCTGGCCCACTACGAGAGGCAAAAGTGTGAGACCCAGTAGGGAGAAGCTGGCCGTTTGCCACAATACCCAAACAACCCACATATAAGTTGCAACCAAATCCTGAATCTTTTTCAAAAAAAACATTTCCAGTAATGAAGGGACTAAAAGTCTTTTACATTCGTCATCTAAGGGTACCTCATATCTATGAAAGTAAGTTATATATTTGATTATTCATAAATACATATAGTGATGAGATGTACAGATTTTATTGGAATGTCCACATTACTCAAGAGTGGTGAAGCTACAAATGAATCATGCAGGCCATTCCAAACAAATGCTAATAAAATCTTCATTCCATATTACATCACCATTTATTCTAAATATGCCACGTTAGATAACAAAAATTAAGAATGTTTTAGGAAGATTTTTAAAAAAACTGCACTGAAACTGTTCTTATACCCTTATACCTTGTAAAGCCAGGCATCATAAATACAAGTTCAACTGTACTTGGAGAGGAGATTTAAAACTAATAAATTTTTAGCAGTATTATGACTAAAATAGCTTTTCTATAAATAAGATTGGTGTGATAGTAAGATATCATCTCTTGGAACCTTTCCTGGTTAGAAGTCAGAGTCATAGAAATGTAGAGCTAGAAGGGACATCAAGAGATCAGATGATCAGAAACAGAGTGTCCTCTTTATATGTCAAGTGCATGGACAAGAATAGCCTGGGTGGATATGGGATTTGAGAAAGAACAAGCAGAGAAAAATATACTAAAACAGGTATAAATCTGACACCACCTTGGTCTCAAATAGAATAGGGCCTCAGTGACTTTATCCGTGTGGAATACCATAGAAGCCTTGTGTAGTCAGAGCAGTGAGCTCACCTACCCTCCTAACAGATATAATAGCTGTTTTTGACATTCTCTAGGTGTGCTTGAGCAAGGGGTTCATAAAGTGGACACAAATTTTTTGGATAAAGATCAAGCCCCAAGAGGGCAGTGGATCTCTGATGGAGGGAAAAGCCCAGGAATAATGATACTGACATCATCTGTAAAGCATTTTGAGATCTACTGATGAAAAGGGCTATATAATAGCTAAGTATTATTATTATTAACCATATTGTTAAGGAACCTAGAAACTGCGGCATGAAATAAAGATAAGTATATCCTTAGTAAAACTGTGGCAAGTAGATATGACTGCCAAATGCACTTTCAGGGAGGCTATGACTAAACCTTGAAGCATTACATGTAAAAGGGTATTCTAAGATTACAGCATTCTAAGCATAGAGGCACAACAAGATTAAGGTTTTGAACCACAGCCCTTTGCAATCAAGGAGAGTCTTACCATACTTCAGTAGGTCTTGGACTAGTGATCAGTCCATGATCGCACAGGAAGCCTATGGCAGAGCTGGGAACTGAACCCAGATCCTACGCAAAAACCATATGGTTAAGGTCTTTTAATCTGTCTGCAGTCCTAGAGTAAGTGAAACTCTCATCCTTTCATAGTGCCATTACAAAGCAGAGTAAATGCTGTGTGTCCTAAATGTGCCTTTCCAGATTTTAACGTGTTCAGCTATATTTTAAATGTAGTTTTAATTCCAAACTTCCTGAGTTTATAATGCTTGTTTCTGGGAAATTACAACATCCCAGTAATTTTTTTTTAAATCCTAAATTACTGTCATGTTCCCTCAACCATAATTCAATCTTTAGTTTTTTCCTAATAATTTCGTTGTTTGTTTTTAAAGTATTAAAAATTTTGTAAGTCAATACTAAAAAGAAACCTGAAGAGACCATTCGCATGTGATGTTTGTAATGATACGAAGATATGTACTATAAACCTTAAAAACATTTATTGTTTTAGGGCCAGATTCAACCAGTATGCTGAGGTTGCTTTACACTGTTCTAGAGCAATGCAGTGCAGCCACAGTTTACTGTCCAGTTAAACTATTCACAACTTCTTTGCACAGTTAAAGCAGTGCAAAGCAATCAGAGCATACAACACACCCCATTTTTTTCTTAGTTCTGGTACTTGAATGCATCCTTTAGTTTCCTACACTCCTGTTGATCAGATCTTCTGTTCAATCGGTAGCTTTTAAAAAAGAAATATTAGGAATCATAAGTCATTTTTAACCACAATGCTCATAACTGAAAGTTTCTGCTTCAGAGACTGGCTCAAAATCTTCTCCTTTGAAAAAACCCAAAGAACTGTCCATTTCAAAAGTGGCTGCCCTCTCTCATTGTTCGCAATGGCAGGAAGGCTGCCCTCAGTTTCATTTCACAATGGTCACTACTTTTCATTGACCCCCAAAGAAGATAGTCTCCTATGCTTACAAGAGTAAGAGAGGAGCATTGCAAGTAGCAGGTGAGTGGGAACAGCAGTTTCAGTCGCACTGTGAACAATAGGAGATGGCAGCCATTTAAAAGGCCATTTCTTCTCAACATTTTCTGAAGAAGAAAGTTATTCAGCCTTACTGAAGCAAAAAAAAATGGTTACTTATCTGTACAGTAACTGTTGTTCTTTGAGATGTGTTGTGCACATACCCATTCCACTATAAGTGTTTGCCCACCCACTGCATTTTAGGTTGGAGACTAGCCAAGCAAAGAATGTGGCCTGCATATCCTCATGCCAAAGGCATCAAGGGCATAGTTATCCTGCCACCCCACCCCCGAGTTCCTTTGCACCAGAGAAAGTAAGATGGTAATCAAAGTGAGGAGGGTTTGGAACATAAACATACACATCTCAAAGAACAATTATTCTACAGATAGAGAAGTAACTTTTCTCTCCTTGGAATGCTCCTGCACATATCCATTCCATTACAGGTGACTTCCAAGCAGTTCACTTATGACACTAGAGCTTCAGAGTCTAGCATAACAAACTGGAGGATGTATCTTACAAAGCACACATCAGCCCAAGAGGCCTGAATGATGGCATGAGGTTTTGTGAATGCATGCACTGAACCATGTAGCTGCTCTGCATATTTCTGACTCAAGTACATTTTTAGAAAAACCACCGATGTCACTTGTGCTCTGGTTGAATGTGATCTTATCTTATCCGGAGACATTAAACTGACTATTTTATAGAAAATACAAATACATGCAATAATCTAGGTTGACATTTGTTGAAAGGAAAGTGGCTATCCTTAACTCTTTCTGCAAATGCTATAAAGAGTTAGGGTCAAGACCTAAAACTTTTAGTTATGTGAAGATAAAAGGACTAAGCCCTTCTAACACATAGGGCATGAAGTCTCTGCTCATTTTTGTAAGAATGAGCTTTGAGAAAAACAAAACACACATAGATTCATTGTTTCAGTCAAATGAAAATCCTAAAATGCTTAGGACATAAATTTAGAGGGAAGTCTTAAAAATACTGTTTCCTTGTGAAAAATAGTGTAGAGCAGGTCGATTATTAAAGCTTGAAGCTCTGATAAACTTCTAGCAGAAGTTACTGCCATCAAAAAGACATTCTGGTATGGCATGTAGGCCAAAGAACATGAAGCCACTGACTCAAAGGCAGGATCTGTCAAAGAGTGAAGGACAACATTCAGATCCCAAGGCGGAATCTGATTGTTAGTAAGTAAATAATTTCTGATAAGACCTTTATGAAAACTTCAGATGTAGAGTGAAAGAACACTGAAGATCCTTGTGAATGCATAGCAGACATAGCGGCCAAGTGTGTTTAACTGAACAGATCAAAAGATTTGATTGTATGAGATGTAATAAGCATCACAGGATGTCTGAATGAGAGTTTTAATGAAAGATGATTAGTAGGATAATGCCCAAACTGAAAACCTCTTCACATGGCAAGGAAAGGGAATCTGGTAGACTTCTTTCTGCTGGATATCAAGGGCTCTAAGAAAATTCAGACTCAGATCTTTTGATCAGGTTCAGCCACCAATGAGCTATGCTTTTAGGTGCAGAAAGTGTGAGGACCGGGATGAAAGAATTGTTCCTGGTTCTGTGCCAGGAGACCTTCTACTACAGGAGAGTTATTGGTGGCTGGATGAACAGTTCTTGAAAGTCCACATACCAGTACTGCCTCAGCCATGCCAAGGAAATGAGGATCATAGTGGGATCCTGCCTGAACTCTCTCAAGATATTGGGAATCACAAATATTGGAAGAAAAGGATATAGGAACTCCATGACAGTAGAAAAGCATCCATGTTTGAGCCTAGACTCGGTCCTACCTTGGAACACCACCTCTAACACTTGCAATTGAATTTTTTGGCATATACGTGGATTGTTAGAGATATCCATTTTCAAAATACATTTCACAGTATGGTGTTGATCACACACTGCCTGGCCCCTTTAAAGGAAGCTGGTCCAGCTCCCCTCTGGTGGAGAGGGTTCTCTCAGTTTGGCCAATAAGGTGGGGGATAACATGGGGAGCTATAAAGAGCCAGGCTGTCAGAAAGGAAAGGAGAGCAAGAAGCAGCAGGGAGCTCCCTGTGAAAAGATTCCAGCAATCTGGAAGACAGTGGGGAATCTGGTGGGGGTGGAGGGGTCCTCCAAAGAGAAAGCCCTGTGAGATTGTGCTCAGTTAGAACAGCAAAGAAGAATCCTATAGCAGGCTCTGAAGCAAAAACTACTGAAAAATGAAGAGGGGGCAATTTTTTGCCAATGTCTGTGAAATAAGACAACCTGGAAGGAGGCTTTCAGTGAGGCTATGAGTTCATCAGAAGTGTGGGACAAGCCAGCATCTTACAGTGTCCTTCTGAGACCATTCAGGCCAGAATGCAAAATTCCTGCTTAATGAGTCCGCTAATATACTCTTTACTCCAGGGAGATGAAAATCTTTTGTTGAAGATGCAGAAATCCCACAATCAGACCACCTCCTGATATAATTTGGAGGACCTTGTTCTACCTTCCCTGTTCAGGTGCTGGTGTTCTCTGTTAATATTCAAACAGTGCATACTTTGATGGCCATCAGGAAGACTTAAACACTGGGGGGGGGAGGGAAGGGAGAGAGAGTCTCTCTCTCTCTCTCTAATATCTTTATGTGGAGAAATGACTCCTGTGATGACCAAAGGGTTGGAGACTGAAGATCCCTCAAGTGGGCACCCACATGATCACTGATGCATCTGTAACCACTATCAGCCACGGCCATGAAGAGGAGAACGGAACTTCCATTGTCTAGCTCCATCCACCAATCTTGGGATGACAACATTCATGCAGGTACATAAACATTAACAGATGATATGTGGTTACTTTGTAAACTGAACTGAGCCAGGTCTGTATTCATGTGAGGTGAAGTCTGGCATGCTGACACACACACACATGCATAATACCATGTACCCAAGAAGACAGAGACAACAATTCATTGTGGTCCTGAGATAATTCTTCAGATCCATGCAAATATACTTGATGGCCAGTGTGACTGGTGCCTAGAAGGGACCACACTTAGAATGCTAAACTCAGGGTAGACATTAAAATAAAGCAAATACACCCCCAAATTGGTAGCTATTTCTATAATTAGATTCACCAAACCAGTAACAAAAGTGATTTCTTGTGTTATCACAGTGGGTAACAAGCAACCAAAAACACAGCTCTCCCCTTAGGCAATCCAGCCCTTGGTTCTCACCCAAACTGGTTTTGTACAGTGAGTAGTTACTAAAAACCCAATTCACCCTATGAGACTCAACTAATCCCAAAGGATCAAACACTTGCACTGAGTCCGCTGTCAGCCAATCCTTAATAATCTAACTAAGAATGTATTAATAATATAAAGTTATAAATGGTTGAGAGCACATTCATAAAAATCATAGATGATTACGGATGGAAAGAACCTCAGGAGGTAATCTATTCTAACCCCCTGATCAAAGCACGACCAACTCCACCTAAATCATCCCACTCAGGGCTTTCTCAAGCTAGGCCTTAAAAACCTCCAAGGATGGAGATTCCACCACGTCCTAGGTAATCATTCCAGGACTTCATCACCCTCCGAGTGAAAAAGATTTTCCTAATAGCCAACCTAGACCTCTTTCACTGCAATGTGAGACCATTGCTCCTTCTTCTATCATATGCCACCACTAAGAACAGCCTAGCTGTATCTTCCCTGAAACCCCCCTTCATGTAGTTGAAGGCCGCTATCAAATCCACCCTCATCCTTCTCTTCTGCAGTCTAAACAAGCCTAGTTCCCTCAGCCTCTCCAAATAAATCATGTCCTCCAGTGCCCTAATCATTTTCGTTGCCCTCTGCTGGACTCTCTACAATGTGTTCACATCCTTGTAGTGGGGGGCCCCAAAACTTGATACAGTCCTCCAAATGAGGCCTCACCGATGTTGAATAGAGGAAAATAATCCCTTTCCTCAATTTGCTGGCAATGCTCCTACTAATGCAGCCCAAGATGCCATTAGCCTTCTTCACAACAAGGGCATGTTATTGACTCATATCCAGCTCCTTGTCCACTTTTCCAGGTCCTTTTCTGCAGAACTGCTGTCTACCCAGTTGGTCCCCAGTCTACTGCAGAGCATGGGATTCTTTCTTCCTAAATTCAGGACTCTGCACTTGTCCTTGTTGAATCTCATCAGATTTCTTTTAGCCCAATCCTCCAATTTGTCTAGGTCACTATGTATCCTATCCCTACCCTTCAGCATATCTACCACTCCTCCCAGCTCAGTGTCATCCATAAACTTGATGAAGGTGCAAGCCACCCCATCCTCCAGATCAATAATGAAGATGTTGAACAAAACCACCCCAGGACCAGCCCCTGGGGAACTCCACTTGATACCAGCTGCCAACTACACATCAAGCCATTGATCACTACTCATTAAGCCCATCTACCCAGCTTTCTATCCATCTTGTAGTCCATTCATCCAACCCATACTTCGGTAACTTACTGGTAGGAATACTGTGAGAGACCGTGTCAAAAGCCGTTAGCCTTCTTGGCAATAAGAGCACACTGATGACCATACCCAGCTTCTTGCTCACTGTATCTCCCAGGTCCTTTTCTGCAGAACTGCTGCCTAGCCAGTTGGGCCCCAGTCTGTAGCAGAGCATGGGATTCTTCTATCCTAAATTCAGGATTCTGCACTTGTTCTTGTTGAATCTCATCAGATATTTTTGGCCCAATCCTCCAATTTGTCTTGGTCACTCTGTATCCTATCCCTACTATACAGGGTATCTACCATTCCCCCCAGCTTAGTGTCATCTGCAGACTTGCTGAGGGTGCAATCCACTCTATGCTCCAGATGATTAATGAAGATGTTGAACAAAATTGGCCTCAGCACCGACCACTAGGGCACTCCACTTGTTACCAGCTGCCAACTAGACACTGAACCATTGATCACTACCTGTTGAGCCCCATGATCTAGCCAGCTTTCTATCCATCTTATAGTCCATTCATCCAACCCATACGTCTTTAACTTGCTGATAAGAATACTGTGGGAGACTATATCAAAAGCTTTGCTAAAATGAAGGAATATCACATCCTCCGCTTTTCCCACATCCATAGAGCCAGTCATCTCATCATAGAAGACAATCAGGTTGGTCAGGCATGACTTGCTCTTAGTGAATCCATCCTGACTGTTGATCACCTTTCTTTCTTCCAAGCACTTCAAAATGGATTCCTTGAGGATCTGCTCTATGATTTTTCCAGGGACTGAGATGAAGCT
>ML675611.1:29507435-29787580 GCA_007922155.1 Mesoclemmys tuberculata | reverse complement strand
CTAGTTTAAAGCCTTCCTCACTAAGTTAGCAAGCCTGTCTGTGCAGATACTCTTCCCTCTCTTAGTTAGATAGATCCCAGCTCTTCCTAGCAATATTTCTTCTTGGAACAACATCCCATGTTCAAAGAATCCAAAGCCCTCTCTCTGACACCACCTGCATAACCACTCATCTACTTCCACAATTTGATAGTCCCTATCTGGGGCTTTTCCTTCAACAGGGAGGATAGACAAGACCACCACTTGCACCTCAAACTCTTTTATCCTTCTTCCCAGAGCTACATAGTCTGCAGTGATCCACTCAAGTTCATTCTTGGCAGTATCATTGGTGCCCACGTGGAGAAGTAGGCAGGGATACTGGTCCGAGGGCTTGATAAGTCCTCAGCAGACTCTCCATCACATCCTGAATTCTAGCTCCAGGCAGGCAGCACACTTCTAGTTTCACAGTCTGGACGGCACATGGATGACTCCATCCCTTAGGATGGCGTCCCCAATCACCTATCCCCCCCTCTTGGAGTGGTGATCATGGAACCCCCATCCCCAGGACAGCACATCCCATGCCTTCCAATGGGGTCTCTTTCTGATCTCTTCCCTCAGATGACTCTTTCAAACCATTCTCCGCAGTAGTACCTGTGCACAGAAGTCCTTAGGTCAGGTTTATAGCAGTGATGGAATAGTCTACTGGCTTCCAAAAGTTTCTCTGGTAACTTCCAAAAGATTGGAAGGTCCTCAGCCCATTGTTCAAAGTACTCCTTTTAGCTGTAAATCCATAGTCCAGAGAATTGGAGGAGAAATGAGGCAAAACGGAGATGTCTCATGCCTTTTATAACCTCTGCCATGCGTATGGAAATGTATCATCACAAACAAAGCCCAAAGCCCATTTATGAAAAGTTAGTGTCAAAGATGGAGTCCGAGGTCATATGTCCACATTACATGCTCTTACATGTTTTGCTGAATGACAAAGGTGACCATTAGCTCTTTGCTGTCTGAGGTGTTCTCAGAAAATGCTATTTGGTGAGTTCATTCTTCTTAATGGCCCATCAAGCTTCAATTGTCCATTCACAATGGGCTGGCGAGACTGGATATAAACCAACTTTTGGGCGTCATCCAAGAACAAATGTATTTGAGACACAAATACATAGCCAAAACTCATAAACTTACATATAAATATACATGGATTTAACCAGGATAATTATACTTGATTGATTTTAAACTTTTCCATTGACACCTTACATGATACACTTTGTACAAGATTTGTTGCAACTGTGTACCAGTGGCAGCAACAATGATAAAGTGGTAATTGTCCTTTTCATACAGCATCATAGCCAGAAGTTGGTTTCAAATTAGTTATACCATTATGGAATTGGAGTTGAGAACTGCTCCAGTGAACTGGGTCCTTCGGACAAGAACTTTTTAGACTTAAACTGCTGAACAGAGACTGGATCTGCTGCCAGTTCTGAGATATCTGGACTTCTGACCTGCCTCAGATGAGCAAGTCACCTAAATAAGGGAAAGTGTGTATACTGGTCCATCTGAGATAGGTCACTATCGTGGCCATCCATTTTGTGAACACTCTGGGGGCAGATGAGAGATTGAATAGAAGCACAATGTACTGGTAAATGAGTTTTGTTTATCATGAATCTTAAATACTTGCTGGGGCTTGAATGGATCATCACATGTAAATAAAATAAATTAAAGGCAGCATACCAATCTCCACAGTTCAAAGCAGGGATAACAGAGCAGAGGAATTCATCCCAAACTTCACCTTCTTTCTGAAGGCATTAAGCTTTCTTACGTGCAAGATAAATTAAATACCATCTTCGTTCCTGGGGATGAGGAAGTAACCAGAATATAAAAGATTTTCCCTTTGTTGTGGGGGAACTTCTTCTATAGCTCCCAGATATAACAAACTGAATTTCTTATAGCTACATGGTCTCGTTTTGGTTTTTAGGGGGAAGGTGGACAAACAGCTTAAGTCCCTCAGTGGCAGATCCTCAAACGTGGTCTGTTAATTCTTAATTAATGCTTCAGGATTGCAGCCACAAAGACTGCCACATTGCTATGGCAATGGCCACCAAGCAAGAAGCTATATCCACTGTATCAGTGGCTGCCTGAAGGGATGTCTTTTTGACCAGAAGACCTTCTAAGACAAAGCTGTTGAACTGGTCTCTATATTCTTCTGGAAGTTTGGATGAGAATTCTGAAACTGAGTCCAAGTTAACAAAAGAATATTTTGCAAGCAATGCCTCAACTGGATATCCTCTTTTGGAGACTCACAATGGCATATGCTTTTCTGCCAAAGAGATCTAGTCATTTAAAGCCCTTCTCCTTAGAAGCAGACTTTATTTGGACCTGCTTGGACCTCTCATTTGCTGCAGTAACAGTCAGGGAAGCAAGCACTGCGTGCATAAAGAATTGTAAAGTCTTGTGCTGGGACCTAGTATTTTTGTCTGCCTTTTTAAAAATGGAAAGCTGAAGTCTACCAAAGCACTTGTGTGGGATCAAGAAGTGCTTAATTAGCAGGAAGGACCATTCTTCCAGACACACAATTAAATATTTAAGAAAAGACAAGTTACAAAAGAGCACTGAAATCCTTCAACATATTCTAGGGACTTATCTGGGCCATGATCATCAGTGACCACGCAAAAAACCATAGGAACTGGCTACAACAGATATTCCAGACGTATCTCCTTACTAAGTTCCTACCAAATCATTCCATTTTTGGAGAGAAGAATAAACTGTGAAACCAGACCCCAAATCTTTCAGATCCTTCAGCATCTACAAAGGCAAAGGCCACCCAACCTAGCAGCATGGCTCTACTCAGGAGCTGCCTTAGCATTTCCCAACGTAGTCTCTGCAGGACCAGTTTGGGGATGGTGGAACTATGTGCACCCCCCAAATCTGTACTAACCATTCATGGGGTTTCCACTTCCCACACCTGACCTGCACATTTACTTCTCCTATCCCTATGCCCCAAGTGGTTTCTAACCCTACAGAACTCCCTCCTGAAGGTCTGGGGACTGTGCCACAGACAATTTACTGCTCTTGGCTGGGGGGGAAGAGTAGGGTGGAAATCAGAACACACTGTACTCCTCAACCCATATGGCTAGGTGATCAAATCTGGCCCCTTGTGAGGTGCTGAGCACCCTCATCTCCTATTAACTTCAGTGGTAAGTAAAGGGATTCTGCACCTTCCAGAAGGCACTCAACTACTATGCAGTTTTGGAGCCAATCTTGGATTAATATGGAAAATTATGCAGACTAGGAACATGTCAACAATACTGTGTATTTACCTACATTTCTCAAATTTGCAAACCACACTGGGTTGAGCTACAAAATTTTATCTTTTAGAACTGAAAAAACATACACATCCTATGATAAAGATTTTCTTCATTCTGATGTTTATGTAAACAATTTATATGCATCACACTCTTAAAGTAGAGCAACAGTAAATAGTATTATTAAAATGAATACTAGAAACAGAATATACAATGCAAGGAATATTGCACCAGTCATTAAGTTTGTATTAGATATGAAAACTATAGCAATACTTTATTCCTTTTAAGGCACTAACCTATCTTTTTCCCCCCCAATTCTACTGTCATCCCTACTTTTATTTTGAGAATAAATTTGTATTAACCCTTTGCCTTTTTATATTTTCTGGACTATATACAGGTACAGTACCAATCTGATGTCTATTTTTAATTCAAACTTGATTTCAGCATTAGTTCATGAGAATGACAGACTACAAAACGTTGTTGAAAGGGATGCTGTTAACTAGTTTAAGCTCAAAGTTTGATCTTCTTTAAAACTGTTACCTTCTCCAGAAGAGAAGTCAGCATACTGCACTAAGGGTTCAGAAGTTGGGGACTCTAAACTCTATTACAGTAGTTATGAGCATGACAGAAAGAAGACAAAGAATTCTAAATTCTGTCATAATTCTTTCAGCTAGTTCAAGTTACACTAACTGGTCCACTAACTAGTCCATTAACTGGTCCACATCTATCTTTCCTTGACCAGAAGGGCTGACCCAATTTAGGTCAGGAAGGATAAGTGGCCAAACTTAATGACCTCCCCAAGACCTCCCTCTCCACTGGGAAGAATCCTCTAAGCCCCACCACCCTGCTGCAACACAAAAGTTCCCCCTTCCGTCCCCCCAGTCTGGTAAGTGGAGAATGGTGGCTCGATAAGCCGCACTTTAACTGTAAAAGATCCACTTGCAGTTCACAAGCAGTTTGGGCACCCCTGAAATGGTTTGGTATTCTGGTCAACATTTTTTAAAATTCAGTACCTCAGAGCTTTTGCTACTTTTGAAGATTTTTTTTTAAATTTAAGATTAGCACAGTTACAAATCAAGCTGCACATTGGACCCCTTTTCTCCCCCCTCAAGTGCATCCCTCGGAATTAAAGGCCTGGCTTCTTCCCTCCGTCTGGGTGGAACCCTGCAGTGCAACCACTCTTAGACCAGATCTCTAAACTGCAGCATCCTACTTGCCAACCATGTTAATCTGACAATTCCAGCTATCTTTGGCATCTCTACACTTTTTCCATCAGGAGCTTGTGACAATGGATGTTTAAAATGACTCAAGAACACCTTTTTCAAAAAAAGAACAACATTTATTTGCCAAAAGAAACCTAGCATTTAGGAAAAATGATTAAAACAACTTCTTACTGAATCCCAGTCCACTGCTCTACTGGCTGTGCCAGACCTGCTCAGCAGATGAGAGGGAACAATCAAAGGATGTGTTTATGTGTAGGGAAACATGGCACACAGGAGGGAGGGTAAAACTAAGGTGTACACTATGGTTGTTTGGTGATTCAAAGCAGTTGTAATTTGTTCCGACTGCTTAACACTGCTCCAGGGCAGATCAAAGCATCTAGGGCGTACCTGTGAATATAGCCATACAACTAACCACTGGACCACAATGGTGAAGGTGACTGTGAAAGAGATTAGAGGGGTATGACATCCTGCACCTCCCCCCACCCCCCATGTTCACCTTTGTAGTGTAACTGTGTATTGTTTAATGCAAAGAATGTCATGTAAGACGTCTCTGGTATGCTCATGACGTACTGAGTATTATTGTTATAATATGTTTATTGCAATATCAAGTGTATGGTTATGAGGCTCCACTAGGTAATATTCCCAAAGATGTGTCCTCATGGCTTAAAATATATCCAAGCAAGACTCTCTAAGAGCAGAGGGGCAGTTTGCATCTCATTAAGGCTTGTATAGAACAAACCCAGCTCATCATTCAAGGAACAAAAGACTGGCCTAGACGTCAACAAAGGAACCTGGATAAAGTAATGCTCACTGACTCAGGACATGGATGAAACCGTACACAGATATTGTTTGTCACCTGTCCCTGAAGGGGGGAAGGGGAGGAACATTTTAAAAAGGGGAGACATTTTGCCAATCTACAAACACCACCAAGCAACTGAAGTGCTGACCAAAGGGGAGAGCTTAGCTGAAAGGAAATCAGACAGACTGTGGTGAGAATCATCTGAGTTTGTAAGGTTGCTGGAAGTGTTAAACTTAGTTTAGAATGTATTTTGATCTTGTTTATGTTGACCAAATCTGACTTGCTTTTCTCTGACTTATAATCACTTAAAATTCTTCTGTAGTTTAAAAAAATTATTTTTTACCTAAAGCAGTGCATTTAGTTTAAGGTGTGTTGGAGATGCCATTTGAAGTAACAATGCTTGTGCATATAAATTCCTTTGTTAAATTGACGAACATATGAGTTTGCAGTATTCAATGGGCAGCACTGAACATTGTAAAATGGAAGTTCCTAGTCTCGCATCTGGGGCTAGGGGTAATTCTGTTGCATAATCCAATGAGTGGCTGGCCAGAAGCACTCACTCACTGAGTTGAGAGCAGCTTGCTTTCTGGTGGCTGTGCGTGAACAGTCTAGAAGTGGGAATTCTCACAACACAGCATGGTATGAGGGACTGGGGTGAAACAGCAATGCACCAATTCAGATTGCACTGGGGGAAATCACAAGGGGATACAAAAATAAAAGGAACTCAGTAATAATGGGGAATTTCAACTATCCCATATTGACTGGGTACATGTCATCTCACGACAGGATGCAGAGATAAAATTTCTAGACACCATAAATGACTGCTTCTTGGAGCAGTTAGTCCTGAAACCCACAAAGGGAGAGGCAACTCTTGGTTTAGTCGTAAGTGGAGCATGGGATCCGATCAAAGAGGTGAATATAGCTGAACTGCTTGGTATTAGCCATCATAATATAATTAAATTTAATATCCTTGTGGGAGGAGGGGGAATACCAAAGAAGCCCACCGCAGTAGCATTTAACTTAAGAAAAAGGAACTAAACAAAAATGAGGAAGCTAATTAAAGGAAAATTAAAAGATACAGTCACAAAAGTGAAATGTTTGAAAGCTGCTTGGTAGCTTTTTTAAAAATACCATAACAGAGGCTAAACTGAATGTATACCTCAAATTAAAAAACATAGTAACAGAACCAAAAGAGTGTCACCATGGCTAGCCAACAAAAGTAAAAGAAACAGAGGCAAAAAGGCATCCTTTAAAAATTGGAAACCAAATCTTACTGAGGAATATAGAAAGGTGCATAAACTCTGGCAAGTCAAGTGTAAAAGTATAATTAGGAAAGCCAAAAAAGAATCTGAAAAGCAGCTAGCAAGAGACACAAACACTAACAGCAAAAAAAAAAAAAAAAAAAAAGTTTCAGTACACCAGAAGCAGGAAGCATGCCACAAAACCAGTGGGGCCACTGGATGATCGAGGTGCAAAAGGAGCACTCAAGGAAGGTAAAGGCTACTGTGGAGAAGCAATACGAATTCTTCGCACCCATCTTCACTGAAGAGGATGTGAGGAAGATCATCACACCTGAGCCATTCTTTTAAGGTGACAAACCTGAAGCTCTTGCAATTATCTCATAAACAAGCATTACAAATTCAGAGTTAAAGTTAAACTTGAAAGAAATGCAAACAGTAAGGTATAGTTAATAATCTGATCATTGCAAATGGTCACTACAAGGTAGTTTTAACGTAGTTTATGTGCCCTAACTGTGTATTTCCATAATTTATCATTCTTTTTAGGGGAATAACTACAAAAGCCGCATAACATAATACTAAATTGCTGATATGTACATTCAATCTTAACACCAATATTACAGGGATTTTTTGGACAGGACATTAGATAAACAAACATATACTGTAACCTATAAAAGCTTTTTAAAGTAATCCCATCTGAAATTCTGATACAGTACTAACAGATAAAATAAACTGAAGTATGAAGATATGTCCACCAGGATACTGCTCAATTTAAATCCATAAACTCTGTTCACTGAATGTGGTATAGTACTTTTGACAATGGAAACACAATTACAGAAACACCCTTACAAAAGGTTCAAACAACATCTTCCAATGTGTAAACAAGAAGTCACTGCCTTCTCAAAGCAACTCCCTGTTTTAGTCATAATATTACAATTTTTTAAAATGCTGTTGAGATTGCCCACCTTTTTTCCTCTGCCCTCTGATAGCCACTTTCAGTGTACAGTTAGTAAGTCATCAGTGACCCACAGAGCCAGTACCCTCAAAGATAGAACTGTGGGAGTGTGGGGTGATGGGGAACTAAGCCACCCAAGAAAGCCGCACAAAAAAAGGAAAAGAAGTCAGATCAAGAGATTAATTTTTTTAAGAGAAAAATTATTGGAAGAACTAAAGAAAGGAACTGTCTCTCATCTCTCCATGCATCATCTAGACTGTGAATTCAGAGGTAGGGGCTTTGAATCTGCGTCCTGAACAGTGATTACATTGTTGACATGTAACACAATTCCAGGTAGATATGGTGGAGTTCCTCCTCCTCCTGCCACACACATGCACTCCAAATATTTCCAAAAGTAAGCAGAGACCCCTCCAGAAAGCATTTGAAAGAAAGTAAAACCCTGGATACTTGGGAGTAATACCCAAAAAAATAATAATAAAAAACACACACACACACACGGAAAAAGAAGCATTCGAATTACATTGAATTTAAGGCAGTAAAATGAAGTTTATAAAAGCCTTCTGTTAAAATGAAATATATAGACTTTTCAGAACTAGAAAGAGTTTAAAGTCAGGGCTGATCAAAATCAAGAGCGATATTAAAAAAAAACCACCCTCTCACATTTCAAAATATTTCTTTATTCCCCTTACCATCTTTCTACAATGGTATTGGTCAGATACCGTCTTATTTTTAGTGTTGTAAACCCATCTGACAGATACAAAATAAAGTGATATTGTATTTACTCCCACCACATCACTGCACACACCAAGCTATCTCAAAACTGAAGGTGAATGTGTTCTGTATTTACACTATTTTTTAAGCTAGAAAGAGCAAAACTGCAACACCTATATAAGATGATTTGACTCTAGCTGTCAAAAAGACTGCTTTTCTCTCAGTGCTGCAGTGACAGTTGAGGTCAACTAGGGTGCTTTTGTACAGTCTCTAGAACTGCATGTCTGGAAGTGGGAAGCTGGACTTTCTTAGTTGTGTGTCCTTGACTGGAATTTGCTTTCCTAACTGGTCCACCAAAGACTGAAGCTGCTAACCTGCAAGACAAACCTCTCTCTTTTTTCTCAGGCTTTACAGACATACAGTGTTTCTGTTTTGCAGTGCAGCTAATTTTACTTTAGTTTTGGGCTCTGGAGGAAAGGAGAGGGGTTTTTTTTATTTTATTTTTTGGTTGGCCTACGTCACAGGACATGGACTGTTTTTTGCACTTTTTTATGTTCTGCATGTGTTTCGTGAACTTAAAATAAGCCAAAAACTCCCTGGAGTATTTAAGTTGCTTGAAGACCTCTTTGAAAACAAGATACCAAAATCATCCATAACATCACAATTTACAACAGCTTTCCAACTGTGTTTTGAAACATTACACTGTATATTATGTTTGTTCAAATATTTTCACACAGTTTTCAAATAGCTATGAAATTATAGGGCGGTTTGAAGACCCAGGGGGAAAAGTCAGAATGCCTAACAAAAAAAGCTATTCTCACCACAGCTGAGGACACTTAATTATGTTTTAGAAAGTGGAAGGAAGGGAACCGGTGAATACTATAGTAAGTGGCAGAGTTTTGGACCCTTACTTTAAAAAATAAAAGCATCTTTTTAAGCACATATAAAGGAACTAGAACTCCAGTCCACACATGGGAAGATATGGTGAATTTGTGGTAGGTAACCGGCATCCTCCAGCCATTTATTCCTTTCAAAGCCCTCAGACATTCCATGTTAGGCAAAAGTAAAGACCCCTCCGAAAAAAACCCTATTATATATATATATAGGCCCCTTTTTCTTGTTTTACCTCCCCCAGCCCGTTTCTCCTCGCCGTCTTTTTCCAGCTCTGGGACCCACAGGCCACATCGGATCCCTTGATCCCCCCTTCTCGTCCCAACTCACCGTCCATGCTGAGCGCTTCTCTCCAGCCACTGACCCCTCCCGCAATATCCTCCGACCCCTTCTCTCCAGCCTCTCCAGGAGCGCCCCCCTACGCTCCCCGTCACCTATCTTCTCAGCGTCTCTGCCCCACAGGGCCATTCTCCGCTCAGTCTGTGTCCCCCATGATCAACCGACGTCCCCATTCCTCTCCGTAGAGGGCCCTACCCTCCCGCTCCATTCACCCCAGCTCGCCCTCTCCCGCCCTGACGTCCCCAGCCCCGCTACCCCATTCCAACCTCGCGGTGCTCTCGTAACCGTTCCCTGCCTGACCCCCGCACCCTCTCCACCCTCAGCTTTCACCGGCCCCCTTTCGGCTCACCCGCGTCCACCTCGGCGCTTACGAGGCCCGCCCGCGCCTGCCCCGGGGGTGCTGTGCGGTCACTCACCGTTCTTCAGCTCGTGCTTGACGGTGAGGAAGCGCAGCTCCCCTTCCTCTGCGGAGCTGGAGGGTCCCTCCATTTTATCACAGGCTCGCCCCCCCGTGCCCTTCTGTGCCTCTCGCCCTGCGATGTGCGTGTGGGGAAATGGTGGGGGGACACCGTGTCTGGCAGGATTTATTGTTCAGGGACGTATGTGAGAATTAAAAGCCATAAATTGAAATAAAAAATAAAAGCAACATTAAAATTCCGCTTCCCGCCTCGGTCCAGCTCCCGAGTCCCCTCCCTACCCAACAGCGGCGGGAACCCAGCCCCGGCGTGATGGGCACAGTGCAAGCAGGGAGGAGGAGGGAGACTCCACTCCACTGCCCTCTCCGGCTGTCTCCCCCCTCCCTCCAGGCCTCAGAGAGGAACGGTGAAGAACTGAGCGCTCATTGGCGCGCGCGCCTGCATACCGGAGCGACGGTTGGTCAGAAACCGTTGGACAGTCCATCCCCTCCCCCATACGCCGAGTGGCGCGGTGCCCCATTGGCTGACGGGTTGCGGTAAGCGCTTACTCCTCCTTCTTCCCCTCTCCCGTTTACCCCGCCCATCCCCCGTTTTATTTGTAAACATTCCCTCCCGCCTCTGAAGTGGGCGGGCTCTAGGTCGCCTAGAGACGAAAGGAGGATGCTGACTGACTCGTTGGGACTGTCAGTCATTCTAGGCTGAGAAAGGGAGCCTGGAGCGCCCCTACACCGGCTCCGACTTATGTAGTTGTGAGAGGGGCGGGGAAAGGGGTTAAGGAAAGCAGTTCTTACCCCCTCAGGGAGGAGTCCCCTGGCTTTCTTACCCCTGGAAAGAGGAGGGGGGGACCTAATGGGGGGAGGGAGAACGGAACAGGTGGCACCAGTTCCTGGAGCAGAGGAGGAGGCGAGAGAGAAGAGGGGTGCTGGTGTTTGGTGATGGGAACAGGCCAGAGCGCGAGACAGGAGCATTGACAAGGCCACCCAAGGCACAGCACCATCTGCCAGCTTCTCCTTAGTGTTACGCTAAGGGCAGCAGTTCCCAGCCCATCAGAAGTGGCCCGTGGGCCTTTCACAGTAGCCCACCGCTCCCCTCTCAATGGCTGCAGAAGGGAGCTGCTGCCTAAGGACCCCAGCACAGCGCATTGCTGCGGGGATAAAAGATGGGTGCAGAATCCTGGCTGCAGCCAAGGGGATGGGAGATCAGCACTCCCCTCCCCCTGGCTGTAGCAGGGTATATGGCAAAACGCTCCACCTGGGTCATTAGGTGCTGGTGTCCCTGCTGGAGCCAGAGGGAGGGGAGCACTGGTCATCCATCCCCCTGGCTACAGAAGGGAGCCAGGGACCCAGCTGCAGTGCACGGGGCTACAGGATGCGTGCAATTTCCCTGCTACAGCCAGGGGCACGGGAGATCAGTGAGGAGGGAGACAGCCTCCTCGCTGAACTGCTTCTTTGTGGCTGCAGTGGGGGGATGGAAGGAGGGCTGCTGATGGAGACTGGTGGCCCTTTAGGGTTGTAACGATAGCTGTGGCCTTCGAGCCAAAAAGGTTGGGAATGACTATCTTAGGAATTGGCCCCTATCCCAGAGACCTGAGTCAAGGGTCAAGTGCAACAAGGAGGGGGGAGGATGAGTCGGTCACAGCACACCAGCTGAGATGACTAGTCTTTCAAAATCAAGTGTGTTGTAGGGTCTTTGGCAGAGATGAGTTTTAAGGAGACTACTTAGTCCCAGCAGCATGACCTGCAACAAAGTCAGGTTCCAATATGCAGTGTACTGTATCAATCCCAGAGCAATTGCAATTGTTGCAATCTCTGCAACAATATTTGGTGTAAAATGTCCTTGCTCCATCCCAGGGATGTTGCATAATCTAGTACTCTATCTTGATCCTGATAACACAACCCCCAGCAAAGCCAAGTCCCCAGCATGCAATGTACCCTCTCTTTCACAGTAGCACGGCCCATATCTATTTATTTAGGTGCACGTACTATGGCTATGAGACTTCAAGCTCCCAGTAAATAATTTGCCATGTCAACCTGAGCAGTGTGGTGACTGGAGACAATATGTTGTAGTGGCAGATACTCCACCTCACCTTATTTGGCTTTCTTGAAGAGCACAAAGTTCAGCAATTAAGCCAGTCCAAACAGTATAGGAATTGAAACTGCTTCTCCCAGCTCTTTTTGGCAGGGCAGCAGAAGCAGATGTTTTTCCTATCATTGAAAATAACTGAGATGTACACAGGACTGGGGGACAGCTCCTGGGATGCAGCTAGAGTAGGAACCAATGTATGGTACCAGGCTCAAGAACAGAACAAGAAGCAAGATTTTTAAGCCAATCATGATATTTTGAGGTCTGTCATGATTTTTTTTAAACATTCGGGCTCAAAACCTGAGGCATTTCTAATGAATCAGACATTCTGGTTGCCTATGGTGCTAGAATTTGCAGTATCAGTGAGATGCACTTAATATTCACTCAGTGTTAACTGCAGTCTGTTCAGTTGCATGCAGACTGGGTTCAGCATTTAGCCTCCTGGCAAGTTGTTGGTGCAGGCTTAGCCGGACAGGCTGTTTGACTATCTCTGGTGGTGGGGAGGTAAGGATGATGGATGTCGTTTTGTAATGAGTGTGTATATGTCTTTAAATATATGTGGCTTAGTGTTTCCTGTTTGCATGTAACCTGACAAGGAGGAAGCAGGAAGAGGCCAAGTCAGCTAGGAAGAGACTCAGGCTGCATGGTGTGGCAGCAAAGTTGTCTTTCCTCTATGTTTAATCAGAGTTAGAGCAAATATAAAAGAGCATTAGATTCTTTTCTAGGGAGCAATAAGAAAGGGTAAATTGGAAGACAGATTGTGATTACTTGAAGATAAAACAGCCTTTGTAATATGTGAAAGGCCAGACAAAAAGTAAGAGTGTTTATTTACACTTTGTTAGACTGTTACAAGACTGTTAAATGTGATGGCGATTGTTCTGTGCTAATATACTCTGAGAATATTTCATGGTGTTGGAAAGGAGAATCCATTACAGAAATACATCAATTCATGAACATGTATTTGAGTTATGTAATTTGGTTCATTTTTATATTAAGTGAAGTGGAAGATGTTAATATGAAACTGATTTTTGATTAATTTTTAAGAATACAAGCACTATCTGTTTAAAATAATTTTAGACCTCCACCTTCACTTGATCTCCCCCCCCCCCCGCCGCCTTTACATTGTAGAAGCAATATGTCACCAGATAGGGAGATGCCTATGTTTCCCTCTAACCAAGAGATAATTCTGTTAATGATAAGGTACAGCTGCAGTAGATGTATAGTTACATATGGGAACACTTGCTTTCAGTCATGCTGTTCGTTATCTTTTGTTTATGTCCTTGCTGTATCATTTGAAAGACTTGCTGTTGTGTATTACTATGCCATCTACTGGTTAGAATTACAGGTCTGCTCACATTTTACTTCATTTCTCTAATCAGAGTTTGACAAGATGGTGGACTTCACTAAAATTTATTGAGTACTGATTGTGCAGTTGGAGCATTGTGTGAGCAAAACTGAACTTGATTTTTGGCAATTCTCACTTTATGCCTATCCTTTTTTCTTCCAAGATGTAGCTTTCTTTGCAGCTGTATCCCTTCTTCTGTTCCTTGTATACTCCTAGTATCCTTTTTGAGGTGGTTATTCGTAGAGTTAACGCTGAAGCCTTTCCCTTTAAGTTTTTGCACCTCTGAAAAAGAAATTCCAAACCTTCTACAAATTTAAGTCCCTAAACTCTTCTGTCCCTTTGACTTCACTAACTAGTTCCCTTAGTTTCTCGAAGTCTGCAGTTTTGAAATAGAATACTTGTTACTAAACCTGTTTCTGATTCCCTTTCCATTTAATTTAAACTGGATTACCTCATGATCACTCAATCCTATGCTTTCTTCTATGACAAGCTCTTCTATAATTGCCTCGAAGTTTACCAAAACCAAGTCTAAAATAGCATCACCTCTTGTTGTGCAGTGACTGTTTGGTGAATCTGTTATCTAGTGCCTCACTGGACCTACCATTATTAGTAGATTCTCTCTAATCTATATCTTGGAAGTAAAAGTCTCCCATAATGACAATTTGCAGTAGTTCTATCCCTGTCTAGAGCTGAACCTGAAGGTCTATAGCAAATCCCTAACACTAGCGTGACAGAACCTCTTTTACAATTCTTCCCCAAAATTATTTTGGCCCCAATAGATTCTTTTTTGTTATCCCTTCTCCTTTCTTTACAATCACATTATTCATGTACAACACTACCTCACCATCTTTACTTCTCTCTCTCCTGAACAGAGCATAACCTTTAATACCTGTATTCTAGTCATGACTACTATTCTGCCGTATTTCTGTTAGCCCTCTTATATTGGGTTTCACAATCTGTACTGGTGGATCTAGTTCCTCCATTTTGATGCCAAGGCTCCCCACATTATTTTACAAACATGTCAGGTTTTATTGTTACCTTATCCAATTTCCTGGCTGCATTGGGTATAGTGCTTTTGCGATCCATACTCCTATCTTCTGGTTTCCTTTATCTATTACTATATCCTTTGCTTCTCTGATTTTCCTTTTTTGTCTATGAAAACCAGGTATAAATAAGTTATTTCTTTCCTTCTTCTGAATTTATGTCTCTCTCTCCTGGCTTCTTCCTTCATACTGGCTCATGTTCATGCTTTCTCTGTTAGAGATTGAATGTATAATAAAATGCTAATTTGCATTGTTACTGTCAATGGCACTAATCATATTTGACAATTCTGTTCAATTCAGACAGAGAGCCCAATTCTGATAGACTCCAATAAAATAAACATACTTCTGTTAGTCCATCTCTTATTTCACATTTTGCTGCTTTACAGTTATATTAATACACACAGCCAGGAACTGATATCTCTTTTTAAAAATGGACAATATCAATTTAAAAGAAGTTCAGGATAAATTTGTTTTCTGATGAATGCATGCTATTTAAATAGCACCATTGGTTTGATTTTTTTTTTAAATTTCTGAAAAATATTCATAAGGGTTTCTCTGCTCCTCTGGCGATATTTATAAGGGTCTTTTCAGCAAGGGATTGAGAGTGATTAAGGCTCCAATCCTGAAAGTTATTCTGTTTGGATGCATTCCTGCACTCACGTGGAGCCCAAGTAACTTCAGTGGCACCCCATGTGGATGCAGGAGTCCGCCCACACACAACAACCTAATGGATGAATGCTTTATTGACTTTACACTGGAAAGAAAGAAACAGTATACAAAGTCCTGTCAAATACAGTGTCTTGGTTTTCAGTTTATAAAATACATAATTTTCTGACAAAGATGTCATTTTCAAGTTGTTGTTGCTTAATAGTAAAGGGCTTTGCATGAAAAGCTTGGAAAAGACCAAAAAAGTTTCTGATGCAGAGACAACCACTCTTGTATCAGCAAATCTGTTATATATGGCCATTCAGTATAGAGAAAAAGATTTTTTAATGTTTAGAAAATATTTTACATTAAAATTAAAAACATCTGTCATTCTGAGTCTAACTTTAGTGGGCTCCTTTACACCACCAGTGAATTCTGCTAGCTCTGTAGTGCTTCTGCAGCAGTCCCAGGTGCAGGGGACATTGTGATGGCATAATTGCAATTGTACATGCAAGTGGCAAGAGACAGTCCCTGCCCCAGAGAGTTTAAATTAAAAAGAAATAGATTCAGGGGTAGTCTACAATGGCTCTAACACAAGCCTTTTTATCTGAAATGAGTATTCCATGTGACCAGCGAAAAGAGGAAGTGAGCATACCCTGGAAAACGTGGCATAACGGCTCAGTCATTTGAGAAATAAATTGAAGACTTCCCTACACCAGCACACACATAAAGTAGGAGGTTTAGGACTAGACACCTCCAAGACAAAAGGTAGATTATAATCAAATGCATGAAAACAACTCCAGCTTTGAGAACCAGGAAAGAAGATAGGAGAGTAGGAAAGGGAGTTCACATCTGTAGGTTGAACAGAGTAACTCTAGCGATCTCCTTTGTGGATTAGAGAGGAAAAGCCAGCCCTTGTTATTGAAGCTATGCTCTTGCATTAATTTAGTCAGTGGAGTAATCAAACTGTCTGAAAAATTTCCTATGTACTATGTGGCATGATTCTGTATGCAAACAAATGAATTAGGGCATTGTTGCAAAAGAAAAATGTTTGGTATGAAACAATTTTTTTCTATGCAGTGATATGGTGTGATAGCCACACCATAGCTGAGATAGCAATAGGATTTCTTAAAACAAATAATTTTCATCCTCCTCTAATATTAATATATATAACCATATTATCCTAAATACTGGTAAAGCAGTGCAAGGCTTGGTAGTGAGTGTGTGCTGCAAATCTGGGAAAAGTGGGTCATGCAGCTACAGCTTCCCCTCCAACCTAATAATTACCTGTTTTTAGAATTTTTACTTTACTTTGGTTGTTTGCACAGAGGTAGGGAAAATACTGTGGGCAGTATCCACATGAAACTTATCACTGGACTTCTGTTGAGCGCTAGAGTCCAGCCTAAGAATGTGTTCCAGAACCCAGATATTAAAGAGTTGTTAGACTTCCTTTGATTCTATGGGATGGTATGCCAGACTGCTGTAAGCACTACATGTAACATTTTGTACAGAGTCCTGCCAGAACTGGTACACAGAAAAAAGCTGTATCTGAACACCTCAGGCAACTCACTGTTGCACAACTTCTGAGATTACTGATAGGGGTAGGGGTGAAAAAGAGTTCCAGAGTTCCCTTGCTCTTTGTGAGGAAGTTTTCTTCAGGTAGGGTTGGAAGAGAAACACCAGACAGATCTAATGAAGATTTAAGGATGCAGGAATTTAATATGGTCTTGTTCATTGTGTCTTTCCAGAACATCCATTTAATTCCCAAAGCTCAAATGTTGGAAAACTAGAAAATATTGGTAAGGGCCCCTTATGCCTGATGTGAATATTACCAAAATATAAAAAAAATCACATATTGGGGAACCCAGAAATTAAGCGTTAAGGTAACATTTCCCACACAACATGATCAAAGACCTGCAACCTTAGTTCCAAATTAATGAAATTTGTGTGTGAGAACATAGTATAATAGTTTGCTAACACTATTCATTTTTCCAGTTCTTATGTAGTCTTTTTACTTACTTATTTCTTGAGGCTGTAGCCAAACAGTATTATGATTGTCACAAAAACAGACTGGGTATGTAAATTTGCTGCTTAAAGCATATTTTCTTGCTTATCTGTCCTATCACTCACCAGTTCTCTTCTTTCTAAAACCACTTAGTGTAATACTGTGAAAGCAGAGGTTACTGCTAAGAAATTAATCCAAACCTGAATAATTTTAACGGAAATGGTAGAACTCTGTCAGGAAATGGGTTATTTCTTGAAAAAATTAGTATAAGTAATAAAGATTTGTTATTGGCTATGGGTTAAATCTTCACACCACAGCCTTACTTTAGTCCTACTGCTCCTGTCCTTTGTGCACATTGCTTCTCCCTTTTCATAAAAACTTAAAATATAACTTTTTAAAATCTGTATAGTTATAAATTCCAACTGTTAAAAGTACAAATATTTTACTAGAGTTATACTACCAGCCTCCCAGGAAAAGGCTAATGAGTGAATAATGTTAAAGTCTAATAAAGCAGCAATAATTGGCGATTTCAACTACCCACCTTTAACTTACTCAAATGTCATAACCACTCAAGATTTACTGAAGGAATTTCTCAATAACTTAAACAATTGCTTCTTGGAACAAGTAGTTCTAGAACTCATGAGGCAAAGCAATTCTCAGTTTAAGGCAGGTCTACAGTAGAAGCGCTACATCGGAGCAGCTGCAGTTATACAGCTGCAGCACTGTTGCATGTCTAGTGAAGATGCTGTATGCTGACGGGAGAGTGCTCCTCCATGAGAGGCAGAATCTATGTCGGCGAGAGATGTTCTTCCGCCAACATAGTGCCATGGGGCACGGCTCTTAGGTTGCTGTAACTTGGTTTGCTCAGTGGGGTGTCTAACTTACGTTGCTCAGGGGAGTGAGATTGACTTAAGCAGTAATGTAGAGCTACCTTTAGTCCTAAAAAACAGACAGGAATTGGTTCATAATGTAACTGCTGTTGAGCCACTGAGTAATAATGATCCTAATATAATCAAATTCAAAATCCTCTTCAGAGGAATCATACCTATAATTGCCACAATTTTGACTCTAACTGCCAAAAAAGAGGGGTTTAAAAAAAAGCAGCTCTTCAAAGTGATCCTAAAAGTCAAAAATGAGGAAATTAAAATCCTTTGACTCAGCCTGGAAGCCACTTGAGCACATCATAAGACTCACAAGTAGCACATACATCCCTAACAAAAAAGGGAACAAAATGATAAAGAAAACTGATTAAATAGTAGAGTTCAAGAGCTTATTCTAGACGAACCAAGATCCTTCAGAAAATGGAGATCCAATGATAGAGAAGACAACAGAAGTGGCTAGTAAAATATAAAATGAAAATAGAGCTAAGAGGGGCTTTGAAGAGCAAATATTCAAGGGGGGAAAACAGTTCTTATGTCAAAAGCAAGTCTGCATCTGCTAAACTATCAAAGAGCTAAAGGAACAATTAAGGAAGAGAAAACATTGCAGAGATGATAAACAAACTTCTAATCTGATCTAGTATGGCAATTCTTGGGCTCCTAAAAATAGTTTAGGATTTAAAGATTTCTTTAAATGTAATGTAAATATGAGAAAGATTCTGACTGTCTTGGCCAGTCGGGTGTAGGTTTGCTGTGAAGGGGGAAACAGGAGCCCACACATGTTAATCACCTATTAGAGTATACATATACAGCCTCTTAATCCAGGTGAGTAGCAGCACTTAACAATCATCAATGTTTCATCTAGTCATTAGGTGGATGGCTACACTGTTGGTCAGAGAAGGAATGGTAGTGGAAAGTGGGGAGGGGAAAAGTAACCCTTTAGGATGCGAAAGATCCACCAGCATGGAGTGAGGAGGAAAATTCTGCCACTGGGGTGGAGACAATACAGAACCTGCAGAAGTTAATTCTGAATTTAACTTTCTGTGGAAAGGGAAAGATGTTTGTTCCTTATGGGTCACGTTACCAACTACTCCACTTATATGCCAGAATTCAGATTTCAACTGGTTAGACTCTCTTATAAAAACTGGCTATATAACTAAAAAGGCATCTGATAGAGAACCTGTTCCAACCCTCTTTAAAGTCAGTGAAAAGCCTTTGCTTAACTTGGCTTTGCATCATGCCCTAAATAACAACCCCACAGCTAACCAGTATTTGAAGCTTATACAAAATCCAATTTTTTTTTTAAGTTTAGGCATAATGCAAGCTTTTAGCCAGCTCTAAGTGTTCTACAGGTCACATGAATGTAGAGTTGTGGAACATGTAAATGCCAATGGCCTGATTTTCAGAGGTCACTGAATGGTAGGGATGGATCAGTATTTCTGCTAATCAGGTCAGAAATTTCTAGAAGTAGCACAAAAAAAAATATTGTCAATTTCCACTTTAGAGAGGGAGAGAATCATTTTTTCAGACAGCCATACAGTCTTTGTCTTCTCAGATATGTCCATCACAGCTATAATTAATAATAGAGAGAAACTTCAGCTTGGAAAAAGGACAACTATGGAGGGGAATATAATTGAGGTCTATAAATCCATGACTGGTGTGGAGAAAGTAAATAAGGAAATGCTATTTACTCCTCATAAACAAGCACCGGAGGGGAGGGAGAGGGGTTACCAAATGAAATTAGTAGGCAGCAGGTTTAAAATGAACAAAAGGAAGTATCTCTTCTTAAAATGCAAAATCAACCTTTGGAACCTCTGTGCTAGATGATGTTGTGAAGGCAAAGCCTATAACTGGGTTCAAAAGAGAACTAGATAAGTTAGTGGAGGATACATCCATCAATGGCTATTAGTCAAGATGAGCAGGAATGCAAAACCATACCCTGAAGTGTCCCTAGCCTACATTGGCCAAAAGCTGGGAATCGGCAACAGATGGATCACTTGATGATTACCTGTTCTGTTCATTGCCTGTGAAGCTCCTGGCATTGGCCACTGTTAGAAGATAGGATGCTGGGCTAGATGGACCATTGGTCTGACCCAGTATAGCTGTTATGTTCTTAAGTTTAAAGTGATCTCATAAAACAGGTCATTGCATATTGGAGGTAGTCCTCAGTGGACAGTTCATTAAAAGCATATGCTTGTGGTTTCAGTCACAGAACAGGTGTACAGTACAGTTAAAAGGTTTCTTCACACTGTATTATATTAGCATCACACTAAGTGTATTATATGAGCATTTAGGAGCCCATCATAGACCAAGATCCCATTGTGCTGGGCAGTATACAGAGACAGAACAGAAAGATGGTCTCTGCCTCAAAGAGCTTCCTATTAGTGTGCCTTCATGAAAACCTGCCTTAATAAAAACCAACTCTTCATGTCCATGCTTGACTTTTTTTTACCAAAACTGCCAGGGTGGTGGTGTTTGTGATGGGAATGTGTGTTCACTAGAAACAGGACATGGAACACTGAAGTGCATCAATTTCTCTCTTCTTTTAAGGAAAGCTTTTCAGACATGTGACATTCCTACACAGTGTTTATAAGTTGTAGGTACATTTTCTTGTTAATATTTTCAACTAGTCACTGTTTTATTTAATATATACATAGACTACTCCCTAGACAACCCCATTCATATTTTTCAGTACACTAATTTGTAGCCTCTTGTATTCTAGATAATATTAGAGAAGCACATATAATCATACCATAGGTCAAAATTTTAATCTATTCCATATAGTATATATCTTGAAATATAAGAAGTTGTTCATTTGGGGGCAAAGCTGTGCTCTGTTATGATAATAATTCTGGAGTAACATTGTACCATTGTAAATAAGAACAGCTCACTTCATAGTCTGTCACTGACTATGAAATATTTTTCCTAGAGTCCAAAATGAAATACTGGTTATAGTACAGCTTTCTTCTTCAGCATGAATGGAACATTTTGTACAATATTTTCCAAAGTGAAGTTGGCTCCACTCAAAATACCTACAGTTAATTTGATCTTCCTGATATCTGAAAAAGCTGGTGTTTGGTTGGAAGGGGAACAGAGAGAGAGTTGTTAATCTAACAATTTTTATGCTTAGTGAGCAAACTTCAGTAAAACTTGTCATGCCATGTGATCTGGTCCTTAGACAGGATAAGGTAAAGGTTTGCTTAAGGATTTCTAATACTTTGAATAGAAATAACTAAACATTCTGACACCTACATGAGTGAACCTTGATGTCTTGCTCTTCACAACAGGCTCCCAGCTGCTTTTTCCCCAGTAACTTCCCCTGATTGAGCTGCTAGGCTGGCCTTTTCTACTTCCTCTTCCTGTCTTGGCCCCACCCCTCTGCTCCCAGGGCCTGAGGCCTGCAGTTCTCCGGTCCATCCAGCAGGGGAGTCATAGCCTTTCCTCAGGCCCAAGCTCCAAAGAAGGCCACTTTGCCTTGCTACACACACCAAGCCCCAAAGGTCTTACGTACATGTTTCTTTTCAGCTGATTAAACCCCTCTGACGACCTGTTTTTCCTATAACAAGAAGTTGCCTAGCCAGTCTTCCTGCAAATGCTAACACTCTCCCATTCCTTCTTAATAGCAAGAGCCCTGACTGTTAAACATTCCCAACCTTAGAGATAGGTACCTAACTCCCATTAAAATAAAATATAACTAACCTGCTCAGGTGCTTCCATGGATCCATTTGGGATGGAATTGAGAAGGGGACTCAGATCTAACTGCCACTTTAGGCACTTAAGTACTAATTTAGATTCTCAAGATCCCTACTCACTTTTGCCTAACCTAAATTTCCTAAGCACCTATGTTTTCACTGGTAAAGTCCCCATGGTACCTAGATTTCTACTTGTAGACATGCACAGCCTCTTCAGACCTGACACCACCAAGCAGCTCAGTGCCTAACTTAACTCTTATGCCCCAGTGGGAAATATAAAGTAGAGTGCTGGAATTATTATTTATGCAGGTCTTACCATGACACTAATTTAACCATAAAATCCTTTACTAAATTCAAAGGCCAGATGGCATTTATACAATTGCTCTAAACATATCTAAATAGCTTACATAAGCAATTTACTACACCCAAACAATAATACAACATTTATAAGCATTTGATAAGATCCAGAAGTGTTAGGAACCATAATGTTTGGAACCAGCTTGGTCAGGTAGGTATTAGCAATGAACCCTTTAAACATTTACTCTTTTTACCTTTTGACAAGCAAGAGATGTCATTGCCAATTGTCCAACCTTAGCTAAGACCAGAAGAAAACAGTTCCTTATATAGCCAATTTAATGCACCTGATGCCCAATTAACTATGATTAATTTCTATTTCTATAGTCCAAAACTTAAATAAGATAACATTGCTATTTCACAGGCTCACTTCAAGTTTAACACAACTCTTATTTCTCATCATCTCATTCTTTTTGGTCACATGCCTTTGGCCTACTGCTTATGTTAATATCCAAACTCAATTTAAAACCATAATTCACACAAATCTAATGTGGGCTTAGATTCCTACATAGGGTTCCTTGACCTATTGCCTGGTCCAGAGAGAGCGAGAGAGAGACTGTACATTCCAGTGGTTAAGACCACTCATCTAAGAGGAGTTCAAGTCCTCTGCTCCAGTGCCTATTTAAATATTTTATACAAAGTGGAACAGCTTCAACAGGAGAGACTGATCCACCCAGAGCCCAGTGATTAGTGCACTCACCTGGGAAATGGAAGACCTGGGTTCAAGTCCTTGTTCCATATTAGGCATAGTGTGGATTTGGAGCTGGCTTTCTTACATTATGAGTGAGATGTCTAACTACTGGGCAAAATGTAGGCCACATCACCACCACCTCCTCAGTTTTTCTTGAGAAAGGACTGGCCTAGCTTAAGTGCCTAACATCAGAAAGAGCTTCACCCTATTCTTTTGCTAAGATGATGTATTTTCAACGAGCAAAAGTTTTGTGAAATGCTTTAATTTCATAAAATTGTTTAAAAAATATTTGGTTAAGTATTTGTAAACCTGAAATAATAACTGACGTTGCAGCTTCTGAAAGATATTTTCACTTGTGTCGGTTACTGTTAGCTAAAGCAATTTTTTGCAGTTTTATCTGGTGTAATTTAGCACTTCTATATATTTCTGATTACACAAGACAATAGAGTTGTAAATAAAGAATTGATCCTTGCAGTGGACCTGAGATGAAACCATACCCATAATTCAAATATCTGCAAGATTTGCAAAATTTGTAGATTTCACCCTTTCTAAAGCTGTCTTCAGAAAGTTTTTTATTAAAAAAAAAAGTTTCCTGTTTGCTTCACTACCTGTCTTCTGCAGCATGTAGGGAAAATTCTTTTTCAGTCTGAGTACTTAAAGAAATGATATTCTGCAGCTTATAAAAGCCCTTGATTATACAATTTAGTCGTAGGTCAGTCAACAGCAATGTAAAAAAAAAAAAAAGACAAGGTTTCTACAATCACAGTGTAAAGCCATTCAGATTCAAAATCTGGCCTACCTTAAAATTATTATACAGATGGTAACAGGATGACTTAAAGTCCTAAAATCCAAATCATCAGCTGGTGTAAATCTACATAATTCCATTGACTTCAGTGGAGCTACACAGATTTATACTAGCTGAGGATGTGGCCCTAATATTTAAACTATCTTTTAGAAAAGTGATAATGTGATATTAGCAATTTCTTAGTCATACTGTTGGATGTATTGTATAATACTTTGTTGTATGAGTAGTTAGTTTACATTTTGAACTAATGATGATACATTTGCAATTCCACACGTGTTATCTAAATGATATAGCTCTGGATATGTTTTAATATATGCTTTTATTTACAGAGATGCTTAAGGAAGATCATATTTTTCCAGCTTTGAAGCTCCTTTTTTGTAGGGCTATAGTAGTGTAGTTCAGAATACGTTATTTTTCACTGTGTTGTTAATACAAAGTGGGAGAATTATTTTATATTTTAGATAACATTACAAACTAAATTCAGTTCTTTTACAACTGACCACATAGATTTCACATTCCTAAAATAGCACGGAATATGTTGGGTCACAAAATGAACATCCAAAAAGGCATGTAAGACACAGGAGGTGATTGTTCAACTCTACTCAGCAATGGTGAGGCCTCAACTGAAGTATTGTGACCAAGTAGACTCTCGACCATCCCTGAGAGGTGTTTGTCTAACCTGTTCTTATAAACCTTCAAAGATGGGGATTACACAGTCATGGTAGCCTATTCTAGTGGTTTACTATCTTTGTTGTTTGAAAGCTTTTCCTAATATCTAACCTAAATCTCTCTTACTGCAGGTTAAGCCTATTACTTTTTGTCCTATCTTCAATGGACATGGAGAACTATTGATCACCATTCTCTTTATAACACCCCTTAACATATTTGAAGACTGTTATCAGACTCCTCCCTCAGTCTTTTTTTCTCAAAACTAAACATATCCTTTCTTTAATTGTTCCTTTCAGGTCAGTTTTTCTAAATCTTTTATATTTTTTGCTGCTCTCCACTGGATTCTCTCTAATTTGTCTACATTTTTCTTAAAGTGTAGCATCCAGAACTAGATGCAGTACTCCAACTGAGACATCACCAGTACTGAGCAGAACAGGATAATTACTTCCTGTGTGTTACATACGACACACTTGTTAATACACTCCAGAATGATATTACTCTTTTTTGCAATTGCATCACGTTGCTGACTCAAATTCAGCTGGTGACCACTATGATCCCAGATCCTTTTCAGCAGTACTATAGCCAAGGCAGTTATCCCCACTGTGACATTGGCCTCTAGAGGAACCCTGCTGAGATCACTTAATTAGGGCAAAACTGCAAAGAATGGGGCAGGCAAACCCCCAAATACTGGTGACTATTTCTAAAAATTAGATTAACCAAGGCCCGGACATAAATCACTTGTGTATCTCCCATTGACTTCGCTGCATCTGCTCCGTGCACCGTCCACACTGCGCCGCACCGAAGGGAACAGCGTTCCCTTCAATGCAGCGCTACACCACTTACCAGGGTGGTTTTCCTACGTCAATTGCTGATCAACTGAGCGGGTCTACACAGACCGCTCAGTCGATCCAGAGCAATCAATTTGACGGCAGCGAATTTGCCACCGTCACTGTAGACCCAGCCCAAGACAGCAACAAGCAGCTTCTGATTACCTCACTGGTTATCCAGAAGCCAAAATCACAGTTCACTTAAAGCCATCCAGCTCCCTGACTTCTACCCATATAGCCAAGTCAAATATGATGGAGATTACTGAAAATCTTTGTCCATCATATGTAAAAGTTCTACCAATCCCAAAGGATCGGGCACATTACCAATCATGTCAATGAATATTTCAGATATTACCCAAAGACATGTTTATAGCCAATATTTATTAACTAAACTAATATTTATCTTTTAAAAAGGGAAGAGACTAGTGGTTAAAAGGTCATTGTACATACAGATGAGAATAAAATATATAGGTCAGTTTCATAGTAGAGAAGATAAACTGAGTTGCAAAAGTTCTTCCAGGATCAGTTTCACAGGGTATATAGTCTGATAGTCCTTATATACAGTCTATAATTTCTTCCATGAGAAATAGCAGGATGATCCAGACAAGCTGGGATATTAGACATCTGACTCAAACCTTTCCTGTCAAAGCTTAAGCAGTCCTAAAATGAACAGGATTGGGGCCATAAAGACCTTTTATAAATCCTTGGTAGCAAGTATCTCCTTGAGCAATTAATGGGTGATTACTGTGGCTTTGAAGTAGAAACCCCCTAATTTCCTATGCACACTTGTAACAAGCTACATTAGCACAAGGTAATTGGCTGTTTACAGCCGTTTACAAGTAGTAACTTCTTAAACTTTAAAGAGAAATGAAAACAGCAACATTACTAAATGTTAATATCTTCCTTTGATTCCTAAATTAACAGAATATAATGACAGACAGGAACTATTTGATTACATCGATAATCACTAAAAAGATTATAGGTAAATACAGACATACATAGCCATTATTTACTTGCCATACAATAAAAATTCAGAGTTTTAGCTTTTTACAGTGAATGGTCCTAATTACCATTTGTATTTCCTTTCAACATATTTTTGAAGGTCATGTTTGGATTTTTCAGCCTGCTTGTTCTTAACTCTTTCTGGCACGATGTCAGACCCATTTTATAGTTGTGAAATTTTCCTTCCTATATGTAGTGCTTTGCACTTGTCCTTATTGAATTTCTTCATGTTGATTTTAGCCCAATTTCTCAATTTGTCAAGGTCATTCTGAATTCTAATTCTGTCCTCAAAATGTCTGTGATGGCTTCCAGTTTGGTGTCATTGACAAATTTTATAAGCATACTCTCCACTTCATTATCCAAGTCATTAATGAAAATATCAGGTAGTACTGGACTAAAGACAGATCCTTGCAGGACCTCACTAGATATGTCCTTCCAGCTTTATAGTGAACCATTGATAACGACTCTTTGTGTATGGTCTCTCAACCAGTTATGTACCCACCTTCTAGTAATTTCATCTGAGCCACATTTCCCTAGTTTGCTTATGAGAGTGTCAAGTGGGACTGTGTCAAAAGCCTTACTAAAATCAAGATATATCATGTCTACGGCTTCTCTGTTATTCACAGCATCAGTAACCCTGTCAAAGGAGAAAATTAGGTTAGTATTACAGTTTGACCTTGACAAATCCATGTTGGCTGTTACTTATTATCCTATTATCCCCTTGGAGTTTACAAATTGATTGCTTAATAAGTTGTTCCAGTACCTTTTCAGATCTTGAAGTTAAGATGACTGGTCTATTATTCCCCAGATCTTTGTTCTTATTTTTAAAGATAAGAACTATGTTTACCCTTCTCCAGTCCCCTGGGACATCACTTAGCCTTCATGAGTTCTTGAGGATAACGCTAATGGTTTCAAGATTGCTTCAGCTGGTTCCTTGAGTACTCTAAAATGAATTTCATCCAGCCATACCCACTTGAATACATCTAATTTATTTAAATATTTTTAATCTGTCCTTTATTTTGGCTTGTGTTTCTTCCATTGTTCTATTGTTGTTAATTTTAATTGTGTTAAGTATCTTAGTTTTAGTGAAGACAGCTTTCTCAGGCTCATCTGTAATTAGCTCTCCTTTCCTGCTAAGTAGGGGACCTACACTTTCCTCTGTTTTTCTCATGCTCCTGATGCATTTATACAACTGCTTCTTACTACTTTTTATTTCCTTTGCTAGGTGCAACTCATTTGGTGCTTTAACTTTGTTGATTCTCTACCTACATGCTTCTGCTGTTCTTTGGTAATCATCCTTAATAATTTGTCCATATTTCCACTTTTTGCAGGATTCTTTTTTGATTTTCAGGTCATTAAAGTGCTTTTGATGGATCCATATTGGCCTCTTACTAGTCTTCCTATGTTTTTCACATTGAGATAGTTTGGTCTTATGCCTTTAATATTGTCCCTTTGAGAAACTGCCAGTGCTTCTGAACTTCTTTTTACCTTAGATTTTCTTCCTTTTTTCCTTACATTTTTACCAATCAGTTCTCTGAGTGTGTTAAAGTTGACCTTTTTGAAATGCATTCTCCTTATTCTGCTGCTCTCACTTCTTCCTTTACTTAGAATAATTAAATCTGTTATTTTATGATCACTTTCACCCAAATTGCCTTCATCCTTCAAATTCTCAACCAATTCCTCCCTGTTAGTGAGAATCAAATCTAAAATGGATGTCCGCCTGGTTACTTCCTCCAACTTCTGAAACAAGAAGTTGTCCCCAACACATTCCAAGAACTTATTGGAGATTTTGTGTTTTACCCTATTACTCTTCCAACAGATGTCTGGGTAGTAAAAGTTTCCTATTCCTACCAGGTATAATGTACTGGATATTTCTGTTATTTGTTGTAGAAATGCCTCATCAACTTTCTCTTTCTGATTTGGTCATCTGTAGCGAGGCTTGAAAGGATTAGATTTTTATCAATAAATGTCAGTAAACATTGATTTCACTGTACACACACAAATCAACTTCAGAGCAAGCTAACCACCTGAATTACTATCTAGGATTCTTGGCAGACTTGTAGAGGCTGCACTGAGGCCCAAGATGCTGCGGCTTCCTTACTCTGCAACTAAAGCTAGCTATGTTAAACCTAGTTCAGGTTTGACTACATAAACTTACCTTTACCTATGGCAATGAACAAAAAACATTGTTTTGAAACAATCTAGTAGTACTGGAGAACAACCTCATGTTCTTCTGACATTTGTATAATTAAAAATCCTGAAATTTCTAAAGTAGCTGTTTTTATTTCCTTATTTCAATAAAGGAATTGAAGATGGCAGCTATGCTGTGATCCTTGAAATATTACAGTAAATCAGAAAACAAATAAAAGTCCTTTTTTCTGTACATACTTATGATAGCTGACTACTTGGAAGAATATTTTTACAGACATATTCTCTGTTCATGGGTAAATGAAGCTCTTATGATTGGAATTCCTTCTGGGATTGATCAAGTTGAAGATTTTCAACTGATTTTCCTAGAAGGAATTCTAAACATAAGAACTCATTCATACAGGAAAAAATAAGACAGAATAAACTGTAAAGGAAATGTGATAGTTATTTTTTGTTTGTTTGAATCCCTAAAAGACCAGAACAAAAATGCAGATTCTCTTTTGATTTGGACTGCCAATCTATTATAAATATGTGTAAAGTTTTGAGGGTACAGGGCACCCAAAATCTTACCTGAATTTCACACTGGACCAAACCAGAACTCCACTTAGGAATACTTCAAACTTTGGGAAGGGTTTTGAAATTTAGACCCAAGGTCAGATCAGAATTTCACAATCAAAACCCATCTCTACTCTTAGTGCAAGTTAATTAATAATTAAATTGCTCAAAAGTGTAAATTATTATAGCAAAGTAGTTCATGTATGACACCTTAGGACTGGAATCTTGCATTGTCATGGTAATAACACAAAACACTGTGGATTTTTAACAGATGAAACTGTTTGCTAAAACCCCATAGCAACAACGTGTTGTCCATTAACTCATTAACTTTTAAAAGAACAGCACTGAATTTTCTATGTTTAAAACCATCGTTGCTTCTTTAGGAATTACATCAACAATAATGGCTTCTCCAGAATTAAAAATAACCTCAACGGTAAGGCAATTTGACTACTTGGAAGGTATTTCTCTAATTTTCTTACAAACAAGGAGTTGAGCATAGTCTTCAGGTGGCATAGGTTAGTTGTTAGAGAAGGGGGCTGGGAGTCAGGAGATCTGGCTTCTAGTTTCATCTCTCTTTTTAAATACGTCTAAACTGCTGCTGGGAATAAGCCTTACAGCCTGGGTACACAGACTCATTATAAGACGACTCAAGCTAGCACAATAGCAATATCAGTGTGGATGTTGCTGCTGTAGTGAAGGATTGGGCTAGCCACCTGAGTTTGGACCTACCTGACCCCCTAGGCCCATCCTTGGGTGGCTAGCTTGAGGTTCTGCTAGTGCAGCAATGTCTACACTGCTATTTTTAGCATGGTAGCCTGAGCGCTGCTACTGTATGTTTACCCAGGCTAGAAGGCTTGCTTCCAACTGCGGTGTATACATACTTTTAGGGTTTGTCTGGATTAGAAAAAATTCCCAAATTAAGTCAGGCTAGCTAGCTCATGTTACCTTATCCTGACCTATCCTTGACTGTTTTCCTAATGTATCTGCAAGTTAACCCCTTTTATGTTATGCTTAACAGGTTGACGTTGAATGTAGAACCTAGGGTGCATTGTGATTAACTTAATCAAGATAAAAGGTGTTAAACTGCGTCTACAAAAGGTCAGGGATAGGTCAGGGTCAGGTAACACATGACTCTTCAACTAAACTTCCCAGTCTAGAAAAACCCTCATTGCATGACCTTGGATGAGTCACTTAAACATTTCTATGCCTAAATTTCCTCAAAGTACTATATAAATGGAAAGTATTAAGGTTACAATTATATTCAGAAAATATATCATCTGATTATAACACAGGCATTTTCTGTTAATAAATTAGTTTTACAAATCAAAACCTGAGGAACTAATCTAGTTGTACATTTGTGAGTATCAAAAAGGTTTTTCGAAACCAAATACTTCAGAAGTTAAACACTTACCAAAATGAATAAAATCTATATATTGCCTCACTGCAGCTAACTGGATTTTATGTTACTGCCAGACTGATAAACTGACTATTGGTGGCTAATTCATTATGAGATTCAGCCTTGAATTAATCAAACTGTCCAGTAAAACAACTCTTTGAGTTTGCAATTTGCATTTTGTTTTGACACTGAGAATTGCAAATAGGGAGAAGACCTGGTAGATCATTAAAAGGAAACACAAACCTTGAAACTGAAGTTTTGCAACAAATTTCATTTTAAAGCAATAGTAAAATGCATTTGCTGTGTTTTTAAATTTATAATAATTGTATCATTCTTCTCTTCAAGGATGAAAAGATGATTTTTTCAGGAGGCTTGAGATCTCTTCTTCCCCTTGCAGTCAGAAGTCTAATTCGATTCAACAAACTCAATATAAGTAATACTTCTGGAATAGCTGAGGGTAAGTGAACACAACAACTGTAGGTGGACAAATGAGTCCCATTCCTATATAGTAATAAATGGCCAGGATTTTTCAAAAGCATATAACTGAAATAGATGCAAAAGTCCAACAGAAAGTCAACAGGACTTTTGCATCTATTTCGCTTGGGTTCTTTTGAAAACCCCATCCTGGGTATCTAAAGTTAGTTTTCCAAATCCACATTAAGTCATAGAATTTCCCCATACTGGGTGGAAAATGTTTTGAATTAGGAAATTGTCATCTATAATAGTTAGAAATTCTGAGGATGTTTTATTACTGGCAGCCTGAGACTTCCAGCATCTGTCATTCAAATTGAATTCCCCCATGATCATGTAGACTTTTTCCCACACAGATAGGTGTGTAAGGAGCTGGTCATCTTTTTCCCTTGTGTGCTTTGGTAGTCTTTAGCAAACATCAGCTAATACCCTATTTGTACCTATCTTGTCCGTAATCTATTAGGATATTGATCCACAAGCATTCATGATCATTTTCTTCTGAATTATCAGTGTCTGGGAAACAGGTAATGCCATTTTTGACATAGAATGTGACTGTCCCTCCGTTTTTGCCCACTTGATCCTTCCTAACTAGGTTATAATCACTGATTTTAACATTCCAATCATGAAATTGCACTCCAGTATTCAGAGACTATTTCAGGAGCCCTCTCAGAAAGTGATATACTTGACTTTATTAGGCCTCATGGCCTCAGCAACGTATGTGACACCATACACGTTAGGCTCAGAATGAAGGCACTTCAACATTGTGAATCAAGCAATTTCAAACCTAGTATGGACAGCATGTTCAAGATCATCAGTATTTCAAGAAAAATCCAAATATCTCTAATGTGGTGGCTGAGACGAGAAAATATTCTCAAAGAGTTTTGTTGAACACCCATTATCTACTGTAATAATTACATCAGATATTTGCAAAATGGGTTGGGTACCATGTCTCAGAAATGTATCCATTTGAGGCCTTTGGAATGACCAAGAGTCCCATTTACACATAATATGTTAGAACCGTGTCTAGTTCTCAAATATTTCTTCCACAAATACACAATTCAGTGGCTCAAGTTGCTACAGACAAAAGGTCAGCAATGTATTACGTGCAATGCAATATTTTACTTCTTATACTATTTTTCAGAAGGACAGTGTGGTTCTTAGGCCTCACATCAGTTTTCATGCCTAGACATAATGCACATAAAATTGAATCCAGATTGCATTATTTAGAGGAAAAGAGGGTTTTATCATTTTATCTGGACAGGATTAGGGCTTTTAGGGCTTCTCCAAAATGGTTTATTTCCCATGCTGGATACTGGATACTGCTGGATAAGAGCCAAGCTATTTCTGCCCAGTTCTTGTCTAGATGGATTAGACAATGTATAGAAGAGTCTTATAATATTTCTTCCCTCTCTCATTCTGCTGGTATTAAGACTCACTTCACAAAGCAGTTGCTACATCTGTAGCATGTTCTAGGCATGTTCCTCTTATTGGAATATTGCAAAGCTGACACTTGGGTTCAGTTCACATTTTCACTAAAGATAATGCATTAGATTTGACAGCCAGACCTAATGCTCCATTTAGCAAAGCAGTACTTCAGTCCTTGTTAATCAGGACTCTGTATCCATTCCTGAAATAACTGCTTGCCAAACTATCCAAGAGTGGAAATATGCAGAGGACACTCAAAGAAGAAATGAAGGTTACTTACATGTAACTGGAGTGCTGCAAGATGGAATCTTCATATTCACACTTCCTACCCACTTTCCTCTCTTCTGTGGAGTCCTAAATTAAGTAATCTGCAACAGCAGTGGAAAGAACTGAGGGGGCAGCTGGTGCCAAGTCTCCTTTTAGAGCCATACCCTCCAAATATGCTTAAACATGGACAGGAGGGGTAGGAGGGACATGTGAGCACTCTTACAGGCAGAACTACAAGCAGGTTCCACTGTTCATGCTACACCAATTGGCACATCCCAAGAGCTAGAGGCAACTTGGTGTATGCAGGGTCACATGCCCCCCATATTAGCTGTTGTTCACATGGATTCAGTGCCCCCAGTGTCAGCAGGCACAGGTCGTCTCCACCAAGAGTGTTAATGTACAGAATTTTTCATGAAGAATTCTAGTTACATGTAAGCAGCTTTCATCCTCTGAATTTATAGTAGATTTGTAAGCAGTCTATGGATGCAATATGTCAGATGGTTTAATTATTGTTTTTAACCTCATGTGTTCATCTCCATCTCTGCTCAATAAAAGGATAAATATATGCATTCTATAATATCTTCAGCAAAGCAGGATGTGTCACTGGACTTCAGAGGCGGAAATGTTTAAATGTAGTATTAAATGTAATACGTTTATTTAAACTTAGTATTAAATATGGTTAGTAATAAAATTGAATATATTTATTTAGCAATAAATATATTTCTGTATTTAGTGTGTGTATAAATAAAATGTATATCTGTGCTGAATACTCCCTAGAGAGTGGATCAGAGGGTAGAGTGGGCATTCAATACATAAATTTGTGCATACCTCCATTTTCACCTTTGCTTTGCAGTTTTCCTTTAAGAGCAGTGTTGGATGATTGCCGGGGTGCCGCAACCCTTCCTCAGGTCCAGCCTCCAAGGTCGGCCCTAGCACCTCCTTGATGGGGAAAACAGTTAGTGTCTATTCCAGGTTTGACCCTTAGGCAGGGCGAGGCAGTAAAGCAGTCGGTGGCCTCCAACCCTGGAACAGGGGTTGAGGCGCAGAAGCTGTTTATCGCCTCCAAGGGGAAGGAGGAAAAGGGGATGCAGGCCCTCCTGCCTCCATTGCGTCCCAGCCCAGGGCCCTGGCAGTGGCAAAGCAGTGCCACTGAATCAGTGGGGCTCCAGCCGCAACACGTTGCTGGGTGTGGGATTGCCCCTGACTTGGCTGCTGTCTAACCAGCCATCCCTGGGCCACCTCCTTCCCTTGGTCCCCGGGTACCTGAGTGTCCTCTGCTCCTTCCTCTTTGACCGGCGGCAAGTACGGGAGTTCCTCCGTGGAGGGCAGCTCCTCTAAGTCCTCAGTCCCCTGGGGTTTCTTAGTGTCAGGCAACTCCTCCAGGTCCACGCTGGTCTCTGGGCATCGGGGGGCTCAGTCCAGTGGCCCAGGTTTGGCGGCCCAATCCAGTCGCCAGGGTTAGGTAGCTCAGTCTAGTATCTTGGGCTTGGTAGCCCAGCCTAATCACTCAGGCCCGGTGGCCCTATCCAGTCCCTGGGGCCTGACAATTCAGGCAGGTTCAGGGGCTGTTGCTCAAGGAGGCAGTTCCCTCCTGGAGCCGGTTCCCTCCCTGGGGTGGCTCGGCTGGGGTCCAGCCTCAGGCACAGCTGGCGGGCAGGCACGTCTGTCTTTGGCAGCAGCGCTTCCCCTTTGGAGCTGCCGGGCCTACCTTTTTTACTTCCTTTTCCTGTGGAAGCTCCGCCCCTTTGTTGCCAGGCAGATTGGGCAGCCGGTTGCCCTATCCGGTCAGGCTCCGAGGAAGGCCACTGCGCCTCCTTAGAAGCAGAGTGAATAGTCTTGTCTCTTAGTTTCTTGTCTTTTGTCAGTTTAGGTCAGGCCTAGGATATTAAGTTAATATTGATATTTTTTCCTTTATGTAAACAACAGTCACTTCTACAACGTCTCAGATAGTTCAGTGGAATTGTTGCATTTTTTATAAGGATCCGTGGACTGGAACTCAGGTCTGCAGAGCTTGGAGCAGCTGATGTTTTCAGAGTGCCACTGGAAAGGCATGCAGAGTCATATCAAGGGACCATTGTGGAGAGCAGGAGCTGCAGGAAGTACCTCCCAAAGGACTCAGAATGATGGTACCCTGGGGCCCTCAGATGGGCCAAGTGCAGTATTTAACCCTGCTGGGTGCCCCAGGAAGTTGTCTGGGTAACCACACAGACTTCCGGCCTGCTGTGACATCAGACCTCATCTTGTCTTCTGATCTCTGGTGCCTGACTCTGACCCCTCTCCTGATTCAAGCCTGGTACTACCTTTGGTCTCCAGTTCTGGCCTGACTTTGACCCTTGCTTATAGAACATGACTCTAGTGATTCCTCTGACACTTGCTCACCGGCTACCATCCCTGAAATGTGGATCCCAGCCCAGATGTGACCTTTAGGCCAGACCACCTACAACCTGGTCTTACAGCTTGCCCAGGCCCACTTTTGACCTCCTCTGCAGGAGTCCCTTAACAGGGATATGAAAGGGGTTGTTCCACCATTACACATTGGACCCCATGGGATACTGGATCTGCATGAGTGGGTCACTCAGCTCCAAACAGAGAACCAAGTGCTGTGGTCCCAAATGAAGAAGAAAAATCAGACTCTCTGTGATCCCAGGTAGTGAATTCCATGCTCCAGGCTCAGGTTGGGCCAATGTCCTCCGTAGTACCACTACTCAAGCATTATGATGGGAGCCCAATGCCTTACCCCGCAATACTACCAAGAGGGCAAGGAGCTTAACTAAGAACCAACCTGTCTCCTAAACTCTTGTCACTTGCTTAGTGCACAGTACACCAAGACCTGCTTAATCTAATCCAATCCCCTTTGTAGGGCATCCATTAGCCCAGGAGGTGACAGGACAGCCTGAGCAAACAAGAGCTAGAGCCAAAATGGAGTTCTCCACACAGGATGGAATCACTTACTTTGATGGGTGTGTATACATTCCATTGGGGCATCTCTGACTAGAAGTGATCCATCTCTGCCATGACACACACGGTGGCCAAAATGACCTACTAGTGAAGACTTTCCACATGGCTTCATCTTTCTTTTGGTGGCCCCATATGCATGCTGAAGTCCAAGACTACGTTGACTCTTGTGACCAAGATGCCCTGCGCTAAGTTCCTTGGCACCCTAGTATCCTTGGAGACTCTGCCTAGACCTGGGGCCTGGATCACCCTGGATTTCATAGTGGAACTCCCTGACTCTGATGGCCACAAGGGGGTCTTGACAATTGAAAATTAACTGATCAAATAGTGAACTTCATCCCCTGTAATGGCCTGCCTTCCGCTAAAACAACAGCTCAGCTCCTAGTGATGCATGTGATCTGTCTTCATGGGCTTCCAGACTGTATCATCTTGGACCAAGGCCTGCATTATGTCTCACACTTTTGGTGTGAAGCACTCCAGTTAATGGTCATTTTAACTTTTACCTCCTCTACCTACCACCCCTAGACAGATGGTCAGATAGAGAGGGTGAACCCAGTAGTAGAGCAATTCCCTAGGTGCTTTGTCAGCTACCATCAATTTAACTGTTTTTCCCTCCTTCCTTAAGCTGAGTTCTCCTACAACAACACTGACTATGCCTCCATGGGGCAGAGTCCCTTTTTTGCAAATTACAGGTTCCACCCTCATTTCCACCAGGCTTTCCCAGCAGCCTCCCTGAACCCAGCAGCTGCCGACAGGATCCAATGAATTCACCATATGCAGGAGGTGCTCAAAAACCACTCTGACGATGCAAAAAGGGAAAACAAGCGGTACATAGACTATAGACACCAGGAAGGCCCAGCTCCCAAGGTGGGTCAAAAAGTCAGGCTTGCAGCAAAACACCTTCATACAAACAGGCCTTAGACTCATAGAAGATTAGGGTTGGAAGGAACCTCAGGAAGTCATCTAGTCCAACCCCCTGCTCAAAGCAGGACCAACCTCAGATAAATCATCCCAGCCAAGGCTTTGTGAAGCTGCACCTTAAAAACCTCTAAGGATGGAGATTGCATTACCTTCTTAGGTAACCCATTCCAGTGCTTCACCACCCTCCCAGTGAAATTCTTTTTCCTAATATCTAGCCCACACTTCCCCCACTGCAACTTGAGACCATTGCTCCTTGTTCTGTCATCTAAATACCATTGAGAACAGCCTAGATCCATCCTCCTTGGAATCTCACTTCAGGTACTTGAAGGCTGCTGTCAAATCCCCCCTCACTCTTCTCTTCTACAGGCTAAACAAGCCTAGTTCTCTCAGCCTCTCCTTATAAGTCATGTGCTCCAGCCCCCAAATCATTTTGTTGCTCTCTGTTGGACTCTTTCCAATTTGATCACATCCTTCCTATAGTTGGGGACCCAAAACTGAACATAATATTCCAAATGTGGCCTCACTAATGCTGAATAGAGGGGAATAATCACTTCCCTCAATCTGTAGACAATGTTCCTACTAATGCAGTCCAGTATGCCATTAGCCTTCTTGGCAATGAGAGCACACTGTTGACTCATATCCAGCTTCTTGTCCACTGTATCTCCCAGGTCCTTTTCTGCAGAACTGCTGCCTAGTCAGTTGGTCACCAGTCTGTAGCAGAGCATGGGATTCTTCTATCCTAAATTCAGGATTCTGCACTTGTCCTTGTTGAATCCCATCAGATATTTTTGGCCCAATCCTCCAATTTGTCTAGGTCACTCTGTATCCTATTCTTACTATGCAGGGTATCTTATGTCATCTGCAGACTTGCTGAGGGTGCAATCCACTCTATGCTCCAGATGATTAATGAAGATGTTGAACAAAATTGGCCCCAGCACTGACCACTGGGGCACTCCACTTGTTACCGGTTGCCAATTAGACATTGAGCCATTGATCACTACCCATTGAGCGCCATGATCTAGCCAGCTTACTATCCATCTTGTAGTCCATTCATCCAACCCATACTTCTTTAACTTGCTGATAAGAATACTGTGGGAGACTGTATCAAAAAGTTTGCTAAAATGAAGGAATATAACATTCACCGCTTTCCCCACATCCACAGAGCCAGTCATCTTATCATAGAAGACAATCAGTTTGGTCAGGCATGACTTGCCCTTGGTGAATTCATGCTGACTGTTCCTGATCACCTTCATCTCTTCCAAGTGCCTCAAAATGGATTCCTTGAGGACCTGCTTCATGATTTTTTCAGGGACTGAGGTCAGGCTGACTTTTCTGTAAGCTAGACCACTGGTTCCTTGGACTATGCCAGATTTGTCAATAAATCAACCTCATCACTTTCAAAGTACAGCTCCCTTTATCTCTTAATATAAATCCTGTTTTCCAGGTATCCCTCCTGAAGTCTTACCCCTTTCTCAATTGGTCCCAACAGCTGCTTCCACCAGTCCAGGTCCAAAGGCATGAGGAATATGTAGTCCATGACTCTAAATTGCAAAGGTGGAGACTGTACCACCTCATCGACTGGGAGGGCTCCAGTCCTGAAGAGTGCTCCTTTGAACTCACTGCCCATGTCCATTCTCCTGACTTGGTAAAGAGGTTCCATCAAGATCACCCAGATAAACTAGGCCTGGCACCAACCAGGAGGAAAGGTGCCTTGAAGAGGGGGGTAATGTAAGGATCCATGGACTAGAACCTGGATCTGCAGAGCCTATGACAGCAGTTGTTCCCACAGTGACCAGGAGGGCATGTAGAGCCACTTCCAGGGACCACCGTGGAGAGAGGGCACCACAATAAGTACTTCCAAAGGATCCAGAATGATAGTACCCTCTGACTGGGCATGAGCACAATTTAATCCTGGCAGGTGCTCCACAAAGTTATCTGGGCAACCACACATACTTCTTGCCTGCTGTGACTCCAGATCTCACTTCATCTTCTTATGTCCAGTCTCTGACCCCAGCCTGACTCTGACCCTGACTCTTGACTTCAGCCTGATATTACCTCTGATCTCTGGTCTTTGACTGCAGCCTGACTCTGACTCTTGCTTATCAAACGCTGCTTTAATGATTCTTCTGACTCTGTTTACTGACTTTGACATGTGGAACCCAGTCCAGCTGTGGCTGCTAGGCCAGACCACCTCTGCTTCAGTTCTTTACAATTTGGGTAAGATACTGCTGTGATCTCAAGAAAAGTGTGCAACACTGCATAACCTTTTACTTGAGGATCTTTCACACATGACATAGTTAAAATCAAAACACTGCAGTGTATCACCTGTACTAATGACACAGTTAGGCCCAGATTTTGAAAAGTATTTAGGCGTTGCAATGCTGAGCATTGCAATGCCTGACTGGTTTAGGAGCCTGTTGACTGTCAATGGGAGTTAAGCTCTTAAGCACCTAAATCTCTTTTTGAAACTGAGATTTAGACTCAGTGATGTGGCAACAGAGAGGCAACACAGGTTAATGAGCTAATATGGGCTCAGGTGGCTGTGCCCCATTGCATCTGTGAAAGATATCTGGATTGAAGGAAGGAGTTTAAGAGGGAAAAGCCCATCTCAGTTGATGACAGATTAGGAAGAAGAGCAGAGCTTCTAGAGAAAGGGCTGTCTGAAGGCAGGAACTCCCCGGTTGACCACTGCCCAATGGACCCTCCGTAAAGGAAGGGAGGGTCAGATGCTGACTCATCTTAAAACAGACCATTCCCCTCTATTATTTGTAAACTCACTTGTGGAAGGGAGCCTTAACCCAACTTTGGGATGATTCATTTGTGTTAATTCCCCTTGTTTCCATTTGTTGACCATCCTGGAAAGGAAGAGACTTTAAAGTGACCTGTCCGGAGGGCCAAGTCACAGGAAGAGGCAATCCACTGCAGGAGGTATCTGATGAGGAAAGAATTATTACACTACACCAGGCCAGCCACAAGGAGGCGCTAATGGTGTGTCAGTCCCTTCACAGGCTCCTAAATCAGTTAGGTGTTGCAGTACTGTGTGCTAAATACCTAAATACCTTTAAAACTGTGTTTTAGGGACTAATAATCTGTGTAGTCTATACTGTAGATCAGACTTGCTCCTTTGACTGTATCCCTTTTTGTCGTCAATGGGAATTACATATGGAAAAAATAAAATATTTTAATAATTGCTGTTTAAAGCTGAATATCTGCTTTTTTTCATTTGTTCTCATTTTGAAAATCTCAGACACTAGAGGAGCAGAAGAGCAGCCTGCAAAAATGACATGTTTTAAATTAAAACTGATTCTGAGTTGATTGCAAATGTCTGAAAACTAACAGTTCTATTAATTTCCCTCCTATAATTTAGAAATAGCTGAAATGACCTGAATCTAATCTAACAGACAACATTTCACTCCTTGGCGAAAACTCTGTGTGCTAAATTGCAACGCAAAGTACATTTCCAAGGCCAAGTTTCAAATGCCTGTGAAAAATGGGCTGTGTAATGAAAGATTTTTACTTATTAGACTGGTTTTGAGTTTCAATTTTGCATTAACACAAGAGAAATAAAATGCTAAATGCACAAAATGCACAACTCTTTCTATTTCCATGCCAATATTTACATCAAATAAGATATTCTGTTCGACAGCATATCAATTTGCCAGGCTATTTAATCAAAATCATTGTAAGCTTCTGGTTTCCTCATAAAATAGCTTCTTAGAGAAAAGCCACCCTCTCAAACCTCTAATATCATCTGTGAATGTCAAGTATTTAAACTACTAAAATGATTGCAGTAGACATTGACTATGGAGAGTATATCTAGGAGAGATTTTATAAACAGTCTAAAAAAAATTGAAATTTTATTTCACCATAGTAGTCTCCATTATAGATAAAAATTCTCTTTTTCGAGGGAGAAGAATCTCTAGCTAAGATTCATACAGAAATATTACTGTCACATATATAAACAATTGAATTAGTAACTGATAATTGTTCCTTTAAATACTTTAAGGCTATAAACAGGCAAATGTTGTGATTTTGCACAAATCCCTTGCTGACGACTTTGAAAAGTTTTGCCATGCAAATGATGGACCTCTCCCACTGCTATATAGAAGTAAACCAGGTGAATGGAAATGCCCTTCTCTGAGCAGCAATTCTGACATCAGGTAAGTGTGGAAGTCTTTCTAGCTGTCATTCAGGTCTGATGAGGATACTGGAGATTATTGGAAGATAACATTTTCCGGAGTCTGACCATCCACAGCTTTGTATACAATGAGGCCCACTTGATCTCAATTACATCTTTGCAACTGAAGTAAATGGATTGATGCAATGGCATAGATTTTGGCCCATTATCCTTGGTCTTTACAAAACATCCCTTTAGCATGTTGTCAATGTTTCAATTGTTTCAGTGATAAAAAAATGAATCTATTTTTAGTTACAAAGACCCTCAGTAGTAGACCTCGGAGTTAGCCTACAGTATTTTTCCCCATTTCTGTTTTATCCAACAGCAACACTGATATGGTGGCTCTACACTGGTCAGAAGTGGTTAGGAGACTGACTTCTGGAACAAGCAGTCAGAGCAAGAGTCAACTCTGAAGAACAGCATCTTGCTAATTTTGTAATGCCCAAGACAAGGAGATCTGTCTTACTGGCATTTGCCTAGTAAGAATAAAACATGTAGATGGCTTGAATGTGTGCATGAGGTTGCTGGCTTGACATGTAGTTGTGTAGTTCTTCTTTGAGTGATTCCACGTTCCATTCTGGACTACATCCTACAACTTAAACAGACAGGCTTTTCGTTCAGCTCTGTCAAGGTCCACCTTGCAGTCATTGCTGCTTTCCACCTGAAAATGGGTGACAAAACAATATTCGCATACTCAATAATTAAACGTTTTATTAGCGGTATGCAAAACATATTCCCAGATATCCAGCCACCCACAACACCATGGGACCTGAACTTAGTTCTGTGTACTATCACCAGGCAACCATTCAAACCGTTGCCAGCTTGTTATCTGACCTATTTCTCTATGAAAGTGCCCTTCTTAGTGGCCATAACATCCGCCAGACAGGTAGGGGATATTGGAGCATTCATGGCTTACCCACCCTACACAATTTTCCATAGGGACAAAGTGACATTGCGCCCACACCTTAAGTTCATAACAAAAATCAACTGACCCTTTCACATTAACCTATGTAGTTTGGCACACCAGAGTACACCTCAGAAAGCTGCAGGCATGGCAAGTGGTTCAAGTGCCAGGATTAGTTTTGTCATTTCTGGATTGATAGATGGACCCTCTGAAAGTTTGCCTGATGATTCCCTTTCTCCCCCTTCTATCAAACGTCAATCTGGTCACAGATGTGTCGTCTCTGGGCTGGGAAGCTCATATGGGATCCCTGCAGACTCAAGGTCTTTGGTTGTCTCAAGGTCTAGAAACTCATCTAAATGTTAGGGAATTGAGAGTTGTGCATCTAGCCTGCTTGGTCTTCCTGCTTGACAGACATTCAGAAAGTGCTTCAGAATAGCAGAAAGCCATCAACTAGAACACTTCCTTGGCTAAGTGGAAGAGCTTCTCCATTTGGTCTCATAGGAAAGGTGTACTTCCAGAGCAGTGCCCCTGAACCTCATGCTGGACTATCTTCTAGATCTAAAACAGAGTTTTGCTATTAGCTCTGTAAGGGTGCATCTGGCATCTATTTCAGCCTTACATGTCTTGCTGGATAATAGGTCCCTTTTTTCTATCCCCATTGTCATCTGATAGGGCTTGGTCAGATTATACCCACATGCATGAGATCCCATCCCTCATTGGGGTCTGAACTCAGTCCTGGTAAAATTGATGGGACCTCCCTTTGAGCCCCTGGCAACTTACCTTCACCTTTCAATGAAGGTAGCATTTCTGTTGGCAATTACTTCTGCCAGAAGTGTGGGTGAGTTCTGAGTTCTGTCAGTGCCTTCCATACAGGTTTCCATAAGGATAAAGTTTATCTTCACTCTCTTCCAAAATTTCTCACAAAAGTAGTCTCTAATTTTCATGTTAACCAAGCAATCTGTTTGCCCACATTCTATCTGAAACACCATTCACATAGAGGTGAAGAAAAGCTTCACTCGTTGGATGTGAGAAGGGCTTTAACTTTCTTCCTGGAGCAGACTACATTTTTTAGATCCTGTACACAGTTGTTTGTAGCAATTGCAGACAGAGCTCCAGGCCAACCAGTTTTCACTCAGAGAATCTCTTCCTGGATGTCTTCATGCATTTGTTTATGCTACTGTAGCCAGGAGGTGTGGCCTCTCAAAGATTGATGGCGAGGGAGGGCCACCGGTCCGCCCACAAGAGGAGACCTTTACAGCTACCAACTGGCTAACACAATCCTGCCAGATAGAGTGTTGGCACATTCTACTTGTGTTCAGGCAACTTCTGCAGCTTTCTTAGCACAAGTGCTGATTGCAGACATTTGTAAAGCAGCCACTTAATCATCATGCCACACTTTTGCTTCTCATTATGCCATTTCCATCAGTTCAGAGACAATGCCAGTTTCAGACAGGTTGTCTTACAACCACTGTTCAGGTAGCCTCTGAACCCACCTCCTTGCATGTTTGCTTTTGAGTCACCTACACTGGAATGGACATGTGCAATCAGTCAAAGAATAAAAAACGGTTACCTTCCTTTCTGTAACTGTCATTCTTCAAGATGTGTTACACATGTCCATTCCATGACCCTCCTACCTTCCCCTCCCTATTGGAGTTTTTCTGATGCAAAAGAACTAAGGTGGGTCCATGGCACCTCTGTTCTCTTATACTAGCATGCAGTGGTGCATGGTGACAGAGGGCACTCAATTCACACCGACTGGTACCACTGACGGGAAAAAAATCTCTAACATCTGTGCACAGGACGCACTTATACCCACAGTGGAACGGACATGTGAAACCCATATCAAAGATCAACAGTTACAGCAACTTTTTTTCATGTTGGTTACATTATCACCAAGAAGGAAAAGAAATGGACAGAATGGGAAAAATTCTGATTTTTAACACTTCATTAATGTCAATTTAACCAATATTTCACATATAATTAATTTTGCTTAAAGAAAAATTGTGATAGTTGTGACAGTGATAGCTGTTCCTTTATTTCATTAGGACTGATTGCCTGCAGTACAAGATATATGAATATGGAGCTTCTACTGGCACTCTGACAAGTCTAAAGAATTATTTTGATCAGCTTAAAGACATGGTGACTTTTTACATAGGCTGCAGCTTCTCATTTGAAAAGGCAGTCCACAAATTCGGTATTCCTCTAAGGAACATTGAACAGAAATGCAACGTAAGCATGTACAAGGTAAGACTACAGTAACTGTTAAATTACATTGAGGTTCAGATAGGGTTACATCACCACATTTTTCTACAATGAAACTTGTACCACAGACCAACGCCAACATGCACAATACTGACTATTAATAAACCACTTTTAGTATCTCCCTATGGTTCTGCTGTTTCATTAAAAGCCAGTCTTTACTATGCAATGGATTTTTGTTGCATCTTGGGTTATCATTCAACATTTGTTCTTCAAATGATGGTCCCTATTTGGATTCCACCATGGGTATGGTGCCAGAGCTGGAACTGTTGAAAGCAGTGTCCGTTGACCTGCATGCACGCTTCGTGTTGTGTCCAAGGTCTTACATGGCTGCACAGGTCGACACCCCTTCTGTTTCCTGTTACCGCCACATGGCTGGAGTCAGAACATCTTCTCCTCTTCACTCTTGAGTAGCAAGTAAAATGTTCTCATTGTAAGCAGTAGAATAGTTAAGTTAATCATTAGTTCATCATTAGCAGATTGTTAGTAAGTCGTTTAAAAAAAGTTAGAGTTAGATAGAGATCTAAGTTAGTTTTTTCTCCCTGTTCATCAGAGAGACTATGCCAAAGCAGATGGGCTTCAAGAGCTGCGCCTTGCGTCTGTGGTCCTTCTCAGTAAGTGAGGAACTTTTGCGCTGCTTATATTGTTTGGGGGAATCTCACATTGTGTCACTGTGCTGCATCTGCCACACTTTCCTGCTCAGAACATGAGAGGTGAGGCAATAGCTTCTTCCATAAAGAAGTTTCTATGTGTCTGCATGTGCATGAAGAGGTGACACCAATGGACCCATCAGAGCACCCACTTGCACTCATGGCACCAGCGTCGCCAAACATATCGGTACAGGCGGAGCTGTCAACACCGATGAAACCACATAAGAAGCAGCATAGTCATGGGCACAAGAGTGGATCCCCAAGAGGGACCACCTCTAAATGCCACGTTACCTCCCCAAGTCACAATCAGTTGGGCGAGATGTCTTGGGCTGATTTGGCGACTCCGGCACCCAAAAGAGCTGAAGCTGAGAATAAAATAAAACATGTTGTCAGCCTGTCCATATCTGAAGCCCCTACAGAATATGGACCATCCACAAGTCCACTGGACCCGATACCTCGCACTCTGGGATGGCTCTTTCTTTTGACCCCCACAATGGAACTGTGTAAATCTGTGGAGGGCTCAGCTCACAAAAACCGCTTCCGTTGCACCACTGTCTAAAGTGAACATACCCTATGATTCCACTGATACTGCTCGGTACTGCTCGGACCGCAAACTCATACGACATGGCGACAACCTTAAAACTAACAGCGAAGGATGTCACAGAGTCTCAGGATTTCCATGAGAGGATTGGACTAGATGGCTACCGGAGAGTGGTAGATGGCCAATATCTCAGCTGCAGGCTCAGCAAGTCCCTTTTCTTCTGGTAGCTGAACAAGGGTTACTCCAGATTAATTAACACACCAGAGCCAATCAAGGTCCTGTCTAGGACTCATTAAAAGCCTCCCCTGCAAAGAAAGGGTGTGGCTGGAGTTGTGAGAGTGAGGTGAGCTACCAGAGTGTGAGAGCAGGCAAGACGCTGTCAAGAGCCAGGAGGATTTAGAAGAAGGAGCAGAATGCTAGCATAAGAGAACCCTGCAGGTACAAAGACTGGGGATTGGAAAAACACTGCCTGAAGAAGGCAAAGGAATTTTCCCAGGCCTGGAGGCCTGAGGGAAGAGACCCTGCCAGGAAAGAAAGATCGAACTGGACATTTGGTTTGGGCACTACCATGCCCAGTGGGGCTGTCAGGGACCAAGAGCCTTCCCTGACAAGGAGCCTAGGAAGGACACCTGTCTGAGCAGGGTACTGACATTACATCAAGGAACACAGGGAAGTAACCCAGGGAAGTTAGCAGCTTTCTTGAAGCTACAGTGTGAGGGTGCTGCTTTTAGGGTTCCTGGGCTGGGGCCCAAAGTCGAGGGGGGGACCGCCCCTCCCAATTCCCTACCAACCATTCACTGGAGGGGCAAGATCCCCATGGAAGAGGCAAGGGCCTGTGAGAACAAAAGACAGGACCAGGAGCGAGCAGGGAACAGCTATCTTGGAGATAATGTATTGCCCTCCCCCACCACTAGAGAATGAAAGAACACTAAAGGGTGAAGCAGTTCCCTGATCTATCACTAGAAAGAAGCGCTGGACCCACTGAGGTAGAGGAAGAGCTTTGTCACAGTTCCTAGACATCCTTTTACCGGCAGGCTCAGCTAGGATAGTGTTACCGATTCATAAAGCTATATTATAGCCAGCACAGGTGATTTGGCACACCCTGACCTCCTGTGTGCCAACACCCAAACAGGCCAAATGCAGGTATCTGGTACCGGCCAAGAATGCAGACTGTCTTTTTATGCACCCACCACCTAACTCACTGGTAGTACAAGCCATGGTACAGTGGGCCAGATAGCAACATCCTAGAGCCACCCCTCCGTAATCAGCTGCAAAAAAGTCAGATCTTGTTGATTGCAAGGAATACTCTTCGGCAGGCCTTCAAGTTTTATATAGCCAGCTACCATGACATACTGGCAAAATATGACTTCCAGCTTATTCTAGACTGTCAGAGATCCAGATCTCACTCCCAGAGGACAAATGTGAAGAATATAAGGCCTTAATATAGGAAGGCAAGTTGGAATGGAACCTTGTGAATGGAGCTAGATGTTGTACAACAAGGCTACTCCATAGAATTCCACACCTTCCCGCCCCACCGCCCACCATGAGCAACCAGGACGGATGCCAAACAAATGTACTTCTGACACCGGGAGACTCTAACACTACTCAAACAGGGAGCGATAGAATGAGTTCCCTCCTGATACAGGAACCGTGTGTTCTCCTCCCCCTACTTCCTCATTCCAAAGAAAGGGGGAGATCTCAGACGCATTCTGGACTTACGAGTGCTCAGCAAATTTATCCCCTCCACTTAGGGCTTGATGCCTAGGTGTAAGAGGAAACTGAGGAGATGTTGATCCACACACATATAAGATCATGGATGCACCATGTGAGGCATGCATGCGGGTCAACAGACACTGCTTTCAAGAGTACCAGCTCCAATGAATGGTGTGCATGTGACCCACGATGGAATCCAGATAGGGACCACACATCTCAAAGAACCATCAGTTACAGTAAATAACCTCCCCTTTCTTTTTTCTTGGTCTCAATGAGAAGGAAAAAAATCACTCTCACAGTGTGATGCTATGTTAGTCTTCAGCTTTGAGAAAATATGTGCAGAGGTTTACAAGAAGGATTTATCTAATTATATTTATTACATTCTAGAATTAAGAAAATATCACTATTTATTCCAATAATGTCAATATCAAGATAAAATAAATGCTACTATTTGAATGTAGACCTATGAATGATCCTTAACTATTATGTCTCTACACTTTAATTGAAATCTAATATCTTTTTTTAAACATTTCCTATATTGTTGATTTGCTTATCATTTCTCAAATAACAAATTAACTTGGAAGTAAGGCATTTTATCTTTATAACTTAGATTTGTGTTTCTAAGTGGAAATGACTCAACATTAACATTTCTTAGGACCAGTCTGTGGCACTTTGGCCCAATAGAACTTGTGTATTTCTGCTACAGAAATGGAGGCTTGCCAATTTTGGGGTGTCCTGTGACAGGGATCCATAGCCCTTGTACTTTGCAAAGCTCTGCTATATGTAGTTTCCCTGCATTACAGCATGCAGGGAGGATTGTGGCCAGTAGATCTCTCTTTTTTTTTTTTTTTTTTGTGTGCTTTTAACCTCCATGGAAGGAGAGAACACCAGCAGTTTGGGCTACACACTTGGGATCTATAGTATATATGGGCTTGCCAAGATTTGTGCTGCATGTGCAAATCAAGGATTTAGTGCTGAGAATGTCATTAATGATGCAGAAATATCACTGTGGTACATGTTAATTGCAAAAGCTAAAAAGTAGATGCTCATTTCTTCACTATTGATTGTTATAGGAAACAGATTTTTTTTATTGGATGCTAGTTAGAATATAACTCAAAATCCAATAAGCCTTGATAGTTCTTCAATTCTTGCTAATGCCTTGGTTATTTTTAAAAAATTTTCAGACATCTGTGCCTTGCTGCAGAGTTGGTAGTTTTTCCTGCAATTTAGTGGTCACAATGAGACCGATTCCTGAAGACAAGTTAGAAGCAGTTGTGGAAGCTACTTTTCCATTGAAGGACTCACATGGAGCACCAGTTCACTTGGGTAACCCTGGTCAGTGTACTTTCCATACATTTAATTTTAGGCATATTACATTGGCTGTAAAGCCAAGGGAAAAATTAATAAAACATAGGGGGGACAATAAACTCCAGCCTAAATTTCAAGTGGCTACATAAAAACCTCAATCTTTTTATAGGTACATAGGTATTGAGTTGATTACAATTTAGTTTAGCTGAAAGCAAAATTTTGATGTGACTGAACACGGAAAATGTGTTGGATAAAGAGATGGATGTGTGAAACAGGGAAAGAAGTAAGGTAGTCTATTTGGATTTCAGAAAAGTGTTTCATTAAATCTTATTTGAAAAGTTCATGTGGTTTGACTTAAAAATATGCACTGTCCCATCGTTGGAAGATCCCCAACAAAGGGTAACAATAAGTGGCAGTGGTGAGAGATGTCTATTTGGAGACTGGGGATCAATTGTAACTCTGGTATTATTTAGCATCTTTGTTAATGATCTTGAAAGTAAACACCACATTGCATTTAAAAATGATATTAAACTAAGTTGTGTTAAAAGCAACTGTGAGGACAGAGAAAATAATACAACTGACTTGGACAATTTAGAAATATAGACAGGAACAATCAAAATGAGATTCAGCATAGAAAAATGTAAGCTCATTCATGCAGGGGAAAATTGAACACAGCTATACAATAAAAAGATTATGATTAGAAGGCAAAAGATCAAACAGTAGATAACATCAACAATAGATAGCATATTAGAGATAACCTTTTATTATGATATGGCAATATTAAAAAGCCAGTGAAGTAATGAGCTGTATCAAATCGTGGAGCGTGAAGGGAGGTCTATATGGCATCAATGACACTGTATGTAGAATAATGCATACAGATCTAGGTATTTCACTCCTAGAAAGCTAACTAGAAACTGGAGTGAGTTCAGAGAAGAACAACAAAAATAATTAAGAGGCTATTTTTATTGGTCTCTGAGGAGAGTTTTAAATAATCACATGTGGCTTACTCAAATGAAGTCTAAGACAGGTGGGGGGTGCTGCAGGTGTCTGAAGAATGTAAACACAAAGAGAGAGAGAACAATTGTTTGGGCTGATCCAGGACAGTATAACTAGGAGTGATGGAATTAAATCAAGCAAAGGAAGATTTATGCTGAAGAACAGGAAAAGTTTGAGAAGTAAGATCTAATAGACTGTGGAATAACTGCCAAAGAGAAGTAATGGAGACCCATATCTTTAATTAATGAAAATAGGCTGGACAATGCACTGGAGAATGTGCTGTAGGTACAAACATGACTTCATTGGCAAATAGAAATAAATCACCGCTATGCTTATGAACGTATCTCTTGAATGAACAGATCATATATTGTAAGAATGTTTGCTAATGTATAATTAAATAAAATAATTAAACTAAAATAAATGTGTAATGTAAGAATGTGTCCTAATGTGTAATAAAAAGTCACCATCTGTGTTTTACTAATAAGCAAAAAGAAAACGTAAGGAGTGTAATGCTAGAACAGGAACTGAGGACACATGCATGCATTCAAAGAGAACCTAATAAGCTATTTAAGTTGTAGGTTGGTCTTGCCATCATTGCTTTCTGTGCTTCAATTCTAACACAGTCACTGGATGAACTCAACTTTATACATTACCACTTTACTGGAATTTAATGTTGTTTTACTGTTTGTCAATCATAGGCTTATTAGGAATCCAAAACCTTTCAAACCCAGACTATGGAGATCTAGTTCAGCTTCACCCTGGGGATGTTCCAGTGTTTTGGGCCTGTGGAGTAACAGGGATGGAAGCAGTCAGCAAATGCAGTATGTACTATATATAATGGACTTTTTAGGCTTGAGATAACAGTGGCTTCATTTTTATGTTGTTCACTGTACACTAATACAATTCTAATTGGCAAGTGTGGTTAGTGGGTCTGATCTTCATTGTCCTGAACTAGAGCTGGTTGGAAACTTTTGATGGGCCTATTTTCTGTTGGAAAATACAGTTAGTCTTTGAGTTATTTTCCCTATGGGTACGTACATGAGGATGTGCACATGCCTGTGCCCTCTCGATCAGAGATCTTTCTGCTAGTAGTTCCTGCAGGTCTGCACCTGTACTGTATATCTCTTTGTGCTCCAGTATGAGGGCATGTAGGGAGGTGTGGACCCACGGTACTCCAGTTCCTTTTTACCCCTCTGTGGCTTGAGATGGAGTTCTGTGGTATCAACCATCTAGTTGACACAGTTATTTTTCTGCCCTTTTATTCTTCATTTTTGTTTTATAATTAATTTTTAGTAGTACGTATTTGTTGTTTTGTTTTTGCTGTTGTTAATTTACATTTTATAGCACCGTTTATGCTTTAGAGGTGGGTTTCTCCATTCTTCTCCTCTCTTTCTTTGAAGCCCCCCTTTTCTTTCAGTCCTTCTTGACCGGCAGCTTTCCTGGCAGGGTATGCCCAAGATCCCAGGATTCAGTCCCCGCCAATTGTACCACAGGTCTTTCTCCTTTCACTGACGGGCACTCCAGCTGCCTCTCCTGCCTTGGAGAGGCTCACATTCCATCCAGGCATCAAGATCAGATGTCAAAAACTGAGGGAATGTGACCTGAAACTGCTGTCCATGGAGTGCTTTGTTAAACCTACAGGATCAGATTCTCCCCCCACACACACACACACAACATACATACGCACTCCATACATTAGACTCAGCTGTGCAGAGGACTCCAGAGACTTCGTCGGCTCCAGAAGCCCAGTCACACAGAAAGCTACCAAACATAAGAGACCCCACTCCTCTGACAGAGTATCTAGGAAAGAGAAGTTTCCACTTAGATTCATTTAGCCACTGTCACAGTATCCCACGTGCAAACTGAGGGTTTCCTGGTGTTTCTACATCCTACAACAGCAAGATTTCTTAAGGGCCTGCTTAACTTATTCTCGCCAGAAAAAGGAACCTTCCCCCTCATCCCCAGGACCTGAGTTTGGTGCTTAGCTCATTGAAGACTTCCTGTCAAGCTGCTCACAATTCCAGCCGTCCTTCAAGCTTTGTTCTTCGTGGCAGTCACCTTAGCCAGAAGTACAGGGGAACTAGGAGCCCTCCTGGCTGACATATCATATACAGTATTTTATTTGGACAAAATTACATTGCATCCCCATTCTCACTTCCTTCATAAAATGACATCAGATTCCACATCAATCAGGACATTCAACTGCTGGTATTTTACCTCAAGCCTCACTCATCCAGGAAAGAGACCAGTCTCCATGCACAGGATGTAAGATGAGTCATGACTTTCTGTCTTCACCAAACTAAATCCTACAGGATTTTTCCCAGGCTCTTAGTTTGAATTGCAGAGGGGATGAGGGGTCACTCAATCTCCTTTAAGAGACTACGTAAGTAGGTATCAGGATGCATTTTGGCATGCTATGAGTTTTATAGATTGTATCCCCCTCCTAGAGTCACTACTTACTTCATGAAGGCTCAATTTACTTCCAGTGACTTCCTTAGGAAGGTTTGCCTCAAGAACATTTGCAAGGCAGCCACCTGGTCCTCCGTTGACACATTTTCACAGCATTATCCCTACTCCATGCCACTAGAGTAGATGCGACTTTCAGTGAAGCTGTTCTGCACTCTGTACTGCTCAGTACTTACTCCACCTGCTCAGCATTCTCTTCCACATTAAGGTACTGCTTGGTAGCCTTCTCTTGCAGAACCCAGATGAACAATAACTTGAAAAAGGAGAGGTTACTCATCTTGTACAGTAACTGGAATTCTTTGAGATGTTTTGTCTGTATGGGTGCTGCACTGTCAAGCCTCCTTTCCCCTTTGCTTTGGAATTTTACCATGCTCTGAGGTTGAAAAGGAACTAGAAAAATGTGGGTCTGGTTTTCTCTATATGTCCTCTTACTAGAACATAAGGCAGCATACAATGCAGGTGTGAACCTCTGGACAATACTAGAAGAAAAATCTCTGATTGAGAGTGCAGTCACATGCACGTCCTCTAGTTGCGCATCCACAGGGACAAAACATTTTGAACTCCAGTTACTGTATAAGATGATAAATAACCTCTCCTTCTGGCAGAATCAAAATGGAATACAAATTCATGTTGATTTCACCAAAATTTTGTTTAGGAGGGAAACTGGGGAAAAAGAGCTATGGTAAAGTGGAAATGTTCTATTTCAGCATTTCGTGAAAGAAACATTTTGATTTCTCATGTTGAAATTGCTTTTCTTTCACATTTTTTTTCCAAATTTTGTATTTTATAATATATATACTTGGAAGGATTAGATTTTAATTGTTAAATGTCAGTAAACATAGATTACACCATACACACACAAAATTATAAAAAAATCTTTCCATCAATAATGATTGAACTTTATAGATAGAGTAAGAAAAATGCTGCTTGAGAGCTTATTAGTTTGATTTAAGGCTATTTACTTTGCATATTTTGATATGTGATGTTGACAATTTTTGTTTTGATGGTTATAAAGCTTTAACTTTATGAACCTCAACATCTACCAACTTAAATAACTATTGCCTGACCCCTCCCCCATAATTTCTTGCATATGTAAAAATTAAAAATTGATTAAAAAGGAGGAAAATACTTAAAAACCATAATTTTACACAACTGAGAAAATTTAAATCTATAAAAATTGAAAAAATGCTTAAAAATAAACATCAATATATTTTAAAAATTGAATTTTGCCAAGCCTAATTTTATTTTAAAATCTAAAATAAAGTCAACTGAAACAAAACATTAATTTTTTTTAAACAAAACATTTTGGCTGATCCAAAAAAATATTTTCTGAATTTTCTTTCAGAAAGAACTTTAAAAATTTGAGATTTTGTTCCAAATCACAACAAAAACAACTTCACAATTCTTTGTAAAACAGCATTTCCATTCTTCACACAGCTCTACATTGCACTTTATGCAGTCATTTATATTTACTGCAAAGTGAGGACACGGTGGATGTGAAATGCTGCAAATCAAAGTGACTGTTTTACACTGGATCTAAATGACTACGCAAGGTAAAAACAATGGAGAATGAGGCTTAGTATATTTTTGGTGCTCCCACAAAGTGAGTTTAGTAACGTGAACTAGAGCAGTGTTTATAGTAGGTGGGCTGCCTCTGACAGAAATATACTATACAGCAATTTCACATATACTAAAGAGAGGCAATGTTGTTTAGTGTTTATACCACAGAACTGGGTGAGTGAATATATTTTTAATCCAGCTGTACCACTGACTCGTTGTATGACTTTAGACAAGTCACTTGTACCTAAGTTATCAAAACTGTCACTAATTTTGGTTGCCCAACTTGAGACATCTAAGACCTTATATTCAGAGGCATTGATTCCTGAATAACTCCACTGGGAGCTACAAGTGCTCAATACCTACAAAATCAGGTTCTAATTCACTTAAACTTAGGTAACAAAAATGGGGACATTTCTGAAAACATCAGCCATTCCTCTAAATGCATTTTTGTAGTCATTTTCTTAAGTGAAAATGAATTGAACTAATCCATAAGCCCACAGTTCTTTCCTCAAGACCCATACCTGCTGCAATGCCTATAAGACAGCAACCAATTTATGATAGCTTAATTGGGGGGTAGATGAGAAGAATTTGCATTTATTTTGTTTCTAATATTTTAGCGCACACACACACACACAAGTTACATTGTATATATTTGATTAGCTCCCTCTATACACTTCATGTATCACTTGTCATCTTGTATTGTAACCTCTTTGGGGTAGGGACTATGTATATATTTTATGATATAACTTTTCTGTTGTTTTTATTGCTCTGATGCTTTATCAATAAAATTTTTATTTGTTGTGAGTATAGCATATTGAGTTGAAGTCTTTCCATGTATTTTAGAGTCTCCGCTGGCTTTTACTCATTCTCCGGGCTGCATGTTTATCACTGACCTGAAGAATGAAGATGCTGCAGTTCATTACTCTAAAGAAATCCCCAAAGTCCACTGCATTTCTCAAAATCCTTTGCATTATAGTATTGTATCAGCAACAGCAGAACAAAAGATAAGAGATCTAGAAAGCCTAATTGGAATAGATCCAGGTAAAAAAACGTTTCTAATTTTTTCTTGATTTATTGAAGAAATAATAATTCTGGAAATGTAGGCTTTGTCATACTAAATTAGTATGGTCCAGCCACATCATTTAGATGTTACATAGTTGACCTTAAATAGTAAAAATTAAAAGGTAATTCCAAAGAATTCCAATGTCAGTTTATTCTGATTGAACATTGTTAGTTCTCCCCTTCCACCTTACCAAATTGCCTGCTTTGGGTCAGCGTAAGGTACTGACTGGTCTGCACCGGCTAATGAGAGACATCAGTTCAGTTCCCGTTCCTGGTCTCATTTTCAGGCTGTGAGTTCCAGAGAGTCAGGAGGTCTGGTGGTTAGAGGAGTGATCGAAAACAGATTCTAAGAGTTGAAGCTGGAGGTAGAGCTGGGACCAGGACGAGGGGAGCACTGAAACCAGGGTCCAGGGATAGGCCATGGGTAGGTACCAGAATCAGAGTCCATAGACGTGTCAGCTCAGGGCTGTAGTCACAATTTGGAAGCAGGATGAAGTCAAAGATGGATTGGAGTCAGTCCAAGGGTCTGGAGGTCAGGAGATGGGTGTAGGGCTGGAGCAGGTCAGGAACAGGGCTGGAGTGGCTGAAGTGAGCTAGAATGAGGGTAGGGCAAGAACAGGAATAAGATCAAGGGCAGGCTAGAAGACTAGGGAATCTGTAACACCATTAGGCAGCAGGAGGGTTACTAGCCAAATGGTGCTGTTGCACAGACCAATTTGGGCTCTGTTGAGGAGAATGAAATACCTTTACCTCAGGGTAATCTGACCTGAGCTCTGCCCTGGTGCAGCATTGTTCGAAGGATGAGTCACTGCAGGCTCTGCTGGAGGCCTTATGCTCATTTTCACACTAACATCATGTACTGTTGACCATCACTGAAAAACCTAGGCAGATTGCATCTGACTGCTGCAAGGCGGTTAGAGATCCACAAGCTCATTCTCACCAGAAGAAATCTAGTTTCTGTATATAAATTAATGCTAGCAGGAATTGCTAGTACACAAACTGCAGAGCAGCTAAACATACTAGCATCAGCTCAAGAATAAGTATGTGAGGTAGCGGGGAAGGGGACCACTGCCTTTAACAGATTCTAGTACCATTTCACTCCTTTGTACATAAAATATGCTGGGGATTTTATATGTCTATGTACTTTTAAACACTGACTTCTTCTGGATGAAAATGTCTAGCTTTGCTTAAATGTGCATGTATAACAATTTTGGGGAAGGCAACATACTATAATCAGGTACTCTATTTCTTTCCTGTTCTGTAGCACAGACCAAAGTTTAGTTTTTTTAGGGCTTATACAGAATTAAATTTCTAATGGATGGAGAATCACAAAATCTCTAAAGGAACACATTTACAAACTAGATATCTATCTATCTATCTGTGAATGCATAAAAGTTTACCTATAACTCAAAGTAATTGTGAATAATGTCAATACCAACTCCTTTAAGGGTTTTTTCCCAGGTTTTAGTAGTTATTACTTTTGCAAGTTCAAACGCAAAATGTAATTAAGTGCACATACATACATATACACACTCCTCTAAGGTTCGTTTCTGGAGATTTTACCTCTCTCAATCTCTGCAGAATGGTGTCTAAACCCTCTCTAGAGCATGTAATCTCCTTAAAGTCTGGGAAACAAGTGATAGTTCTACAGTCTCCTTCAGACTTTCTTGGAGTCTCTGAAACAAGAGTCTGCAATTTGCACAGCCTGCAGCAACTCTAGAGCCTTCTTCTTCCTGACATCTGGTGACCCATTTGACCCTGATCACATGAGCAAGAATCAACAACTAAGCATCTAGGAACAGAGGATTCAATGTACCACTTCAGAGCATTGGTCTGTCTTGCCTGGTGTCCTGTCTCCAGCTGCAACTAAGTCCTGATGTTTCAACAGAAGGCAAAAAAACCCAAAAAACCCAGAATGCACCAGGTAATTTGTGCATTGGACAAATGAGGTGTTTCCATGGACGCACCAGGTCCATTGGACTTGACTGCCAGAAAACCGTGGCTACTGGGGCATTCAGAGACTTATATAACACTGAAGGATTTATTTCTCCCTTATCTACAATCTCCACTTCTCTCTGGTCTGGCCTTCTTGAGGGATGTTATTACCAGAGCAGGAGTCTATATTTGGGTCACTGGAGCCATCTCACCTCCAACCCTCTGGCAGGAGTCTCCCATATTGATGGCCCTTGTGCTATCATTGAAGCAGTTTTTGGACTTGGATGAGTTGGATGTGCCAGCAGTTCCAGTATCTCCACAGAGACAGTTGAGCTCTGACAGGCATTTAAAGAGTCACACTTGCTATTCCTCTAGGTATGACCTCCCTAGGGACCATTGGTACTGATTTCTTTGCACTCCTCTGTAACCAATCAACTCTTCTTCTGGCCTTAGTGAGATCCTTATGTCAGGTGTCCAGGCCTTTCTCAATGATTGTACTGCTGTGCTCCCTCCTGCCACCTGGATCCGTGGGTGTACGAGGAGGAAGAGTTCAGCCCAGATCCAGAGGTGCATAGCATGCTTATGCTGTGCTCCTATTCAGGCTATCCTTACCCAAAGGATTCTGCTAGAACCTGCTGCCTGGCCAAATGGTGCTTTTCAGCCTAGGCACAACTCCACCAACATTTTGCAGCCACTGCAAGTATTCTGAACATTTTAGATTATCTCCTGTCCTTGAAGACCTCATGTCTCTCCATTAGTTTGTTGTAAATTTGCCTCATAGTGATTAGTGCCTTCCTCTCTCCAGTAGATGGACATTCTATGTTCACTCATCCAATTACAGTACAGTTTATGAAAGGCCTTGTCAAGACCTTCCTACCAGTGATCAAACCTCCACCTCAATGGGACCTTAATCTCACCCTGTCAACACTCACCAATCTATCTTTCGAACCCATGGTGACATGTTCCATGACCCACTTGTCTGTAAAGGTGGCATTTTTAGTGGCTATTACTTCAGCCAGGAGAGTCTGTGAGCTTGGAGCAATCATGGCAGACTCTCTTATACAGGTTTATACAAAGACAAGGTTTCCCTTTCTTACACCCTAAATTTCTCCCCAAGGTTGTTTTTGAATTCCATATCAAACAAAGTATTCACTTATTTGCATTTTTCCTGAAATCTCACACTTCTGCTGAAGGCAAATGACTTCACTCTCTCTATGTACGGCATGCCCTTACATTAATTCTACTTGCAAAGAACCAAACCCATTAGAAAACTCACTGAGGCTTTTTATTGCCCTAGCAGAGAGATCACATGGGCAAAGCCATCCTCCCAGAAGATTTCTAAATGGATTCTGGGATGCATCCTAGAGTGCTACAGGGTAGCAAAAATCTCTTCCTCCGAGTAGTGTCACAGCTCATTCCATGGCATCCCTACATGATGTCCTACTACAAGACATTTGCAAGGCGGCCACCTGACAATCTGTCCATACATCTACAACACACACTTTAGTTCATTCCTCAGCTATGGATGCAGTGATGGGATCTGCAGTAGTGCAAGATCTTTGCTACTGGCTTCCTCGCACCCTCCTCCAGCCTGAGCACTGCTTGCCAATTACCCATGTGTGGAATACACATAGGGGCCATCAGTTGAAGAAGAAATACAGGATACTTACAGAAACTTGAAGATCTTTGAGATTTGTGGTCCCCATCTGTATTCCCCTTCCCGCTCTGCTCCTCTGCTTCAGATCCTGTTGGATTTTGGTAAGAAGAGGAACTGGAGAGGTTTCGGCCTGCACGGAGAAACCTATTGTGCATGAGTGGGCCAACAAACAGTGCTTGGAAGAATTTTTGGACTCGGGCACATGGCATGCAGGCATACTCACATAGGGACCACACGTCTTGAATAACTTCCAGTTACAGCAGATAACCTCCATTTCCTCCTGATGGCCTAGAAGGGAGAGAATGTAGCAAGTGCAGGGGATAAGTTTGTGTTCTTTCTCTGGCATTGAAGCCAAGAATGCATGTCCAGGGTGGGGTTAGTGTAAATCATGGGGATAGTGCCTTGAATGTGCTCTGCACTTGCTCAGCCACACATATCAGATACCCTCCTGCCCCAGAGAGCTTACAGATTAAATAAGCAAGACATACCAACAGGAAAATTGCATCTGATCTTCTCTCTCTTGTGTGAGAGCAAAACAAACGCAGTGCACTGTCCGTGTGGGGCATGCTGTGCTTTTCTGATGGGCTCCAATTGTTGTCTTGCCATCCTTTCTCTGTGCATGGGCTGAGGATTCTTGTGCACTGTTAGACCTGTAGAAACAAATTACATGATTATAACATCCTCAGGTACTGACTATGCCTCCCCGTTCATCATTGTGCCTCCCAGTGACACCGACGGGAGAGACATCAATGGAAGTGTGGTGCCAACCCAAATAGGATATCCTAGTGCTACCATCCCCCGTACGTTACCCTCTTGGAATTGCTCCTGTTTATGCACATTGCTGCATTTGTGCTGATCTCTCTCCCCAAGCCAATATTGTGATCTCTTCAGCCCAACAACTCCTATCAGAACAAAGTCTCTGTCATTCTACTTACATTCAGTGTGTCTGGTTTCTGTTAAGGCAAGTTTGATAAAGTAACAGCCAGTGGAGCCAGAAACATCCACCTTGGCCAGGACTGTATTCTTTGCAGAACTATTTTGGACCAAGACACTTGAATTATTGAAAAAGGGAAAATAGTTCCCATCTGGGAGGGTCTATGGAACGACGTCCCCTCCACAATGAAATCACTGCATTTTCACTGATCTCACACTCATAGTTCCAGCCCCACACCCTTCTCCCAGATAGCTCAATCTGACTACATTATTGTTGTTATTATTTAACTTTCATCTTGCAATATGGCCTAAAGACTATAGCCAGGTGATCCCTGTATTCCCATTTCTTCCAGGGAATTGATTTTCTTACACGGGAATCACAGCCTATTAATTGCACACTCCCCTCAAACCCCATCCATCAACACCTCAGAAGGAATTACTGGCTTAGCCATTATTCAGTAATCTATGATGAAGAAACAGGCTAGAACTAATTGATTTGGACAAGTTTGAATGACATCTTCCCCTGCCCATTTAAGAAGTAGCCCCTAGCCACATGTGAAACACCTACTTACAAATCCACTGCCTTGCCCTGTCCTGGTGCAGTTTTCCTATGTGTACATGTGAGTGTGTATTTGAGCCTGAGTTTACATGTTTATGTGTGCATTTGCACATGTACCCAGGAATGTGCTTGAGCTTATTTGTGTAAAATAACTGGAGTCTGGATCTTCTCTGAACCTGATTTTGTTCTTTACAGAACAACTTTGAGCCAAGACACTTGAATTATTTAAAAGGGAAAAGTGGCTCCAGAATTGGAGGATCAATTAACAAAATCTCCTCTCTGCCCCAGTCTTTTGGGGGGGGGGGTGTCATATTTTCTAGGTTTGTTTCCTACATTCCCTTCCCACATCTCTTATTTTTTCCTAGTTTCACTCACATATGTTGCCAGAACTCCTGCCCCCAATACTTTCTAATTTAGCAGTCATTTTGAATCCGAGCCTCGATCAGCTTCTTAATTTATCCACTGGCTCAATATTTATAATGAGCTGAGCCAATATCCTATTGGTTTCTTTTCTACAAAAAATTGAAACAAGGTTCTCATCCCTTTGGGATGTCAGAAATCTGAATCCAGATCTGAATTCTGCCCTTCAGCCCCATCTCCAGTAACGACCCACTGCTCAGTCCAGGATGAGAGAAGCTTCCCAACCTCTCCTTGTCTGTTTTTGTGACAGGACTGCTAGGTAAAATACAAATAAGACTCTACTTCCAGGACTACAGGCTGGAAACCTGCTGCTTTGTTCAATTGCATCTCAAACAAATGGAGTGTGCAAGGTTATGGAACCCAGTTACAAACACAATGTAGGCAGGGGTGGAACATGGCTCCATCTCCTAATATTTTGGGTAATTCACCCTACGATGACCACTTTATGACACCTTTCACAGACACACACAGAGGTGGTGATCCCAGTAGAGCTGCAGAATAGACAGTAGTCTCCATAAACCCTCTATAAGTTCATTCAAGAGATTCTCACTGCATTTACCTAGTGGGAGATGATGTGCTTTGCTGATGGCCTCCATTTCCCTGGTCTGTTACTATCTCTGGACCAATAGTGATAGAGCCTGGGAAGAGGTGGCTGGCTGCTCTTTTTGTTGGCCTTGCCAGGTGCTCCAACAATGAAGGACAGGGATTGATCCTGACTGAACCTGCTGGAAGTACATGTTAAAAATCTAGCACTGTCTTTAAAAAAATATTGGTTTTGATTTTTAGGAGACCGGGGTGTGAAACATTTGTGCTGCCAGGATGAGCTGCTGAAGTCTTGTCTGTCTCTTTCACACGCCCAATCAGTGCTGATAACCACTGGATTTCCTACTCACTTCAACAATGAGCCACCAGAGGAGAATGATGGACCTCCAGGAGCTATTGCTATGGCAGCCATGTTGCAGAGCTTGGAGAAAGATGTTGTTATAGTGACAGACCAGAGAGCCATGAATTTGAATGAAAAGATTATTGAGGATGCTGTTCAGCAAGGTAAAATATGCAGTTATGCAACAAAACAATCAGCTTTTCAGTTTTAATTTGCTAATTTGGTTCAAACTCTTTCAGTGCAATGTCTAAATTAAATCAGGCCTTTAAGAAGTCCTCTAATATATAGACAAAAAGGGCCAGATGCTTACCTGGTTAAATCAGCTTAACTCCACCAACTTCATTGGAACGATACTGATTTATACCAATTGAATATCTAGTCCCTAATCTTTTGAAATCCAGCTAGAATCTTTCTTCCTGTTACACTAAATTTCAAAATGCAAATGCAATCATCAAAAAAGAAGATGAAAAGAGAACTTATTATTAAAGTGGCTTCATCCCTGCACATCTTTCCTTCTTATTTTTGTGGATCCAAATAAACGTCTCTAGACTCTGACTTACAGCTCTGAATTGTACAAAAGCTAAAGATGGGCAACTAGTGCAATGTTCCCAGCTGGGAAATATTGTCTTACACAATCAAATGTTTTTTACAATCACCTTATAGTTCTAGCTTTTCTGTTCTTTTAAAATCCAAGCTAAGAACACAAAAAAAAATTACCCATGGAATCTATTTTGTATTTTTGTTTTCTCTAGGGATACTGAAGACAGCAGTCCCTCTATTGAGTTATCAGGGAGGTGCTGCAGGGTCAGCTTTGAAGTTTTTGTGTGAGGAGGGGAATCTTGAAAGACCTAGGTATGTGTACTAAGTCCCGGAAAATGAGTAACAAGGAGCTTATGCAAAGTCAGTAAAAGGAATGCTCTGATCAGAGAAGATATAATGGTTGCAAGCAATTCCTTGAAGTATGAAGTATCTTGCCAATCAAATTGTTTTGTTTCTCTTTTTAAATGATTGTGTTTTTATAGAATATAAATTAAGTAATATTATAACATCAGCTGAAGGTCTGAAATTAAAGGAAGAAAATTCTGAGTCAAGCACTCCATTCTGCTGTGGTATTGCAATGCATATGAAATACAAGATGCCACATTATTCTGAGACTTCTGCATTCCCGAGGTACGACAGGGAATGGGAAAGGAAGTACATTAATAATACTTTGCACTTATATAATGCCTTTCAGATGAAGATCTCAAAGAGCTCTACAAACATTCATTATACACTATATCTGTGAAATACTGCACATCATTATATCAACTTATCGATAAGAAAAGTAAGCCACAGAGAGATTAAATGTCTTTCCAAACACTACACAAAATCCAATGGCAGAGTCAGGAATAGCATCATGGAGTCCGGAGCTATCATCTGCTTTCATCCCCGCTCAAATCTTTGGTGATCCAGTTTATTCTAATATGCAAAATCCTACTGTATATTTTTGATAGTCTGAAAAAGACTCATATTTAGATATCCAAAGCCAAAATTTTTGAAGTGAGCATGCAGTTTTGAAAACTCATTCAAACAATGCAAGGACAAACACTGAGTGCACAGAAACCCTGGTTTGAACATGCATATATTTAAGGTTTGTATACAGTCACTGGAGTTGCACTAAAATGTACACACATTGACTATCTGGCCAGAAACTTACATTTCCTTTTAATGGACTTACTGTTTTCTTTTTTGGACTTTCCCTATGTAGAGGTGTAACTCAGAGGTGAAGCATGGGGGGAGTGCATGCAGGGTCATGTCCTCTCCCCTCCCAATTTCTCCCTTCCATTTAGCAACAGCTTTTGAGCTGAGCCCTGACTTTGAATTACAATTTTTGGTTGCGTGTACCCCTCTCCCCAGCCCAGGGAGGCTGGTTGGCTACCTGAGGTAGGTCGGGGTGGAGGTGGCACTCCATCCACAAGCCTTCTTCACACATGGGGCTAGCCTGAGCCACCTGGTGTTGCCAGCCCAAGCCACCTGGCATCGCCACTCACCCCCCCTCAGACATTCCTCCATGCCCCCCTAAGGGGTGCCTCCACAGTTTGGAAACCTCTGCTGTAGACCCAGAGGTGATCTGTGGGGTGATCATGTGTTCTCCCAAAACCTTTAAATTGTACCCTCCCACTATCAACAGTCACACATTGCCTCTGGGTGTAATGAAAATTTAGGACATATACAGCTATATTCAGTTAGCAGCCAATTCTCTTTAATAAAGATTTATAATCTAAATATATGCGTCTTCAGTTCATTCAATTTCCATTTCTTTCTATAGGTTACTATATACTATAGTTTCAATAACACCCTGTTTTCATTTCTCATACACTAGGCTCAGGAGGACACTTTTATAGTTGTACATAACTCAGCTACAGCTGATTTCTACTTCAATAAATCCTCTGATCTGTTTATAATAATTTAGGAGGCTAAACTGAATATTATTTCATGTAGGAAACTCAGTTGCACAACGACTCCTGGAATCGCAGAGCATATTAGTCCGTATCATAAAACCACTGAGTAACTTGGCACGATTGGTAGCATCAGTTCAGTAGCACTGGAGTAGTAGAGGTTTTGCATATTAGGCTTGAAGTATATTGGCAGAGCTGTGGGGGATGGGAAATTCTAAAAAGGGGTTGCCTAAAACAGAGCCTACCTGCAGTCCTCCCATCCACATTCACAAGCACCAAATTTGTCCAAAATGTTAAACAAAAGAAACAAATAAATGGGTAGCTTCTAAGCAGTACAGTACTTTAAGTAGGAAATCATGACCAATAAATTGTACTTTTCTAGTACCTTCCCTCTGAGGATCTTAAACTGTTGCAAACGCTAATGATTTAAAACCAGTATCCCTAGTGAGGTGCTACCTATTTTTTAACTGAGACACAGTGAGGCTAAGGCCCAGATCCTCAAAGGTCCCCATTTAAATCAGTAGGAGTTAGCTACCTAAATACCTCCGTGGATCTGGTCTCTAAAGTGACTCGCCAAGTACGCCACTGGGTAGAGAAAGATTTCAGGTCTCTCCATTCGTTGTGAGCAGTTTGAAGGGGCTGCATTAGAGCTATCAAGGAAACAAACCAAATATTGAAAACAAAATGTACAGACCCAAATTCAAGAGTGACTTAAGCTGTGCTGTAAATTATATGTTGGTTATAAGTTGGTTGGAAAATAGATTCACAGCAAGTGGCCCTATTTGTCATTCAGAGGCTTTGCAAAATGAATGTCCTAAGGTGACAGAAGAGAAGTGTGTGCCAGGAAAAGCAACTGATGGAAAAGTAACCGAGAGAAAAGTGTAAGATCTATGTTTCATAATCAAAATCCCCCCATTAACTAATTTATTGTCTTGTCTCTGATTAGATTCAATCATCTGATAGCAATAGAACGTGCTGGGATGGCTGTTGATGGCAATTATTACAATGCAAGGAAAGTCAATATTAAGCATCTTGTGGATCCCATAGATGAACTGTTTCTAGCTGCACGTACCATCCCTGGAGTCACAACAACAGGTAAGTGTGAGGCACTTACTTCAGTGATCAGAGAAAGGCAAAAAGTAGAAATGCTTATAAGATGGAAGGGAAGATAAAGCTGCAGTGAGCTGCCAAAAGACCACTTCAGGACTGCAGCTGCTTGTCTCTACCAAATTCAAAGGACTAACTAGCAGAAAAACATCATGGGAAAGGAGCATAGAATCCTTTCTATAATTATAGAATCATAGAATTGTAGGGTTGGAAGGGACATCAAGTGGTCGTCTAGTCCAGCCTCTTGGACTGGGGCAGGGCCAAGTATACCTAGACCATCCCTGACAGCTGTTTGTCTAACTTGTTCTTAAAACCACCAGTAACAAGGATTCCACAGCCTTCCTTGGAAGCCTATTCTATTGCTTAACTATCCTTATAGTTAAAAAGTTTCTCCTAATGGCTAACCTAAATCTCCCATGTGGCAGTTTATGCCAATTACTTCTTGTCCTACTTTCAGTAGACAGGGAGAACAGTTGATCACAGTCCTCTGTAACAGCCCTTAACATATATGATAAGTGTTATCAACCCCCACCCCCATCTTCTTTTCTCAAGATTAAATATGTCCAGTTATTACTTTCCTCATAGGTCAGGTTTTCTAAACTTCTTATCATTTTTGTTGCTCTGCTCTGGGCTTTCTCCAATTTGTTCACATCTTTCTTAAAGTGTGGCAGCCAAGACGGGACACAGTACTCCAGTTTAGGACTCACCAGTGCTTAGTAGAGCAGGACCATTACCTTCGTGTGTCATATACAATACACCTGGTAACTCCTAGAATGATACTGGCCTTTTTCACAACTGTGTCATTGTTGACTCATCTTCAGTTTATGATCCACGATAGCCCGGATCGCTTTTAGCACTACTACTGCCTCACTAGTTACTCCTCATTTTCAGTTGTGAATTGGATTTCTTTCTTCCTAAGTGTAGTACTTTGACGTGTCTGTATTGAATTTCATCTTGTTGATTTCAAACCAATTCTCCAATGTGTCAAGGTTGTTTTCAATTTCAATCCTGTCCTCTCAAGTGCTGGCATCCCCTCCCTGCCTGGTGTCACTTACAAATATTAGAAGCATACTCTCTACTCCAGTATCCACATCACTAATGAAAATATTTAATAGTGTTGGACCCAGGACTGATTCCTGCAGGACCGCACTAGATACAGCCTCCCATTTTGACTATGAATCATTGGCAACTCTTGTTGAGTATGTCCTTTCAACTAGTTTTGCACCCACTTTATAATAATTTCCCTTAGACCAAATGTCCTTAGTTTGCTTGTGAGAATGTGAGACTGTCTCTAAAGGTTTGCTAAAATCAAGATATATCACGTCTACAGCTTCCCCCCTCCACTATGCCAGTAACCCTGTCAAAGGAGGAAATAATGTTGATTTGGCATGATTTCTTCTTGACAAATCCTTGTTGTCTGTTCCTTGTAACCTTATTATCTTCTAGATGGTCTCAAATTGATTGTTTAATAATTTCTTTCAGTATCCTTCCAGATATCTTAGTTAGGTTGACTGGTCTATAATTCCCTTGGTCCTCTAAGAGAGGTACTGTTGTATTAATTTCAATTGAATATATGGGCCCAAAGATGTTAAAATGATTCTGAAACTATTCAACATTAAACAGGTTTTAAAAAGATTCGGGCTTGGGTATACAGAGACTTCAGCCTGCTTAGTACCATGGCAAACACACCATTGAAATCCTTTTAACCTTTTATTAAAGATACAGAAAAGATGACAAAATAGTTAAAGCATTTGAAAATATAAAATAGCAAGTATAGTTTTCATTTAACCATATCCTTTGCTCCCTTTCCCTTTAGCTGAAGAAAGTTTAAGGAAGAACCTTCCCTTGTTTAGCAGTTTCTTAAATGGTATTAAAGATGGTAATTACTGTCCATTTGCGAACAAGAGAAGAACTTAGTTAAGATGGGCTGAAGCTGTTATTGTTATTGTTGTTTTTAAAGTCCAGTCCAGTTTCCTTGAGGACAAAACAAGATGAACACACAAAAGAGAGGAAGAAAAACAATAACAAAAATAGAAAATGCAGCTTCTGTCTCTGATGTTGACTCTCACTTGCAACCTTGCTGATGGAAAAACAGGCACAGCACACTGTCTTATCAGCCGCTCTGAGATCTGGCAAACTCATACCAGTGTTGGGCCATTAGGGCACTAGATTTCTGCTCATAGGCCTTCAGCAGTGTTGCAAAATATGCAGACTTGGCTGGCTAAGCCAGTCTCTTACTAAACAGGAGGCAAAAGCAGAGTTAGAAAAGACAAGAAGTACGGTGGGAAGGAAACAACCACATGGTGGGGAGGGCTGAGGGGAGGTAGAAATGACAAAATTTTACATCTCAGGCTGTATTTGGGGTTCAACTGGATCTGGTGAAGGAGGTGGTGTCATCTGGCTCCCTCTCTCTCTGGCAAGGTCTGGTCAGGACATCTCTCAGGATTAAGACAAAGACGACCTGGCATCCAAAGACATGGTTGGGGTGCCAATTGTGATGGTGAAACTCACCACCGTGGGTGCTGGCAGAGAGCTGCTGCTTCTTCTGATTTTTCCCCAGAGTCTTTTCAAGATCCCCAAAAAGGAGTTTTGATCGGAATAGTCCATCCTTTCATTATTTTATACACCAATAGGCCTAATTTCCAACACACCAATTTTGGTTCATTGATTCCTGGTCATCTCCTTCTCTTGTTTACCAGTAAAAATCTTAACACAGTCCTGAGTGGTATCAGTAAAATCCTTTCTGTTTAAACTAATTTAGTCTGTCTCCTTCTTACATCTTTTTTTAAACGGGTCATTGGGACTGTTTATGAATTTTCACTCACTTTTTACAGTTAAGCTTACAAATAGGGTAAATTTGTAGGCCCAGTTATTACACAGTACTATGTTTGCCTGTCTCCAGTCCTCTGAAATGTCACCCATCCTCCAGGAGTTCTCAAATCTAGTCTGAAAAAGGGTACTGGCAGTTATAAAAAAAATGCTTGTAGGGTTGGGGTTGAACCTGTAGTTAGTTGAGGACAAAATATCTGGTTCAAAGAGTAGAAAGAAGCTGTGTGTGTATGTATATATGCATATGCAAGCACACATGCACACACACATATACAAAATTGAAGTAGTATTTTGACATCAACTGCTTGCTGCACTTAGTGTTCACCCAGTGGTTTTCAACCTTGTTTTCCATTTGCAGACCTCCAAAAAATTTTGAAATGGAGGTGCGGTCCTCTTTGAAACTCTTAGACATAGTCTATAGACCACCAGGATCTGCAGACCACAGGTTCAAAACCACTAGTGTATACAAGTGCATCACTGAAAGCCAATATATAAAGTAAACACACAGTGAATGAAAATAAAGTATTACATTTAAAAAATGTTAAAGCTCTTTTATTATTGTTGAATCAGTGTTAAAACAGGTTTTGATAGTCTGAGATTATGTACAATTTGTACATTATAAACTCATCTGGGTAAGGATTGTGTCTAGACCTGTCCCGTAATTGGGACTTATAATATAAATATTGAATTATAATCTTCCACAGGGCTCCCTATGAAATACTACTGTTCTTGTCAACACTGTGTTACAATCAACTTATATGTTTAAACCAAGCAGTTGCTAGCATATTTTTCCTGAGGACTGTGGATAGATTTTTTTAAATTAATTGTAACCACATTTCTAAAACTATATGATAAACTGTCTAGTCTATGTCACCATTTGAAAGGGTTCTTTGAAGAATCCCTGTACAGAGAAATGGTACAAAACCTGACTGGCAACAGTAATAGACATGGCTCTTGCCAGTTTAGTTTCAGTCACATTGGAATGTTGTTGCTAATGTTTTTTCAACTGCAGTATGGACATGTCTTTAAATATTGCTAAATGGGTTGGATCTTTGATACATCAGTAATAATAGTATTGCCACAGAGTGTAGAGGATTCCTGCAGAGATAATGTCTGGTCTGCTGCCAAGGGACTGGAATCTCATTTACAAGCTGCATAGAAAAGAAGTTCCTGGTGTATTTGATGTTATTTTAAAGCCCCAACTAAATATGGTCACATTTGTTGCTGGTCTTGGTCCAATTCCTAGTGAATAATTTTCCACCACTATAGTTGGTGCTGTGTTGACAGTCTCAGTAGAGAAGCCAAGGACTGAATGGACACTTTTATACTTCCTCCATAAAATCTTTTAGCAATAATATCTCAACTATTTCCAGGTTGGTTACATCTTTAACTTGTGAATCATGTGTCTACACTTTGTCTGATTTTAGATTTTAAATTACTCAGTGCAGGAACTGGGTCGCTCCTCAGGTTATACATCTGTTATACTGCCAGCATTCAGTACAAACATCCTAATCCCTGAAGATTGTCCATCCAGAACAAGTTAAAGCAAATTGTTAATTTGCGGAATCTTGCACTACACACACTGTGTCTATTGCATGGACTTCAGCATCTATGGTAATCAATCTGACCTATTTTGCCAGTGCTAAGTTAAATTTTAAAAACATCTGAGTTATTAGAATATTCTTTAAAATTTCATTAAGGAGAAAATAGGAGACATTCCAAAACACAATATATTGTAAACAGAAAGAAAATAGAGGAACCAGTTATCTAGAGTCATTGTGCCTCACTATCATTTAATATCTCCAGAAAGATATCTTAATAGAGAAGGAATTAATTCATCAACCTTTTTCAATGTGATTAATCGTGAGTTAGTGATGATCTAAAGAGGAGGATAATGTAGATTAGTATTTTTATAACTATGAGTTGTTCTGTAGTCACAGTTCTAGAATGTAGATGAGATATTGATGTCAATGGAGGTTGAAAGTGCTTAGTATCTGACAAGCATCTGTGAGGTTGTATACATTGATGTTGTGTACTGAAAAGCTAATTGGGCATCTTTTAGAAAAATATTTTAAACTTATTCCTCTCCTTCTTATTCCTTTTCCTCCTCTTCTACTACTGTTTGTCACACTCACTTCTTGTGTCTGAGTTTTAATTAGATTGTAAGTGCTTTGGAGGCAGGGATCGAGACTTTCTAACTTTGGGCAATGTCACAGCTGATGTTAGTAATAATGAGTTTTGATGCTGAGGAAAGGGAAAATTCAAGGAAAACTGAAGTTATATTGATTAAACATACAGTGCTTGGTTTGAGACAAGTGTGTTATAGCACCCTCGAGAGGAGAAGAATAAGGAAAAGATGGCAACGTTGCAATCTTACAGAACTCTTAGCACAACAGAGTGCTCATGTTGGTGTGTTTGCTGCCTGTATTTGCCATGGCTGATTGTGTCAAGCTTTTAATAATAATATCAAGATCCAAATATGTTGTATTAACTTCCACTGTGTAAAATAACCATCTGGCCTGGGAATTTTGTCCACAACCGAATCACGAACAACATCTGTAGCTTCTCTGAATACCAAATGTCATAACAACTTGTAGAGCTAGAGTGGGCCCTCAGAAGCAGACTTAGGCAAAGTAAGAATGCATGAACAACTGCTGAGCTCAGTGGATACAGAACAAGAGCATTGGAATAGAACATTAAAAGATGTCCCAAAGAGACCTGCTAATCTTCTCAGCCCTCGTATTTTCTACACTTTCATATGTTGCATTTTCATCAGTTAATGGAATATTATTAAGAGATATGGCAGGGAGAAAAAAAGAGCTACACTTTCTGCCCCTTTTGTTCAAGTGTTGTCTATCTTTGAAGGCTGAAGTTTGAGTGGTTTTTATTATCATGGTTTCAAACATTACATTACTCAGCAAAAGCTCATTTATAAAGTCAGGAGGAAAATCACACATCCACTCCTCAAAACTACTTTCTAAAAACTGGACTCATCAGAGGTTATTGAAGTACTAGGATGTCTTGGAGAAGGGAGAAAACAGTCTGTACAAGAAAAAGCTTTAAGTGAGAGATGTGAAATCCTTCCCTTCACAATGGTGGATTAACTATAGTGCAATAGAATACATCCAAAATAACACAGCCACTAACTAAACATACATACAGAAGTAGATGTCCAAGAAAAGCAAAATAAAAGTGACATGGAAAATCCAAGGGATTGATATCTGTATTATTATAGAAAATATATACTATTTTGAAGGGGCAAGAGCTAATTTTAGGAATATTTTTTAAATATGTGCGCTAATCCTTGGATACTGGATACAAGAATAATTTATGTATCTAGCTTAGGTACTTATTGGGCAACAATCACCAAAATATCTAGAGGTGATGGTAAAGGCAGCACCAAGACCACGTGAATAACTATCCGGAGAGTCCGCAGTGGAAATCCAGTATCAACAAAAAGAGTGAAGATTTAAATAACTTATTTAGTAAGTGAATAAAACAGAATGCACCATCACATTGCAGTGCTATGCATTCATTCACTGCCATAAACTTGAATAGGATACTGAAGCAAAATGTGTGAGATAAAAAGCACAGTAACTGTAATGGCAAGAAAGCTAAAAAGAACCAAGCATTATTTACTCACCAACAATTTATTAGGACTTTTCATCGTTCTGCATGAGACTTAGCCACTAAAATCCCTGTCACACTTCAGGGCTCAGTCCTGTTTGACTCTGAAAATACAGATGTTAGTTGGGAACTAAATAACAAATTTCTGCTGAGGAATAGCTTTAAATATTACTAGCAGAAAAACTAAACATACACTCATTTGAAATCTGAAACTGCATTTGAATAAAAGTGCCACCGCTATCAAGTGATTAATTCAGTTATTAAAGAATAAATTTTGAGAACAGGAATTTTACTCTTGTAGAAAGTAATATGCATTAAAATCCAGTCACAATTCAAATACAAAAATGATGCATCGCAAAGAGGAATTTGGCACTCTCAGCCATTCTATAAACATGAACATTCTCTTTTGTTTCACAAAATATGGACTAGGATTTCTTCGAGTGATTGCATGTGTACATTCCATTCTTGGTGTCTGTGTACCCAGTGCACGGCTGTCAGAAACTTTTTTTGAACAAGGCAAGTGCAGAGTCCTGCACTTAGGACAGAAAAATCCCATGCACAGCTACAGACTGGGGACCAACTGGCTAGGCAGCAGTTCGACAGAAAAGGACTTGGGGGTTACAGTGGATAAGAAGCTGGCTATGCGTCAACAGTATTGCCAAGAAGGCTAATGGCATATTGGGCTATATTAGTAGAAGCTTTGCCAGCAGATTGAGGGAAGTGATTATTCCCCCCTACTGGCATTTGTGAGGCCTCATTTGGAGTACTGTGTCCAGTTTTGAGTCCCCCACTATAGGAAAGATGTGAGCAAACTGGAAAGAATCCAGTTGAGGGCAACAAAGATGATTCGGGTGCTGAAGCTCATGACTTATGAGGAGAGGCTGAGGGAACTAGGCGTGTTTAGTCTGCAGAAGAGAAAAATGAGGGGGGATTTGATAGCAGCCTTTAACTACCAGAAAAGAGGTTTCAAAGAGGATGGAACTAGGCTGTTCTCAGTGGTAGTAGATGACAGAACTTGGAGCAATGGTCTCAAGCTGTAGTGGGGAAGGTCTAGGTTGGATATTAGGAAAAGCTTTTTCACTGAAGCTCTGGAAAGGGGTTACCTAGGGAGCTGGTGGAATCTCCATCTTTAAAGGTTTTTAAGGTGCAGCTTGACAAAGCTCTGGCCGGGATGTTTTAGTGGGGGTTGGTCCTGCTTTGAGCAAGGGATTGGACTAGATGACCTACTGAGGTCCCTTCCAACCCTAATCTTTTATGATTCTATGAATTGGTGGGAATAATGAGAGTAGTGAGAGTATAATTAATGGTCCCTCTATTACATAACACAAGGTGACCAAATGCAGGAGGAAACTCCTGCTACTTCCTAAGGCATCACATACAATTTGTATATATTTGTGCAAAAATTGTTTCTTTCCACTTATTTTATTTTCTCAAAACTAGCAACAAACTGATGTTCCTTTTTCTGCTTTATTTAAATATATTATAATATTTTTATATATACAACATGCAAAATATATTACATTTGTCTAAGTCCTTGCATGAAGAGTCAGATCACTACTTCTCTTTACTAGACAGTGTCAGACCTGTTCAAAAGCATTGAAAAATGACTCCATCTTGTGGCTGCTACTCATAAAGCATAAGTTTTAGTTATTTCACATACCTGAACGTTTTGTAAGTTAGTATATTATAACGTTTTCAGCTATTGTTTTTGTGATCTTCTGTTTTGTTACATGTTTGAAAACAGTTCAAAAGAGTTGAACTGTGACACAGACTATTGTGAAAGGAACTGGATAGCTCATAAATGAGTTTGTATTTTTAAGGTGGTTTGGATACTCATGGAATCTTTTTTTCCTTTAATGAAGGCATTGGGGATGGAGGAAATGAACTAGGAATGGGAAAAGTAAAAGAAGCTGTAAGGAGGCACATAAAAAATGGAGATGTTATTGCTTGTGATGTTGAAGCTGATTTCACTATTGTAGCTGGTAAGTTAAAAAAAGTTAAAACAAAGTACCTGTATAGCAGATTAATTTTGGTACCATCAGCTTTCTCTATATTCTGCCCAATCCTGTGAGGTGTTGAGCATCCACATCTTTCCCTAGTATATCTGAAAATGGAGAATGCTCAGCATGTTACAGGACTGAAGTTTTCATAGTGAGTTCCAACAAAACAAAATAATAATCCATCACTTGATTCTAGAGTCCTGTTTGTGAGTTACTTTGGACCCTTTTTAAAGTTTTAGAATTCTGTTAATTTTATTTAGAAACTGCACTAAATAAGTAAAGGTGTTGTGTTCAAAAGCATTCAGCCTATCTCTGCTCACATTGAAGTCAGCAGGACAGTGCTCGATATTGGCCTACCTCTGCTAAAAACTTTGCTCAACTCTAAATTAAAAACACAAAATACAGCATATAGCAAAATTAGGAACTCTTATACTGCAGAAAGAACCCAAATGTGAATTTGAATGGCAAGATTTGTACCCACCAAATGAGAAGAAACATGCTTTAGGAGTCAGAGCATAGGCGTGGGGCTCAAGACTCTTGAATTCGATTCCTGGCTCTGTAATTTATTATTAGAATCACCCCAAATATTAAAATAAACTTGAAGGATTGACGTGAGAGGAATGTCAATAAGATGTATGACTTAATTAGTATAACAAAGGTAATTTAATAATAGCTTGGAAAAAAAAATTGTTGATGCTGTAGAATTCCCCGTGAGATATTTTCTAGTAACATGTTTCAGCAAGGATAAAAATAAACAATTGTAAGACATACTAAAAATAGAATATCTCTGGCACAGTGAATGAAATAGCACAATAGCAATAGTCTTATAGACTATTTCAACCCAATACAGGCACTGGGAAAATTTTGTTAATAAAACCCCACAAATTGTGTAGTCCACCACTCGTCCATATATTAGTTTCTGATTGTGGCTAACTCTGCCACTGGAAAGTAACTTATCAAAGTAATTTGGAAGGCTAGAGACATTTCCAGTCTGTAGCACTTATCTGAGTTTTTCAAACTAGTTAATTTCAAATCATAATTCTAGAATGGGCAGTACAGTAACTGTTCTGAATTTCTAAACTAATAGGGAGTATACAATGTGCCGTATGAAGTGTTTGTAATATCTTTAAACATTTTATTAAAACACCCTTTTTGTCCCAAATGAATATTATTACGCCATGCCGACCTCTTCCCCCACAATTTGAGACTTGTGTGGATTAGGTTTACTTAGAATTTTTAAAAAGCTTTTTATATTTAATTTTTTACTGTCCAGTTTCATAGTGACTTTCACTTTCAGGGGTCTCTAACTGGGGAGGCTACGCTGTTGCTTGTGCTCTGTATATCCTCAACACCTGTGAAATACATGATCGCTATCTGAGGAAAGCTATTGGATTCCCCAGACTGTCCAAGAAGTCAGCCTGGGCATCAGCACTTCCATCCATTACTAAGGTATTTTCTGGATAAACTGGCTTAGGAGATTGATAATGGGATGTTGAAACCTTCAGTTGTTGGTCACTGGTTCAAAAATATGGCTATTTGATGAGTTTGGGCTCTCAGTGCAATTGTTAGTGGACAAGAGCACACACCACAACCAACATTCTCAGAAAAGGTTCCAATGATTATGGGAGCGTGGAAAACTGAACCTCCTCCTTATTCTTATAGCTGTGCCAACTAAAATGGGTTGAGGCATACTAATGGGGCAGCATGAGAAATTTTGGATATTGCAGATGTCTGTATTCACCTGTTCCTTGGATAAAGTGATTTCACTCTCAGTGGCTGCTAGACTCCTTTCACCAGCATGAATATGATTTTAAAATATTCAAAAATATGTAGATTTGGTCCCTCTGAATACATCTGCTGCTGGGTGTCTATGAATATTTGGACAGAATCAATATAAACAATTTGAAGGGTCAATATAAAAAATTCTAGGGTGTTATAAATTGCCCTCCCCCTAGAACAATTCAGTAAAGTTTGAGAGAGATCAGGTCGATTTCAACCATGTATTGAAAACTACAATAGAATCCAAATATGTGATCCTAAGCTACAGTACAGCAAGTAATGTAAAACCACCTTGCTGGGTGTTTTGGGGTTATGTACTGGTTGCAAACAGACAAACTTTCTTCTCAGTTCAGTCTGTCACCCATCCAGTGTCCACCACACAAAGACGCTTTTAAGGCCCACTATATATATCCTAAGTTATGCATGTGCCGTATGATGGTCATGTCACGTAAACAGCGTGTCCAAACATGCCCAACCATGACCCTCTACTTCCAGAAAATGTGAAACACATGCTAAGAAGATAAACATTAAAACAAAAAGGGCAAAGGTACCTCATCCTGGGTACACAGGAGCATCTGACGGTGTAGCCTGTATGGGAGCTCTCTAGTCCCCTACTTATTCCCACCTCTTGACTCACTGTCACATTTCACCAGGGGGACAAGCTAATATCAGGCTGTACCCACATTTTCATGAATATCCTGATACTGCTATTGCTTTACCATTTAATTAATGCTATTTCCATATTAATTTGGATCTGCAAAGCAAATAGCTTGCAGTATGACAGTCTTGTATAATAAAACAATCCCACATCTCAAATTACAATTATGCTTTGGATGACTACTATAACAACTGGGTGCATCATAACACTTATGACTTGTAACTCTTCTGCCAGACAGAGTCGGCAGCAACAAGGGCCGGGTTCTATATCTAGGGGTTCCTGTCAATGATACAACTGGCTTGAGCCCCCACCCAGTCACCTGGGAAATCACACACTGTCCCCTGGGTGCCCTAAAGAGCAATACTTCCCCTCTTGGAAGCACAGAGTCTGACTGTAGAAAGTAAACCTTTTAATAACAGAAGGGAAGTAACACAGCACTGGTTTGGGAAACAGTGCAAACTGAATTCATGAACTCAATGAGCCAAACCAATCCCAGAGCACAAAAGTGACTTGTAACACAATACCAGACACATTGACCATTTCCCATCATGCTCAACAGCTAATGTGCTTATGCAATATGCTGAGTACTTAATTGTAGTCATGCAAATACAAAGTCCATGCAAATAACATGCCCCCCTTTCAGCTGCTGAACAGGAAGAGGGCCAGTCAGACACTCAGACCTTGCTTACAGACTATTGGCAACTGGAGACCATCCCAATAATGACTCATCACCCAACACCTCCCACATTCTCTATGTATGTGCCACGTCTATGATCTTACCATAAAACATTTGAATTTTACAATGTATTACAAGCATTCCATTATTTAATTGATTTTACAAGGTATGTATTACTGTAAATGATAAAACTTCAAGTCTGGTTCTGTTCAGTCCCAAATTTACTTTTTGCAGGTGAAGCTTATATTGCAGTTTTAGTTCTTTATCCTTCTTCACAGTAAGAGGCAAAGTATAGTTTTCATAGTAAGTGTTTTATCTAAATTGGATCTCTTCAATGCCTTTGCTGGTACACCATGTCAGATATTGTATTCAGGTAATTAAAAGCCTTTGTTTCCATTCCAACTGATGTATTATCAAAGGCATGAAAACATTCCTTCCACCCAGGTAGAAGAGGAACTGCGTGGGTTTTTCTCTAATTGTTAGATAACATTCATCAGTAGAACCATTTATCAGATAATAAAGCAAGATTACACCAAGGACCACCTGTGATTGACAAACAGATCCTTACAGGGTCTGCCAGCATCCTGTTGTGGAAGTTTCCAGAATGGTTTGATTTTTAATTATTATCCAATTTGATAAGTAAAAGACCAAAGTTTGTGATGTAGGACCTGACCAATGTTAATTAAAAGAAACAAGGCTTGTTCAGTACCATTACTAGAAAATGAATTTGGCATAGGTGATTGTTACATAGCATCTCTCAGCACCCACCATACATGGGTGCTGGAACTAAGGGTTCTGAGGGTGCTGCCATACCCTGCTTCTTGAAGTGAAGATTTCCATTATGTACAGGGTTTACAGTTTTGTTAAATGGCTGTCAACACCTCCCTTATAAAAGTTGTTCCAGCACCCCTGCCACCGTGATTGGTACTGCGTTTCAGTGGCTAATACTGATGTGGCAACTTGATTTAACACAGTTGGCCACTGATTATGTTCAAGATCATCCACTATTTCCTGAATCAGACTATTGAGAGCCTGTTGGCTGCCTGACAGGCCATAGTCCTGGAGACGTTGCTTTCTAAGCTCTTGTACAATTTCACCAAGGCATTTTACATAGTTAATCATTAACTTTTGTGCATGTATATTTTCCATAGTCTGCTTTAGTTTGTTGCCCGGAAGCTTAACATTCCCTTGGTTAATGAAGGCATTACTTGTAATTTTGGCATATTGCCTAACTTGATCTGAATTACTTCAATATTCATCCCATTTGTAAGCCCAGCAACAGTTCCTGTTACACCCAAAGTAGTAGCTACCATATTTTGTTTAGTTCTAATTTCCTATGAAATTTGAGTCAGACCTCTCCAGTCCACCATTACAGCATTTTAGCCTTTTGAATTTGAATACATTGAATACAGTTAGTGAAGTAGTGCTTAATGGAAATATTTTGCCAAGTGATTGCCAGCATTCATACCCTATCTTGAGCATTTTGAATCATTCTGGTGAGATGGTCAACCTTCATTCGGATAGAGATCTGCAGATTCAACAGGCAATTGTTGTTTTAATGGGTTAAGAGTTGGCAAAGGTGTAATTTTAGGAGCAAAATTAGTATTAACTTTGGTGCTAGAGGTAGTCTCAAATGGACGAACCGTTAAAAGGAGTGATTTAACACACTTTTCTGTTGACTTTATTTAACTTGGAATAACAACAACATTGTTTATATCTCTAATAAATGTAAAATTAAACCAGCATCCTTCATAGTACATGCCTCTATAGTACTCCAACCTCCATCATACCAGGTTTCAGTTGTTATAATAGCTTCAACTGAATCAACAGAATGGGTTTTTCCATGCACAAAATGACCATCTGTTACTATATGTAGCAGATTTCAACATCCTAAAACAAGTTTAGAACTATTTTTCCAATAGTGTCCACTGTTATGAGATATTTTATAAAATGATTTTTTTCCCAGAATGATTTTGAAGGATATGTCCTCAGCTTGCTGCCTGTGACAAATGATAGCTCTGAATGGACCATGGCCACTCTACCACTGAGGGAGCTCAATAACGCGGAATGGGTTTCCTGTGGGAGTTCACAGCTGCTAGACCCCAATGACTTCAGCAGTTTCAAATAGCTCTTGTAGCCATTTATTCATAATGCCACTTGATATATATCAGGATTCCCATAAAGCACAAAGTGGTAGCGATAACTGTCAGTTCCCTATACACATTTCTGAAAAAGAATAAACAAAAACAGAGGGCTTTTCACCTTGTTTATATGAATGACAGTCTCTTACATGTAGGATTTATGAAATGGGTTTTAATAGCCCCCTGTGACTACTTGATAGACAGAGGAACTCATCTTATCAGTAATGACATAGGGTCCCTCCCAGCTGGAAGAGAAAGCATGTTCCCTTTTCTTTAGATGTTTTAAGATTACTTGACTCTCTACTTCAAGTTCTATTCTTTCCTTATGGAGAAATCCTCTGTGCAGTTTCCAGCTACTTTCTTCTAGCCACTGAGCATCTCTTTTATTCACTTTAGCAAATCTAGTTTATGGGTAGACCACAATTTAGGAAATTGGCTTATTAATTGATCCCATGGAAGTTCTGTTTGAGGTATTGGAATGGACACAGTAGTAAGTGCCTTCCATTCCTTCCCTTAAATCAGGATTAGTTTTCCTTTCTGATTCATAAAAGTTGTTTCCCATAATCAATGATAGCATGGGTTTTCTGGAGAACATCACTCCCAAGAATCCCTACATCATCTTTCAAATTTTGTTTGCCAAATTTTGCTTTGCTATGTCCCCTTCCTCCAGATATTATTAGAATTTTACCTATAAAAGGTAAATGTATCCAGCCAATTTATGTCTGTCAGAGGTTTTAAGGACTCCACCTGCACTTGGTTCTACAGTTCAGATACTGTTTGATCCATTAACATTTTGTATTGCCTATCATGATTTTAACATTGGGGTACCCTCAGGAATTCCAGGATAAGGGAATCTCCCTGGGTTGCTGGAGCAGACTGTCTGATTGTGGAAAGGGAGCACTAGGCTCCAGTCCTGGTCACCACCCCAGGTTCTAGATGTGTTTACAAGTACAGATTTAGAAAAAGGTTTTCTAGATGTTATGTGCGTGTTTAGAAAGTCTCAGTATTAGCTTCAAGCATGAAATTCCTTCCTTAACCTCTTCATATTTTTAAACGGTTGCTCAACTGACAATAAGGAGGTTCCTTCTGATCTTTTCCTTGTCCTTTATCTTTGTCCCTTATTATCTCTCTGTTGAGACCTTTTTCCCTCTCCTTCCTTTTTACCTTGAATGGTCACAAGAGATCCTGTTTTTACTTTTATGTTTAGCTCCTGTGTAGCAGAGCTATCCTTCCATGCTCTATATGCATGCTTGACAACATTCTTGATTTCACCATGAGTGTTACTTGCATTGACCACCAAGACAATCCTATTCCTAAAACAAGGATGGAACCCTAATATTAACATTTGTTTGTAGACCAAACTACCATGATTGGCACCCAGAATGATTAAATCATAACTTCCTCAAAAGCAAGCTTCAAAAGCCTGAGAGGTCTCATTCTCCCTTTTGTTTTATATTCATGACATTAGGGTACAAATTATTTTCCTCTAAGAGTGTGGCAGCTAGATTCCTTTTAGCTTCTCTTAATTGCAGTTCCTCATGTACACACTTAGCTATAATCTTGGTGGGAGTAGCTGATTTGAGATTGGGTGGCAATGAAGCTGCAACCACTAAACAAAAATCTTGATTTATCCATCCATTTACTTTAACTTCCCCTTCCCAATTTGGAAGCTGGTTTCAGATGGCTTTTCCTGTTAAAGGCCCAAGGACTGAGCAATGGCTCAAACGTTTTCACAAGAAAGTAAAGTGGTTGTGGTCTCATTTACCACTTCTTCATTTGTTCACTCCCACCTCCTCCCCAGTCTCTGCCTGACATGATGGCATCTAGTGACAGGGGCCATGGGATTACGGTGACCATCTCCTTGATCTGGATCATTATGTCATAAATTACACTCATGATCATAATATGGGGGATATAAATCTCCCTTGGAGGAGGAGGAGGAGGACATGGTTGCACAGGAACATATAATGGCAGCCATCTTACCCCACCTCACTTGCAACTGGGCTTCTAATTTATCAATGATTTGATTGTGGTGACCATGGGAGGCTACTCTTTTCTGTCCCTGGTTTTCCTGTATTACAGCTTGAAGGGCCAATCAAGCATCTTCCAGTTCTTTCTCTAATTCCCCTACTTTTGCCCAAGTTGTTGGCTTTTCTTGGACAATGCCTCCTTCTCATTAGTGACTGTTCCCAACATCATTAAGAAACTCAAGATGAAGTCTTGAGCAGCCTGCAGATTGCTCTCCAGGAGCCGATAGGCATGCTGTTCTCCCTCCAATTGGATTTGTAAATCCTTCAAGGCTCCCTGCACCTGACTCAGACTTTCATAGGTTTTAGAGCCGGCCTTCCAGCATCCTTGAATTAGGGTCTTTTTCCTAATGACCCTTTTAGGCTTAGTAGCTATTAACTTTCTCCATTGTTCTTGGAGCAAATCTGAAGGAAATAATTGAGAGTCTGCCACGAAGGTGTCTCAGGTGTCTCCACCTCCTACATGGGAGGAGATGTAACTATGTATCTGTTCCTCCAAAATCCTCTTTTCTGTAAACTTTAGCCCACCATTATCTGTCTTCAAGAGACTAGATAGCTTTCCCCATCTGGAGTGCAAAGTTGCAATCCCTGACTCCAAATGTTGTAGTTTTCAAATCTGGCAAGATCCACTGGTCCTCACAAGGGCATCAATTGTTACAAACTGCCCTTCCCCATAGAACAATTCAGTTAAGTTTGAGAGAGACCAGGTGGATTTTAACCATTTATTGAAAACTACAAAAGAATCCAAATATGTGATCATAGGCTACTGTACAGCAAGTAAAGTAAATAATCTCACTCCCAGCTGGGTGGTCCAGCAAGACATACTGGTTGCAGGCAGACTAGCCTTCCTCTCTGTTCAGAGTCTGTCACCACTCCACCACACAGAGAAACTCTTAGCACCCCTGTATAGATCCAAAAAGTTAAGCATGTGCCTTGTGATTGTCGCATACACAGCATGTCTAGACATGCCCAACCATGGCTCCCCCAACTACTAATCATCACTGTAGTATTTCTACTGAAATCACAATAGGTTCTTCCTAAAATTCCACCAAAATATCTCATGCAAATCACTGTGATGGGTTTGTTATTTAACATTAGAAAAACTAAATTAATATTCCAAGTTAGACAAATTCAATGAAAACAGGATACTCAGGGCTATTTCTTCGCATCACGTGTTTAAATCGCCAGGTATTAAAAAAGTTTCTCAGAATCACTTGTTAGTTATTGTTTTGATACCCGGTGTAAGGGAAAGATAATTGAAATTAAATCTATGTTTTTCTAGCTCTTATTCTTAGGAAGTTGTCCTGTGACCTAGCAAAACATCTCTCAATTAAAATGAGTTACTTTTCATTCTTCAATTATTTTTCACTTACATTGCACCTCTCATTTCCCTTTAATTCTATATGACCTAAAAATCTACTTGAATTTTTAATCAAAATCCCCTGGTAATAAGGTATTGTAATTAAACACAGTATTTAACAGAGGAAATCCTGTTTTGCATTTGAATTACCAAGTTCTGCAGCTGGCAGTCTTGATAATGATCTGATAATCGGAAGGACCCTTGAAGGTTCAATGATAAAATTCATTCATATAAAATTAATGGAAACAGCTCTGTAGGGAGAAAGAAAATGTCAGATTTTCTGTCAAGAGGCTATGATGACTCTAACTATAAATCTTGGAACAGTTAAGTACTGCAACAAATTTCTTGAGCTTTAACACCATACTCCATTAGTGTAAAAAAATAAAAACTGAGGAAGAAATTCCAGACAATGTGTGTTTTCTGCTGGCAATTACCTCCCAAATGCAATTGCTTTTAATGGCTCTGGCCAAGTGCCCAGTTAAGATAATAAAGCAATATTTTATCCACCTATCTCTCTGCTTACTTCTATTTGTGCACAGAAGATCTGGACAGTTATGGACAACAAATATAAATGCAAAGAAAAGCTATGAATGAACCCTTAAACACCAAACAGCCTCACCTGTCTGCATTCAGATCTCTCCTTAAAAGGAAGCTTCTTCCACAAAACCAGTCAATGATAATCCACCAAAGTGAAGTAGACTGCCATTGAAACATGGTTGTTTCGCATTGAGAAATGCTGCAGCATCATACTTAAAACAGCATTATGACTGCACTGTAAAGCAGACCAAAGGTGTGGATGTTCTCTCTCTGTTCCCACAACAAAAGAAGGAATATGTTCTGGGTCAATCAAGTTCTTCCTAACATATTATTTCAATAAGAGATCTGAAAAACATTTGTTGTCTCTTACAACAAATGTGATCCCTGTGAAGTTGTGTGGATCATTGATTAGGTTACTCTTAGATGCTGGTTTCTTAGTAACTTAATTAGAAATCTAAATAATCTTAACCTTTCCTCACTCTTTTTAATTTTAGTCACCAATATATATGCAAAATACAATCATTTTGGTTTTCAGGTTTTACTGGGACTTTTTATAGTCCGCTTGGTCTATATTAGTGAGGTGACTGCGTGGAAATGTATTAATTATACGTAGCATTTGGCTAATGTGCATTTCACTTTAGTCACACAAACAATTTGTCATCTCCCTTCCTCTTTCAGCAAAGATATAAGGTTTTTTCTTTGAGTAGATGCAATCATATATTTCACTTAGGTGTATACACGCCCAGTGGGCCACTGCCAGAGATTTTGCCTATTAATATCTGTAGAGGAGCAGCACTCACGGCTCATGGCTGTGCCCCTCCCCTGACTATGTGTGTCCTAAACCCCCTCAGTTCCTTCTTACCACCCATGGCTGGAGTTTGAACCTTGTGTGGTTGTAGTCTCATAACCTCACAATTAGTGTTAACCTAGTTTATTGTGGAGAAGCGATCCCTAGCAGAGATCACCACACGTGGTGCTTGCTTTCTCTTGGTGAGGCCAAACTTAAAGAGCACTGTTTGATCTGCAAACTATTCAAAAGATTCAGGTGGTTTGGGACCTTTGCCTGAAGCCACACCTGCTTGAACAGGCCATGCAGCCTGATATGGTACCAAGGCTCTCATGGGGTTGAAGATTGCCTTTGGGCTCTGAGATCACTGCCATCTGTTCAGCGGCAGACATCTCCCCAGAAAGGTGGACAAACCACTCTCCATCGATGGTGCCAAGAAAGAGGTCTCATAAGATCAAATGAGACTGTTCTAGGTCTTGGGACAACTCTTCTGCCTCCCCCAGAAAGTTCACAGACCAGCACGGATCTGGCGCCAGCATATGGAATGGTGTGGGTATCTCTGACTCTACCCCAATACCAATCAGGGAGGTCAGAAACCCTGTAATATCAACTCCAATTCCGGCCTCCAGATGTCTGTCAAGTCCAGTACCGACAATGGGGATGCCAGTACCAACTGTATCCATTGTGTCAGCATGCCAGGCAGCTGTGGACCATCCTCTGTCTTTCAATCCTTATCTCACTGCTGGTCCAAGACTTTCCTAGGGCTGTGCTTTCAATAGCCCTTCTAGTTTAGTGTGCCACTGAATCCTTGTGTCCCTTCGCATTGCAGCCCAACACAGTCTTCCTACTAATTGGGGTAGAGCCAGCACTGGAATCAGTACAGGGGACCTCAGTATTGGGAATTGCAGTCAATACCAGAAATGCTTCCAAGGCAGCTTTCACCACCCTCGATGTCTAACATCTGGGCACTTGGCCAGGACCCAAGCATAATTTTTTTGGGCCCAGTACAACTTGTAAAACAAGCCCCCTCCCATGTTACAGATCTCCAAGATTTGCAAATCTCACAAGATGTGGACAAATGATACATAGATACAGGGAAATAAGTTTCTATAAATACCCTCAGGCATGATCTACAATTTAGCTTCATTTTTTCCTCACGGTAATGGGGGCTACAGACTTGGCCCGTCCTCCAGGGCTTCCGGACCCCAGTAAAATGGGCCCTTGCCACCTCCCCCATGTGGGCCCTGCAATACTGCCTTTGTCATGGACATGTCCAGAGCACTGTTCCAATTGTTGCTCCACCATCTTCTTTCCTTCTCTCCTTTGGGGACAGGCTGGACTGCTTAGCAATGCTTGGAGATCAATTACTTCCAACAACTGGGTTCTTGACACTGTCAGATGGGGTTACACCATTCAGCTCCTCTCCACACCTCCTCCTCTGCATCTTCCCCATCCCTCTTCAGGGACCCCTCTCATTGAGCAGGTCAGCTGTCTTCTGGCAGAGAGCAGTGGAGGAAGTTCCACCAGAATATCAGGGTCATTGCTTCTACTCCTCGTACTTCCTGATATGTAAAGCCAAGGGCAGAATAAGACCTATCCTCGATCTTTGCAGCCTCAACAAGTTTACCAAATACATGAGGTTCTGAATGGTTACTCTATCAACTACCTTCCCACGCTGTGTCAGAATGACTGGTTCACTGCTTTGGACCTTCAGGACACCTACTTTCATGTGGCAATTCTACTGAGCCACGTTAAGTTTCTTGGTTTTGTTGTAGGAGAATGCCACTTTCAATATATGGTTCTCCCATTTGGCCTCTCTTCTGTCCCCTGAGTTTTTACCAGATGCATGGCTATGGTTATGGCATATCTCAGGAGGAAGGGAATCCATGTCTACCCATACCTCAATAACTGTATACTAAGGGGCAGCTCCAGAGAGGAAGTTCTTGCCCACATCACCACCACATTGTATTTGCTCATCCATCTGGATCTCATTTTAAACACCAGAAAGTCAACATTGGTTCCCACTCAAAAATATTGAGTTCATTGGGGTCCTGTTATATTCCATGATGTTAAGGCTGCTCCCACTGACCGACTACTTCCATGCAATTTGGTATCTTTGCCTTAGTCTACAATCTCAGCCCTCCGTGACAATCCAGGTGTGTCTGATCCTGTCGGGCCACATGTCTGCTTATACACAGGTGGTCCAGTTTGTGAGGCTCTGTGGTCACCCCTTTCAGATGTGGCTCAGGACAGTCTATCGCCCTGCCTTGCATTCTCTGGGCAAATTGGTTTGCCTTCCCTCACTAGTCCTGGACTCCTTACAGAGGTGGATGCGCCCATGCAATGTATGCCAGGGCATCCCCTTCACTTGGCCTTCTCCAAACAAGTCAGTAGTTACAGATGCTTCCCTTGTGGGTTGAGAAGTAAATCTGAACTCACGAGGGTACAGGGTCTGTGGCAAACAGGAAGCCTCACTTCATATTAATGTGCTGGAGCTTTGGGCCACCTGCAGTACATGTTATGCCTTCTGGGAATGTATCAGACACTCAGTGGTTCACATGCTCACGGACCATACCACCACAATGTACTTTATGAACAAACAAGGAGGAGTACATTCCAAGTTACTCTACCTAGAGGTGATTAGCCTGTGGCAATTATGCATTGAAGAGGACATGACTCTGATAGCCATCCACTTGCTTGAGGTGCAGAATTATCTCATGGACCATCTCAGCAGGGTTTTCTCCCTGAGTCACAAGTGGCTCATGAAGGTGAGAGTCCTTCAGGTTGTCTTTGCAACATGGAACAGTCCCAGCATCAACCTATTTGTGATAAGGCAAAACAGGAAGTGTTGCCTATTCTGTTCTCAGGGGGATGGGGGGAAGGTGCTCCGCCAAGGCTCCCTCTCCAATGCCTTCCACTGCATCTGGCAGTTGACTCTTCTGTATGCTTTCTCCCCTATCCCAGTCATTTCTTAGGTCATCCTCAAGCTTAAGGCAGATCAAGCCAAGCTCCAGTGTCACTGAGACAGTGCTGTTCTTGGACTTTATTGCACTGTCAGTTCAGCCTCCCATACTGCTTCCTCCCCATCCTGGCCTGCTCACTCAGAACTACAGCCACACCATCTATCCTGCACTTACTGCCCTGCACCTTACTGCATGGCTGCTGCATGGTTGAATAAACAGGAAGAGCAATGCTCAGCAGCTGTCCAACAAGTCCTACTCTTTTGTATGAAGTCCTCTGCTAGGATGGTCTACTTAGTGAAGTGGAAGAAGTTCTCTCTGTGGTCCATGTTCGATCAAACAGACGTCTTCTATCTCGGACACCTACTACATCTTCAGAAATTTGGCCTTGCACTCAATTCACTGAGAGTGCGTCTGGCAGCAATATCAGTGTTTCACCTCCCTGTTCAGGGAAAAAAATCAATCTTTTCCAAAGCCTTGGTGTCAAGATTTCTAAAAGGACTTCTCCATTTACATCCTCTGATCTGAGAGCTGGTCCTCTTGGGGGACCTAAACACTGTTCTGGCAGCTCTAATGGACCTTCCATTCAAGCTCTGTTATCCTGTCTACTGCCCCTTTTGTCTCAGAAAACTGCATTCCTGGTAGCCGTTACATCTGCAAGGAGGGTATATGAACTGCCAGGGCTGCCTTACATACACAGTTCTCCAAAGACAAAGTAACTTTTTGACTACATCCAAAGATTTTATCCAAACTGGGGTCTCAATTTCATTTGAACCAGATAGTGTATTTTCCTGTTTTTTTTCCTAAGCTGCATTCATTGCCTGGGGTAACAGTGCCTCCATACTTTGGATCTCAGGCAATATCTAGCCTTTTACCCTGATAAGATTGAAGTGTTTCATGCTTCAGCTAACCTGTTCATGTCATATGTGGACTGCTTGAATTGGCAAATGGTCTCTTCACAAACCATCTCTAGATGGATAACATCCTGTATCAATACTGTGTATAGCTTGAGCTGCACCTTTTCAGCGGATATGGGCTCATTGGACAAGAGCACAAGCAATGTCAGTAGCATTCCTCAGTGACTTTTCCGTGTTGGATATTTGGAGGATGGCCACGTCATCTCCATACACACTTTACAGACCATTATGTTATTATTGCATCTTCCAGAGTGGATGCAAGTTCAGAAAGACAGACCTGTGATCCCTCTTTTAGTAGACTCTAAGCACCAAACTCCTGGATGGGCTAATGCCTGTGAGTCACCTAAGTGGATTGCACATCTGAATCTACTTGAAGAAAAAGAAATGGTTACTTCCTGTAACAGTAATTCTTCGAGATGTGATACAGATATGTATTCCATGGCCCACCCACTGTCCCCTCCGCATCAGAATCTCCACTCAGGGGCATTCAGAGCAAATGAACTTGAGTTTTCCCCATTACTAGTGCAAATTAGCACATTTCTAGTATATTACTTACTACTTCTATTAAATTTGAATCTCTTGCTGCCCTTGTTTTTCTGCTCAGTTTAAAGTACTTTTGTAAACACAGATCAGAGTGAATTGCAAAGAACTGGACAGCTAAGGAAACGCTGTCCAGTTTACCTATTACAGATACACAGTAACATGTCTGACAGTAGAATATAGTTTATCAGAAACTATCACATGATACTAAAACAGGAGAAGCTTTTTTCAATATATTCAGGCCAGAGATCTTTAACAAGCAAAATATGCAGGTAAAAGAATTATATATATGAGATGACATATCTCATAAGCTTATGTAGTTTGTTTCTCCCTCATGATTCAAGAGAAATTTAGTTAACATCATTTTGTGTGCAGAGACACTTTTTACATGGGGCAAGGACTCATACTTAATTTTACAACTGGATTCTGCACTTGATATATTTAGATGTTTAAGTGCAGTTATGATCAGAAGCATGAAATTTTTTATGAAAACAGCACTTTCTAATGCAAAAGATGCAGCCAGATGCTTCTATAAGTAGTTAATTGATTGCTGTGTACTGTTTGATATAATGTAACTAGGCATTTTCTGGTTCTTTAAAGTAAAGCTGTGACTTATTTAAGACTGCTTCAACTGAGAAATACATCACATGATCAGGACATTTAAGAAAGATAGCAATCATTATGAGGTACAATTCAAAAAGCAGTGTACTAGATTCAATAAAATGTTCTCATGTTAAGTGGCTTTGGGAGACTATTCCAATGCTTCCAGAAAATTTTCAGATGTATTCACACACAAAAGTACATTAAACATATGTATAATGATGCTACAGTATTCTACATTAATACCTCCAAATGGCATAGTAAAACTACTGTAATCTGTTAGGGTTTGAAACATTCCTATACAAATACCGTAAATTTTATGAAAAGGCATACTTGACATTTTTGGTTTATGAATTCTTGTATCATTCTTTTGATATAAGAACATAAGGGACTTTTCTAGACATCATTTTGCATGACTTGCCAACATAAGGATATTTCATGTAGTGGAAGTAATCTACAGGGATTTCTGTCCTGGGTATGCTATGGAAGTTTCAATAGCAGTCTCCACACAAATGAAAAGGAGAACATCAGAACAAAGATCAGGAAACACTAGCCTACCAAAAGTTGTTGACTGTGTGACATTAAGTACCACAGGCAAGTAATCTGAATCAAGGGGAAACGAAAACAGCATCACTAGACTTTTCTTATTCCTCTATGGTTTCTTATGGACAGAACTAATGAAAAAAACCTGTTTCTTTACAGAGAGTGCCAATACCATATGTGAACAGTTCTAATGCCTATATTTAAATGTCAAACGAAAGACAGAGCAGCAGGAGAATGTTTGTACAAATTAAACTGAACATCCATGCAGTATATATTGTGTCTTCAAAATTCTCTTAAATAGTTGCTCAAAGAATAGGTAAGTTATGCACTGTTGCCTCTGCCGTCTTTTATAATGTATTCCCTGGAAAGAGTCCTTCCCATTGTTTATTAGTGTGACAGAGTTCACTCACCAGAGAGGCACCGCCTGCTGGCCGTCCCGTAGACTAGCTCTCTCTGCCAGCATGCCCTCTCCTGCTGTCTTCTCCACCTGCAGACTCGCCTCAATCCAGGAACTGCTGCACCCTTTTCATGGATTTGGCCCTCCAGCAGTGTTTTCCCCATCCTTGGGGGAGAAAAATACCTCCCAGTTCTCTAGTCCAGCCATTTCCCCAGTGGCGAGTGAGGGGACCCAGACCCACCCACCACTCCAGGTCCCAACCCAGGGATCCTGTAGATAGTGGCCTCCTGCTGCCTCTCCTCAATTTCTCTCCCAATGGTGCTTCAGTTCACTGGGCCACTTTCCTGCAACCCCAGCACTTTCTTCACCCTTTTCTCAGAGCTTCCAGCCTGCAAGTCCCAGGAGCCAACCATGAGCTCCCTCTTACTCACCCAGTTCCTGCCAGCAACTGCTCTGTCCAAGGTGCTACCTTTCTGCAGGCTGCTAGGAGCACAGTTCTCTCTCTCCTTGGGCACCCTGCAACAACTGATGGTCTCTGCCCCTGTAGCATCTTTTATGTAAGCCTGCTGGACCCTAATTGGTTACCTCTTGCAGCCCTTCCCTGATTGGCTGCAGCCCACACAGCCTCTCTAGGCTGCTTGGAGAACTCCTTTCCACTGCTCCATTCTGGAGGTAGAGTAGGGTTAATCCCCTCCACACCAGTGTCGGGTGGACGGCCCATCACATATAGTATGCTATATATTTTCTCTTTATACTATGATTAATGAACATTTCATTTTTTCTGGGTGTGCTAGGATTGTTGAGCACCTGTTCTTCCTGCTGATAGACGTGGATTTTATATTCTGTGTATATTCTAACAGTTCAACTGGGAACACACTTGCTCATGTGCTTACCTTACTGAACAATAGAATTTTATAAAATTGGGATGTAATCACAAACAAAGAGACTGCATCAATTCACAGATAAGGCCAGAAAGGACAATCGTGATAATCTAATCTGACTTCCTGTGTAACACAGGCCATAGAACTTCCCTATAATAATTTCTTTAGCAGATCTTTTAGAAAAACATCCAGCCTTGACTTAAAAATTGTCAGTGATGAAGAATCCACCAGGACCCTTGGTAAATTGTTCCAAAGGTTAATTATTCTCAACATTAAAAATGTACACCTTATTTCCAGTCTGAATTTGTCTAGCCTGGTGGTTCCCAGCCTATTTACCATTGTGGGCCACAATGTGTTATGTGGGCTGCATCCAATACTACCTGTATGGCCCTGAGGATGTCACATGGGCCACAGGTTTAGAACCACTTAACTCTACTTCAGTTTTCAGCCACTGGATCATGTTTCTCTGCTATTTTGGAGAATCCATTATTAAATATTTGTTCCCCCTATAGGTACTTACAGCCTGTAATCAAGTCACCCCTTCAGCTTCTCGTTTTTAAAGTAAATAAACTGAGCTCCTTGAGTCTGTTACTATAAAGTATGTTTTCTAATCCTTTAATCGTTCTTATGGCTCTTTTCTGAACCTTCTCCAACTGATCTATATCCTTCTTGAATTGTGGGCACCAGAACTAGACACAGTATTCCGCCAGTGATTGCACCAGTGGCAAATAGAGGTAAAATAATCTCTCTGTTCCTACGTGAGCTTTTCCTCTTTATGCATCCCAGGATCACATTGCCTTTTTGGCCTCAGTATCACACAGGGACCTCATGTTCTGCTGATTATCTGTCACAACCCTCCAATGTGTGTCAGAGTCACTGCTTCCAGAATAGAGTTCCCCCATCCTGTAAGTATCACTTACATTCTTTTTCCCTAGAAGCATACATTTAGCCATATTCAAAGACATTTTCTTTGCTTGCACCCAGGTTACCAAGAGGTCCATAAAATCATGAATGTTGTGGAGAAAGTGACTAAGGAAGGAATACGTATTGATTCACATAACACAAGAACCAGGGGGTCATGTTAAAAACTGGATTAATAGAAATGGGATGACATTTAATAGTGCACAGTCCAAGATCATGCACTTAGGGACTAAAAAACAAGAATTTTTACTATAAGCTGGGAACTTGTCATTTGGAAGTGACAGTGGAGGCAAAAGACCTGGGTGTATTGGTTGATCACACTGATTGATGCTTAAGGGCTGCCAATGTGATGCAGCCATGAAAAAAGTTAATGCAGTTCTAGGTTACAGCAGATGAGGTATTTCCAGTAGAGAAAGGAAGGAGTTAATATCATTATACACGGCGTTAGTGAAACCTCATCTGGAATACTGTTGTCCAATGTTTAAGGAAGATGACTAAGAACAGGTGCAGTGAAAGGCTACTAAAACAATCCAAGGAATGGAAAAACTTACCTTATGAGAGGAGATTCTAAAAGCTTGGCTTGTTTAGCCTTATTAGTATATAGAGTATAGATATTCAGGCCTGCCTGTAAAGGGCCATGTTTTGTAAGTATATCCTTATTATTTAACTGGTTATAGGGGTATAAAACAAAGAATGAAAACACAGGCCTTCTCTCATTGTGACAGTCTGAGGCCTTGTACTTTGGCTCAGATGCAGGAGTGATGGCCATAAGCTGGGAAACGTGCAGTCGCGTATGCACATTCCAACATAACATCTAATGCCAGACTGTTCAGTCGGTGATCCAGTCTAACACCTCCAGATAAAGAAAAGATCCTAGGATGTTGAAATGAAACTTGATTTGATAGCATTCTGTCTGGCAAAAGAATTACTTATCAACAGTTGTGGTTGTAAACTCTACACTCCTTATTGTTTTGTCTTTATGGTACCTAATTCTCTATTTGAATGATTTCTGGCTGGTTCTTTGATTGTTTCTGTCTGTTGCATAACTAAGGCTATGTCTACACTGATGGTGGCAAAGTCACCGCCGTGAGATCGACTTATCCGGATTGACTGAGTGGTCAGTGAAGACCCACTCAGTCGATCCAGAAGTCGACATTATTAATTCACCCCCGCAAGTGGCATAGCACTGCGTCCATAGGAATGTGGTTCCCATCAGCGCAGTGCAGTGAAGATGGCACACAGAAGAGAAGCACAGCAGTCGACGGGAGTTACGCAAGTTCTTTGCATACTTTGCATAACTTCTGTCGACTACCACCAAATTGCGGAGGTAAATGCAAACCAAGCTTTTGTGTGATCACTTAAGGTGGTGGGATATGATTGGTGAAAGAATTATGTTACAATATGTTAGGAATGGTTAAAGAATCATCTTGTAATATTGTTAAAGAAATGATTGGTTAAGATACATTATAAAAACTGAGGTAAAACAGGAAGTGGGGAAGATTTATTGGTGTAAAGGACTGAGGGGTCCTAATGGATGCTTGCTTGAAATGATCCTCATAAATATGTCGTATTGCCTGCTGCTGGACTCTGGACTTCTGCTTCTGAGAACTCAGAACTGAGAGGACAGGGGGGCTCCTAACAAGCCTAACTCTCTATAAATACATCATAGGGATAAAACCAGTGAGGAAGTGGAGTTATTACGTTAAGCACCAGTGTGAATACAAGAACAAATGGACATCGACTGTCCATCAACAGATATAGGCTTGAAATTAGACAAAGATTTGGACAGAGGACTGAAGTTCTGGAGCAACCTTCCACGAGGAGCAAAAACCTAACTTTGTTTCAAGACTGAGCTTGATAAATTTATGAAAGAGAATGGTATGATGAGACTGTCTACAATGGCATGTAGCCAATCTGTGATTGCTAGCAGCAAATATCTCCAACTGTTGGTGATGGAATGCCAGATGGGAGGGCTTTGACTTACTACAGCTAATACTTTCCCAGGTGTCTGGTTGGTGGGTGTTCGCATGTTCAGGGTCTAAATGATCACCATATTTTTCTGCCAGGTCAGATTGGCAGAGACCCTGGGGGGGGGTTGCCTCCCTATGCAGCATGGGGCAGTGGGTCACTTGCACATTCAAACTAGTTTAAATGGTGGATTCTCTGTAACTTGAAGTCTTTACATCATTATTTGAGGACTTCTGTAACTCAGCCAGAGGTTAGGAGTCTATTACAGGAGTGGGGGGATGAGGGTCTATGACCTGCAACATGCAGGAGATCAGACTAGATGAGCAAAATGGTTCCTTCTGGCCTTAAAGTCTATGAGTCTAAATTAAGAGGAAGCAGTTTAAAAACAAACATCAGGAAGTGCTTCTTCACACAACACAAGGGGATGTCAGGTGATGTTGTCATTGTCAGGGGATGTTGTGAAAGCCAAAAGTTTAACCGGGTTCAAAAACAGAATTAGATAAATTCATGATGCAGAGGTTCATCAATAGCTATTAGCCAAGATGGTCAGGGATGCAACCCCATGCTCTAGAATTTACCACTTCCTCAAATTTTGTTTGTTATGCCAGGGTGACCAAAAATCATCCTCTAAGAGAATGCCAAGGACCAAACCTTTTTCTTTCCTTTCCTTCCTGTTTCTCCTCTCATTGTATTAGGATCCAATCAGGTCTGGTGCTAAGCACCCTCAATTTTCACTAGCATTAGTAGAAGCTGAGGGTGCTGATCATTGTGCAGAATTGGGACCTTCAAGAGAGACTGAGGATGGATATAGGTCACGCAAGTTTATCCCAGTATTTTCTCTTTTCCCCTGTTTCTTTAAAATCTGTCTGTTTCTGGCTGCTGTATACATCAGGAAATAAATTTAGTTTGTGATGAGAATACCAAACGGTGGGAGAAGCCCTTCCACAGGTGAATTTATGCTAATTAAGGGGGACCCCCACCCACACAAACACATGCACGGTCAGCCTTAAAAGCAGTCAATTTGGATTAGCCCTAAAAGAACTAGTCACACTTCTAGACTGCTTTAAGTCATTATTTTCTAGGGAATCCAGCTAGTCTTTAAGACACTTTGTGTGAATATGTGGTTGGTTCTAATTTATGAAATTTACTAACATGAAGCCAGCCAGAGGCTCAACAGAGTGGCTTTAGATATCTGAATGTATACTAATGTGCTTTTTATTTGGTATCATTAATATTGCTCAGTAATTGTAAGGTATCTATGAATACTGACTTTTGTTAATTCCTTAGCACTTGCATTTCATACTACTAAATATATGCTTTGGCCCATTAGAATGGTACTATTTTCCACACTGCTAGTCAAAATAAATGCTTAGGAAGATATGGTCACAGTCCTCTAATGTTTAACTGAAAGATCTTGAGGAATACTCTTTGCATCCTTAAATACGTTACTTATATATTAATTATACCATTTTTAGGAAGAAAAGTTGCTGAAAATACTTATACAGCATGGAGTCCGCAGTGGAGTAACTGCCAGTCTTGAAATGGAAGTGGATGGACTGCCCTTCTACAACATACACTCATTTATGATTGAAAAACTGCTGGCAAAGATACTGCAATGACTTTTCCCTAACAAATTCTAAACTCTAAAGTTTCTATTGGATTATCTCTCCACCCCAAATCTAACAACAAGGAATGGAAGACCAGAAAAGGCTGGCTCTATATATGTAGGTACTTATATGGCCTCCATTTCCAGTATATGAACACCTCCTCCCATTATCCCCATTTGGTAGATGAAGAAGTGAAACAAGGAGAGATTAAATAACTTGATCAAGATCACACAAGGAGTCTGATACAGAACTGAGTACAGGTCTGAAGAGTCCCAGGTTCATGCCTTCACCAAAAGACCAACTTTCCTGTTTAATTATAAAATTCTTTGAATTACGACTCACTCGTACAATCTATGGCCTTATATAGTAAGAGTTGGCCCATTTTCCATGAAGAAAAAAAAAGTCTCTTGCTCTTAAATGCAGAAGTGTTGCCATGATTGCTGTTCCTGTTTTACTAAGCCTCACAGCTGCAACAGGGCGTGCTGCATTTATCAACTTGGGGCAGGGTCAAAAAAGGGAGGCTTCATGGCAGTGAAAGCCCTAACTATATCATCTACACATTTCCTGCAGCCCCTCTGACTGTGTAATGCCTTGCTGGTGGATAAATGAGGGAAGCTTGAACAAAACTAGTGAAATAATAGTAGCATTGCATGGCTCCTTTGTAAAGAATGGGGCAATAATGAAATTGACATTGTGCAGAAATTTCCCTTTGGTGAGAGAGGGGCCTGGTTTGTGTACCTCTCTCTCTCTCTCATATCCACATCCACACACACAGTCTAGTGTGCAGATGAAAGAACTCCACTGATAAGCCACATTTACTTACCTTGTAGAACCACCAACTAGCAGCTTTACAATACTAAATTTAGTCAATAATGTTTGGTTTAGTAAGTCTTTGTCCCCTCTCATCTTCCCTCCAAATACAAGATATGTCAGCTAGCTTTCACTAGGAAATATTAAATTTAACACTTTCTTATTTTCATCTAAATAATAATAAAAATCCCAGGTCTTGCTCATTAATGAGACCTTGGTTCAATCCAGTGGTAATGTACAGCATTTCCCTTGAAACTGCAATGTGGCCTGTGATGTTATATACAGAGTAATAGCCAGTGATAGTGAAAAGCTATGCTGATAAAACTTCTGGTATAGTTCTGTGTTACTAAAATTGCACCTGTCTGGCAGGATGAATTTCATTAAGCAACATTGAGTTCATGTTTAGAAAAAGAACACCCCCAAAAGCCTCCCTTTAAGTGGACAGAGGAAATGTTAAGGTTCTGAGAGTCAGATTCTGACAATTACACAGGTTTCAATCTGATTTTACACTGTTTTAGGTCAGTGAAATTTGGCTGCAGGAATGGGCCAACTCAGATTATCCTTATTAAGATGATGACAATTGGATGTAAAGATGCCATACTCAGCATTCCAGCTCCATGTTTTAAGTGACATGGAAGACTGTAAAGTAGCTAAACATAAACAAGACAACAGATGCCTTCAATCTTCTTAATCCAAAATTGTGTGTCTTAAAGTCTCTTAAATGATGGAGAATGAGTAGTTAAAGATGTGTTTGTGCAGGCTGCATTCCCAACAATATTCTAGCTTTACTTTACTGTCGTTTGGAACTGCTGTCCTGTGAGCTTGGGGGCACCAAAAGGGCAGAACAGAATGGTGGAAGGTTTGGAAGGAAGGAACGTTAAATTACGTAACTAAATGATCAGGAGAAAAGTGCATGTATGAGGAAATCAACCCAGCATCTGGGAGCTCGCAGCATAAAGAAATTTAAAAGAATTAAACAAGCTGAGTGTTAACGTAAACAGACCTAATCCTCTTCTAGGCATGGGGATATCATTTCTTTTGGCAAAAGGAAGGAAGAGAGAATGATCTGAAGCCTCACAAATGGACTCTGTGGTCCAAAGCCAAAAGACAGTTACTCCAATCACAGAGCAAATCAATATGGGAGGAACACCTAATGAATGCATTATTTATTAAACACATTCCCTAATTATTTCTAGTATATACTTTCACAGTGACTTCCAGTGCAGCATTTAGAATGTATTATTTGTTAAGCACTAACAACATACATCGCTCGGTATAAGACACACTTCCTGCCATGAAGAGTTTACAATCCGCAGAAACAGACAACACAAATCAGATACAAGATGCTTCGAGTGTCTTTTTAAATATATTGTGTATTTACACTGATGAGAGTTACTGTCTATGGGTTGCATGGGTTTAGTGCATTTTAAGGAGAGCTTTGAAAGCGGAAAGGGTGGGTACCAGGAGCAGCAAGGCAGGTGAGAATTCAGAGTGTGAGGGGCAGAAGGCAAAAAGGCAAAAAATTAGACTTAAAAAATGAGATGAAGTAAAGGTAGGGAAGTATTGATTAGCAAAGCAAAGATGTATAAGAAACAACATGTGGGTAGGAAGAGTTGTGGGAGCCTATATATATGCGACTCTCTGTTCTTTTATTGCTAGTACATTAAGTTGTATAGTAGTAACTCCCTATGCTTTTTCTGTTCCCTCTGTAAACCAAAGACCATTATGGATCACTTTACATACAATGCATTTTGACACTGCAGTCAAGGAAAACAAATAAAACTATAGAATAAAAAAAAATCCAGTCTAGACAGATTAAACTCCTCTTGTTCAACAGGCTGTCTACCCTACAATTTATTAAAATGTAAGCATCTTTATGTTCTGTGATGCACAAAACACAGAAACATGGAAAAACACAACAACAATCCAAATCTTAAAGTGGCTAGTGGAGTCTGGATTTAAAAGAATGTATATCTTCAAATACTATGAATCAGTGCACTGGACTACTCTGTCTGTGCCCCCAAAATAATGCTTCTTTTGGAGTCCTTGGAATAGATTATTTTCCCACTAGGTTCCTGATCCAGTGTCCACTGAAGTCAATGGGAATCAATGGCACTGGATCAAGCCCAAAGAACAGTGGATCAAAATCCAACAGACACTAACTTAACTATTAGTTATGGAAAAAAATTCCTTGTGAATTCTCTTCCAATATACCCCACATTATTTTGTTGGTTGGTTTCTTTGCTTTTTAAGTTTGGCTGTGTCTCTGCATTCCTTGGCTCACTTGCTGTTGCATGGCTTGAGGATGAGATGACCGGGACAAAGTTATAGAAATCATACACACACACATATATATATGTACACAAGCATTTTTCCTTTTGAAAATGTTTATAATTTCATTCCCTGTAATTTGTTCCATCCAACCTTTTCAGCAAGGTGATCACATAGTTGACAGCTTTCTCATAAAGTCACTACATGGACAAACGTCCAGCAGTTAAAGACTATTATAGCAGATTCACACCAATAACATTATCTTATTTTAGCCAGTCCAGCCATCAGAACAGCAGCTTCCCTATGACTAGTGCTATACTGAGTCAGTAATATATACATGTGATCTTAGCTAAACTGACCTGGTGTATATTTTCCATGCCCTATGGACAGGTTCAGGTTACTCAACAGAACTAAGGAATTTCCCCTGTGGAAAGACTATCAGCTCAGCTCTCCTTACTGTACTGATAAGGTATTAAGCTCTTTAGAAGGTAAAGCAGTTGCAATACATTTATAAACCAAATACTGTTGCCATGGCTGGATTAACAGACACTTTAGGTGCTGCAGCCCAAGACCTCGGGATAAGGAGGGCCATGCAAAAGTAAATCCCTGTTCCTCTCCCTCGTGATGTGGGTCCAACACCCTGGCCAGGAGCCACTACCAGCCCCAAGCAGCACCAAGGGGTGTCTGATCCCCCTCCCAGCCCCGCCCCTTCCTCCTGCCTCTCTCCCATATGATGTGGGCCCAGTGTGAGTGTGAGCGTCGCTCAAAATCATCTTGTGTGCCACATCTGGCACGTTTTAAGACTGAAATGTGACCACAGAATGGCTTTATGTTAATTAAAAGGCAAGTTTAGTATTGCATTAATAGCCTTGATGCCATAGTTGTGATAATTTTGTTTTAAATTAAGAAAAAGACTTGTATACAAGGGCGCCACAATATCTAATAGCCCCGGGCCCACAGGAGAGTTAATCCGGCACTGTTGCCCAAGATTAGTCATGCCTTTAGATCAGTCTTTTTCTAAAGGGTGCTAAAGTCTATCTATACTTGGGGTGGAAGAGTCTTTCGTTTCATTAACAGCATCTAGTTTCTTTGATAATTCTGGTTCTTCAGCAGCTGGTACACTGCTGCTTTTTCTGAAGGCTTCTGGAGTTTTCAGCTGGTAGGATACATTGGTTTTAGTCCTTAAACATCTTAGGCATGTTAAACAGGAGTCTCTCATTTTGACAAAGTTCTGGTAGGTGATCTCACTGGAAAAGCAGTACAATACTGGGTCAGCAACACAGTTAAAACTAGTCAACAAGAGACAAAAGTGATAAATGTTAAAGATTTTGTCTGCAAATGTGCAGTTGGTCTCAAACGAGCTGCGAATTACCAATAGGATGTGGTATGGTCCAAAGCAAACCAAGAAAATGACAACAGTGCTTGAAACCAGACGTTTAATTTGGATTTTCATCTTCTCTTGAGTGCCTTGGCTCCTGTGGACAACTCGTAAAATGCCACAATAAGAAAAGAGCAATAGGAAGAAGGGAAAAAGGAAGCCAGCAAAGAAGCGATAGTAATTGAAGTTGTGGTCCCAGTTTTTGATGGGATAATATTCAAAGCATATTGTGTGACTTTCTCTATCCTTACTAACAGCAGCATTTTGAAACAAAATATAGCTCATCAGAATTTCCTTGCTCCAGATAATGATGCTCACTACCACAGCAGCCTTCATTGTCCGAAGCTGAGAGAAACGAAAAGGATATACCACTGCTAGAAAGCGGTCAATGGAGATGCAGCAGAGGAAGCCCACACTGATGTAGATGTTCTCATACAGGAGTATGCCACAGATTTTGCAGAACAGTTCATCATAGGTCCAATCATCATGCTGCAGAACATACTGGAGCCAGAAGGGCAAAGAGAAGATGTAGAACAGGTCTGCTATAGTCAAATTGCACAGATAGATACCCAGTTCATTTTTGGCCCTGATCTGTAGGTACCCAAAGTACAGCGAGAAGCAGTTAGCTGGGAGACCTACTACAAAGACAAGTATGTAGATCACGGGCGATAAAGTCTGGTGTATGTTGTGATTAATGGTGCAATTAGAAGAATTATTCTCAGTCATCTTCTACCAGTGACCATACATCACTCATCAGGGTCCCAAAGAGAAAGATGTAAATTTTAAATTCATCCCGTTTCATAAGTTACTCATTTCTTCTGCACCATCTTCCTATTGAGGTGGCTGTCTGCCTCAGGATCCTAACAACCTGAAAGTAAAACATATGAAACATCTTATGAGGAATACCATTGAAAAAAAATAAATTTCAATAAGCCTAATTGTCCTAGTGCTCAGCTTTCTCAAATTCTCTACCACAAGACGTGCCTCGGAAATCTCATAATTTGGGAATTGTAAACATATGAGTATAGGACCTTCTGCCAAGGATCTCAAAGCACTTTACTTTTCAAACATTCATCAGTTTAGCTATCATGCTATCAGATAAAGAAATATCTTGATTTTACAAATGAGGTACAGAGATGTTAAGTTATTTGCTCAGGATAACAGCCTTTCTGAGACAGAGCAGTGAACGGAGTCCATTCAGACTTCCTTATAGGACATTGCAGCTGTGGCAGAAGACTGTATTTTTTCTTTAATTTTCCTGAACAAAATGTACTGACAGCAATTCCTGCAAGGAAATTGCACTCTTCAAGCAATGTCTCCTACAATTCCAAAGCTGCTTTTCCCTTTTGAAAGAATCCTGCAGGGAAAGGTTTGCAGAATCCTGTAAAAATCTCTAACAACAATGTATCCATCTCTGCCCTGCCGATCTGCTAATTACAAGGGGCTCTCAAAAAACCCAGTCTGCTGCAAGTTTTTCTTTGTACATCTCCACTGTACATGGGTATAATTACATTCAGCTAAGGAATGCTTTTATTACCCAGAGCCGTAGCCATACAAACCTTGTCTACACTACACAGTTTTACAGTGAAAATGGTTGTGAGGATCAAGTCTGATTACAGTTTAGCAGTCAGTGCAGACCAAGACAAATTATACTCAGCTTCAGGCAGCTAAATGATTAATCCCTGATCTACACCAACCATGGTCCGCCTTTGGCCATCTATGATTGTTCACAGGTGTGTTCAATTACAGTAAAAGTAAAGGAGGTGAGTACCTTGAATTTTTAATGAAGACATCCTTTCTCTTAGGGATTGAGTAGGCATTGAAGTTAAGTAGATGTTAACAAAAGGCAGTTTTAATACAATCTAACCAAAGTCCTTTCTCCTGTGTACTGTTCAGCTTTCAGTCTCATGTCTTTTCATAGGTTCACTAGTCCTCCAGTCACTAAAGAGCCTTCCCATGAAGACAAGAGCAAAACCAGTGGAATTAATTTCTTGATTGAGATTTAGTTATGTAACTGAAGTTTACAAGACTGGGCCTTAAATTCTGACTAATTGGTCTTTGTGCTGAATACCAAGAAGGCAGTATGAGCAAAGACCCACATTTTGTGATACCATTTTTAGACATTCCCCTTTAAGCAACATTGAGATGCAAAACAGAGCTCTGTATGGGACTATTTTTTTAATCCCGTTCTGCCCTGCTCTGCAATAGCCACTTCCACCCATTCCCACATTGTTTCTTGCATTTTTATCCCACTCCCACCCTCAGAAACCTTGGATCCCAAAATCTTGCAAGAGAGAAATTCCCATGCAACTAAAAAAAGGTCGGTTCATATATCATATATATAAATGGAACTTAGATACAATTTAACCAATTTTATTTACTAAAAGAATAAAACAAATCTTGCTTAAACCATGTAAAATAATACTTTAACTCCTGTTATAATAGACATCAAACCACTATCTCCCACTTACATTTAAGTATTAAAACCTTTATTTTAAAAAAAGGAAAAGAAAAATTTGCTTTACACTGCTGAAATTCTATTTATGACAAACTGATGAGAGATTAAATTGCAATAGAACCTGAGTCACGAACACCAGAATTATTAACTGACCAGTCAAACACACCTCATTTGGAATCAGAAGTACGCCATCAGGCAGCAGCAGAGACCAAAAAAACCAAAACAAAGATAGTACAATCCTTTATACTATACTAATGCTACTAACGTATACTAATACTTTATTGTGCTAAACATCAACGACTAAAAAAGAGGGAAAGCAGCACTTTCCTTCTGCATAGTAAAGTTTCAAAGCTGTATTCCGTCAATGTTCAGTTGTAAACTTTGGAAAGAACCATCATATGCTTTGTTCAGAGTTATGAACAACCTCCATTGCTGAGATGTTCGTAACTCTGAGGTTCTACTGTACTACAAATTACCAGCCTGCAACAAAGTATCTGCTACTTGCAGGGAGCTAGTGCAAAAAACTGGTCCTCTGTTGTAGAACTAGTCAGGATGACTGACTATACCATACTGCACTGGGTGTGAGGCTGTGAAATGCTGTACAGAAACGTGGCTTCTTGTCTTTATTTCACATGGATGATTAGAACCCTCAATCCTATTTTCCGTAATCACAATTATTCCATTTTACCACTGGGACAGAACATTCCTGACTTATTTGCTTAATCTCAGGTTTTTGCTTTTAAGAGTTTATATCACTGACTTTATGTTTTAAAGCAATGGCTTTTAACCTTTTTTTCATTTACAGACCCCTAAAAAATTGGAATGGAGGTCTGGACCCCTTTGGAAATCTTACACATAGTCTGTGGACCCCTGAAGACCACAGGTTGAAACCCACTGTTTTAAGAGGCACCTATCAGGAAGTTGATACCTGTGACTTGTTTCCTTCAGAGAACCTTTCTCCTGCCACACTTGATCAATGCATAAAATAACTGTGACGCTCTCCACAGTGAAGGTGCACAGTTTTGTAGAGAAAGCCAAGCAGGAGAGTAAACCCACTGCACTTGTGCTGGATACGCCTTGTCTTACACAAAAGTAGTTTCAGTCAATCAATTAATGGAATGAGAAAGGAAAGCAGGATTTAGCTGAGTATCTCTTGTGTCTTATCATTGAGTGGAATAGAGTGAAAGTGCTTCAGCCTGCTCATGGGGAGATCTAGGGTCCTACTTCAGATCAAGCTCAGCTATAGCCCAGGATGTGGCCTAGAATAACACAATATGCATTTTTTTCAAAATAAATAATGCTAAAATGACTGAGTGATAACGACAGCTCTTTTTTTTGGCTCTCTAATCTGCACACTTTCAGAAGAGGAGTGGAAAAAAAAACCTTTAAAGAAGAATACTCTGGTGTTATGACAAATAACTGACAAATAACTCCCTTATAAGATGTACCAGAGAAACTGGAACGGAATGGAACAACAATAAGAGGTTAAGGCAAAGATAGATTCTGAACCAACCCAGATAGCAGAAGAAATAAAAAAAGAGAAATGACTAAGCTGCTCTGTAAAAACTGCTTGTGGTGCAACTAAACTCAGTGGCTAACCAGAAAAGTTACAAGTCTACTACAAATGCCAATTAGGGATAGTATCAGGCATGCACATTTCTCTTAAAATAGATTTAAAAAACAAAATAGCAGCAGCTGTGTCATTTTTCAGAGCTATGATCTGTAGCAATGGCAGCATCTCCTTGCTGATCTGTAGCCACAATCAAGACAAACTACTCATCCAACTGGCCATCTGACGGTTTCCAATCCCATCTCTAATCACCCCATGGCCCTATATCTCCTTTCAGAAGACTCATCTCAGAGCTTAATTCTCCAAAAGGTGGGAAAGATAGAAATAAACTCTCCTCAATGTCTGAAAAAGCCCCAATCTTTCTTCCTGTTCCTAATTTCAACACATCACAAAGGCAAATATTCACTACTCTCATACCTTCAAGAAGTTCTCTCTTCTCCAATCTCTCTGCATATTAACTACAGCCAAAATATAATGTCCACCCAAGGCAGTGAAGCTGTAAGAAACCCATACAAAATTGCAACACCATGTCTGTGCCAAGCATTGTCTGCTGGCAATAGTATAGGAAACAGCATAATGGCTTTCCCAAACTCAAACAGCAATAATGTGTAGCTAGGGTGGGTCCTTTGGTTTGAATGAAGCTTTAAAGGAAGTCCCTCTACACTCAAGCCCACACCTTCAGTAGCGGGGCCAGAGGGCCCTATTCCAAAGAGGCTCCCTTAGGCACGTATGCAAAGTTCGTGCACACAGCCCTTCTCACACATAAGACACACATTTTCATGAACAGGTAGGGTAACAGGGTGGGCCTCTATACACACACACAATTGATTGACTGTGGCAGTGGGTCTCTTGCTCTCCATTCTGCATCTGCCTCTATCACATAGCAAGGACAAATGTGAATCACTGTCTTTTAGAGCATGAGATGGGCTAAGATGCATGTTTTAGATCAAAACTTCCCCAAAGTTTTAGGTTGCTAAGATTTAGGATTTTGGTTCAACCCATTGTTTTGATAAAAGCCAGATATGAAGTTCACTTCCGAGTTTAAGGCCATAAATGGGACCACCAGATCATCTAGTCTGACTTCCTGCACTTACCACAGGCCACCAAAACCACCTGCATACTAAACCCAACAATTGAAATTAGACCGAAGTATTACAACCCTCAGAAGACTACAGTCCTGTGTGCCACAGGCAGAGAACAGGAGGGAACGAGGTGCACACGTGACGGGGCACAGACAAGCGCCCTGCAGTGGCAAGGAAGTGATTAGGTGAGATACACTCAGATAATCCTGGCAAGCAACTCATACTGCATGCTGTGGAAGAAGGTAAAATCCCTCAAGGTCCCTGCCAGTTTAGCTGGGGGGAAATTCCTTCCCCGCTCCTCATATAATCATCAGTTAAACCTTGAGCATGCGAGCAAGAACCAGCCACCCAACCACCTGAGAGAGAGAATGCTCAGTACCCTCTCAAAGCACCAGCCCTCCCCATCCAATATCATATCTCCAACAATGGCCTGAAACGTTGGGGATTCTTATATCACTGATGTTAGTTCTGGCTCATGGTGACTGGGGAACAGATTGGATGAGGAGCCTAGTGGGGGGAGACTAAAAACACACACGTTACATTTAAATCAGGGACGGGGGGAGTCTTCAGAGCTTCTGCAGTTGTTCAGACACTTTTGTAGCAAGGGCATGTTGCAGCAAGGCTAATCCCTTTAGGAAAAGTACTGAAGGAGAGGGCTGGTTGCTCCCCTGCAGCCATCCCAGAAATGGGGTCCTGAAGTGTGTGGAGAAGATGAGTGAGCCAGCTGCATGGTGAAGCAGCCTGATCAAGAGAGACTATCCAGAAGTCCATCCACAGAATATGGAACAGGACACTAAAGTCTGTGAGTCCTGCCCATCAACCAAATTCATTTTCACTGAATGAGCCTCATGGCACACCTCACAAAACACTCAGCCTCCACCAGAAAGACTCATTTATCTGATAGAAGACTAGCACCCCTTTCTATTCCCTCATAAGCCTCCCAGGCATGGGTGTCCAGGTAATGAAGAAATTGGCCAATGAAGACATATCTCTCACAGATGCCACAGTGGCACTGTTAGGTTCAGCATAAAAGAAAAATGGTTTAACTACTTCATAGTAAAATGCTTCAGTATTGTTTACATCCTTGCTGCTCCAGCCTAGCTTCATACTTCTATTTCATACTTCTAGGAATATGGGTCAATATTAGCACATGCCTTGAATATACCATTCTATGCAGTCATGTACTACAAGACAGAGTACTGTAAGTACAGTACTATAAAGTGGGGTTCTCACATTCCCCGTCTCTGATGAAGGTATAGTACAAGGGATTTTGCAATTTTAAAATGGCTTATGAAGCACCTGATAAATTGCTAAAGGGCTACCTCTACTTTAAAACTGAGCTGCAAAGCATTTTTGTTAAGTATTTCTATATATAACCAACAGTGTGATAGACCATTTACAGTCAGGCATGAAGGTTCCTGTCCTTTCATGTTCAAAATCTATAACTGCTGCTGGAGCAGGAAGCAAACAAAAATAATATTTTTATCTAGGCCTCTCTCAGGGTGGTTATGAAGCATTTTGTTTCCGCCTTCATCTGTTTCTTTTTTTCCATGTATAAAGTCTTCCTCAAAGACCTTCTGTTGTTCCCTCTTTCCAATTTTTACTCTACTTTTTTTTTACATTAGAAAGATCAGATCTGCTTTCCTTTTCTTTGCAGGAAGATCTTGCCAAAGACCTACCACAAAAAGATGAACCTTTTTTTTTTATTCTGTCTCCATCTTTATTCATCATAAAGGAGAAGTAAAGGGCAGAAAACAAAGCCACAGTACTTCCTTAAATCTGAACCCCAGCCTAAAACTTAATTCAGTGTTAGTGTTAGTTATTGTAAATCGGCACCTCTAACTTTTATTTCTATCCACAATAATAATTATTCACTGGTGTATTTATCTCAGTGGGAGGAAACCACCAAACTATTCTGTAAATTACACATGCCTTAACTTTTGTCATCCTTACTTGGCTTCATTTATAAAAATATATTGTGAAAAAGGAAGCCAGCAGTATTTTTAAAAACTCAGCATAAACAATAAATGAATTAGTCAATGTGCAGTTTTCCTGCAACATAGACACACAACTAGTCATTGCATCAGCTAAACTTCTTCACTCATCCCAGCCTTGATTTCCTGTTAGTTTTCCCAACTGCTTGACTTCCTTTCTCCATTAAATACATCAAATGTTTGAAACAGATCTGTCCCCTTAAGTATTTAACTTCTGAAAGCAGATGCCACTTGTGCTGTAATTTTTGAAAATTCAGAACTAATGACGATAAATATGTTAATAAGTATGTGTTAAATGGATTTGGGTATCAGTTTTTAATAGAAAACTTCCTTTTTCCTCAAAGGGAATTTAGTGTTTATGAGCTGTGTTGTATTGGTCACTTTTATTGAATAGAAAAAAATGCTATAATATGCCACAGAAATGGTTTATAACACTGTAGGTGTTTTAGGTGAGTACTGTAGTACTCTAGAATACTGAAAAACAAATTGACATATTTCTTCATTGTGCTTTTGGTAATGAATTCCATCCAAAAGACTTTCATCCCATCCTATCCAATAATACAGAACATTTAGTTTGATACTATACTACTCTGACACAGAGACTACTTGGCAATGGGTCCCCTATTCTTTTGCAAACAACTCACAACGCTCCCTTTAAACCTGACAAACTCATTATGCCACACACAGGTCTTATAGGACATCTATCCATAAAGAGTAGCATGCAAGGTATCTACAGAAAGCTTATTACTTGTCATGATTCCTAATTATTAAGAGATGAAGTAGAAATTAGTTACCAGGAAACTGTGTCTTGATGATGTCCCATTCAGGGAAGGCGGAGTTGTTACCCTCCCTGTTTGGCCAGCGATGCACTGAAAGGCTCAATTGTTTAACATTTGTGCAATACTAAGATTTTGAACGGGAAACCATCAGAGGCAACAATAAATAATAAAAACCACAAAGGTAAAAAAGAAGCTGCACAACAAGACAAAGGTTCACCTTTTTAATAGACATAAAAGGCAGTTTTCAGTATAACACAGAGGTAGAAGCACTCTTTATTCATTTACTGAGGAAACCCCTTGTGTTTTCAAGAACGTTTGGATCCTGGTTCAGCTAGCCCTGAAACAGACTGAACTTTGGGGGAGGGGAGGAGTAAATCTACTGTATTAGATAGGAACCGTAACCACTGACAAATGTAGACTTAGGTTTGTGTTTTATTATTTTGTTTTGCATTTTAGCCACTTGTTGCCATCATTCTCTTATTTCTAGTTAAGTCTTTATTTTTTCTTAAATAAACTTATTTCTGTTTCATCAAAAATGCTCACAAGTGCTATGTGGTTTAAAGATGGTTTGAGATAAACTTATGCACTGGAGTACACTGCACCTTTGGGGGCAAAGCATCTGGAATTTCTGTGAGTAGCTAGTGTCAGGGGCTGCATATCACAGGGGAACGCTTGAAAGGGACTTGGGGACTGAGTGCACCTATTGTTAACCTGCAAATTGACGTCAGGTCTGGCATAGCCCAGAGGAGAGTGTTTGAGTGGCTGAAAGGCTCGCATTGACAGGGAACCAAGATCCAGCTACCACAAAGAAGACTCCCTCTTGCAGGCAGCAGGAGGTAAACAAGGTGACTCAAGGTTTCAGGTGCCCCAAGAATTGTCACAACTACACATTACCATCCTATCTGTTCCAGTTCCAAGCCTACCCACCCAGGAGTATACATATCCATCCTATTTTATTAAATCCACTATTATCCTACACCTAATCATGCTGTCCCCTCTGATATCTTTCAGCACCAGGTCACCTAGTGCCATCTAATGTACTCTCTAGAATACTGCTGGTCTGTGTTTGTTTATTTGATTTACTAAAGGTTGAAAATTAATATTCTCTATTTATCTACAGCATAGGGCAGCAATAAAGTCCAGTTTCCCCACTGCTATTCCTAATATGTCTCAACATTATTCTGGAGGGACCGCCACAACAGATGAAAGAGGAATTCAGTTTCCAGTGCCCTTTCAGACTTTGGCCTCGCTGCTAAAAATGTCACTGAGAATGACAATGGTTGGGGGAGGCATAAGAGCAGCACCAACTTGTTTCACACAGTCCACCCAACACTTTCATTCACTCAAACCTTAGCCAAATTGAAATCAGTAACAGGGGATAATAAAACATTATGTATATCATCACCAATCCCCTCAAGCCAAGGAGCTATTGTTTGAGAATCTCTAGCTCATACACCTCCAACAGAGGTTAAATTTGCTGGCTTTCTGTATGTAGCTCTAGGCTCATATTTTCAGTCAAACATTTACTTGACTGGGGATTTGAGGATTTTCCCTCCCATTTCAGGTTGAAAGGATAGATATATTGATACTAAATATGAACAATAGTGGTCAATGTATGTAAAGAATCCAGAGACCAGAGCAGCTAGCCTGTATTACATTAGAAAATGCATAAAAGTTAATTCCTCATCTTTCTAAGTTTTGTTCCAGTGCAGTCTTGCTTCCTACATGTAACAGCATATCATAGAAGTGTAGGACTGGAAAGGACCTAAATAGGTCATCTAATCCAGTCCCCTGCACTCAAGGCAGGACTAAATAATAACTAGACCATTCCTGGGTGATGTTCTTAACACCTCCAGTGAAAAAGACTCCACAACCTCCCTAGGCAATTTATTCCAGTGCTTAACTATCCTGACAGTAGATTTTCCTAATGTCCAACCTAAATTGCCCTTGCTGCAATTTAAACCCATTGCTTTTTGCCCTATCCTCCGAGGTTAACAAGAACAATTTTCACCCTCTTTGTAACATCCTTTTATGTTTTTATGTACTTGAACACTGTGATCATTTCCTCCCTCCCCCCCATCTGCTCTTCTCCAGATTAAACAAACCCAAATGTTTTCAATCTTTCCTCATAGGTCATGTTTTCTAGACATTTAATCATTTTTGTTGCTCTCCTCTGGACTTTCTCAGGTTTGTCCAAGTATTTCCTGAAATGTGGCATCCAGAACTGGACATGATACTCCAGCTGAGGCCTTATCAATGCAGAGTAGAGTAGAGGAATTACCTCTCATGTCTTGCTTACAACACTCCTGCTAATACATCCCAGAATGATATTCACTGATTTTGCAACAGTGTTACATGGTTGACTCATATTTAGCTTGTGATGGACTATAACCTCCCCAGATCCCTTTTCATGGTACTCCTTCCTAGGCAGTCACTTCCCATTTTGTATATGTGCAATTGCTTGCTCTTTCCTATGTACTTTTCATTTGTCTTCACTGAATTTCGTTCTATTTACTTCAGACCATTTCTCCACTTAGTTCAGATTATTTTTAATTTTAATCCTGTCCTCTAAAACACTTGCAACCTCTCCCAGCTTGGTATCATCCACCAATGTACTCATTTATGATGATATTGAACAGAACCAGACCCAGGACCCATTCCTTTGGGACCCCACTTGATATGCCTTTCCAGCTTAATTGTGAACTGCTGATAATTACTTTCTGGGAATGATTTTTCAACCAGTTAAGCATCCACCTTATAGTAGCTCTATCTAGGCTATATTTCCCTAGTTTGTTTATGAGAGGGTAATGTGAGACAGTATCAAAAGCCTTACTAAAGTCAAGCTATACCACATCTACCCCTATACACAAGGCTTCCCCCCTTATACACAAGGCTTATTACCCTGTCAAAGAAAGCTATTAAGCTAATTTGACATGATTTGTTCTTGACAAGTCCATGCTGATTGTTACTTATCACCTTATTATCATTTAGGTATTTGCAAATTGATTGCTTGATTATTTGCTATGTTATCTGTCTGGGCACTGACTTTGTCTGTAATTTCCTGGATTGTCCTTATTCCCCCCTTTGAATATTGGCACTATATTTGCCCTCTTCCAGTCCTCTGGAATTTTTTCTGTCTTCCATGAGTTTTCAAAGATAATCACTAATGGCTCAGAGATCTCCTCAGTCAGCTCCTTGAGTATTCTAGAATGTATTTAATCAGATCCTGCTGTCTTGAAGACATCTAACTTGTTTAAGTAATTATTAATTGTTCTTTCTCTAGATCAAACCTGATTTTTACTGGTGTTCACTATGTTAGATGTGCGATAGCTACTAATCTTTTTGGTGGAAACTGGGGGGGAAAAAGGCATTTAGGACTTCCACCATTTCCACATTTTCTGTTAGTCTTTACCCCCTCATTGAGTAATGGGTCTACCCTGTACTTGGTTTTCCTCTTTGTTCTAATGAATTTGTAGAATGTTTTCTTATTACCCTTTGTGTCTCTAGCTAGTTTAATCTCATTTTGTGCCTTGATCTTTCTAATTGCATCTTCTGTGCTTGTGTTGTGTGTTTATATTCATCCTTTGTAATTTGACCTACTTTCCTTTTTTGTAGGACTCTTTTTTGAGTTTCAGATCATTGAAGATCTCCTGGTTAAGCCAGGGTGGGCTCTTGCCATATTTCCTATCTTTCCTATGCAGTGAGACAGTTTGCTGTTGTGCCCTTAATAATATCTCTTTGAAAAACTGCCAACCCTCTCAAACTGCTTTTCCCCATAGGCTTGCTTCCCATAGGATCTTACCTACCAATTCCCTGAGTTTGCTAAAGTCTACCTTCTTGAAATCTATTATTTTTATTGTGCTATTTTCCCTCCTACCATTCCTTAAAATCACAAACTATCATTTTATGAGCACTTTCACCCAAGTTGCCTTCCACTTTTAAATTCTCAATCTATTTGTCAAAAATCAAATTAACAGCCTCTCCCCTAGTTAATTTTACACTTTCTAAAATAAAAATTTGCCTCCAGTGCATCCCAAGAACTTGTTGGAGAATCTGTGCCCTGCTGTATTATTTTCCCAACAGGTGTCTATGTAGTTGAAGTCTCCCAACACCACCAAGTCCTGTGCTTTGAATGATTTTGTTAGTTTCTTAAAGAAAATCCTCATCCACTTCTTCTTCCTGGTTAGGTGATCTATATTAGACTTCTACCATCATCTTTGTTTTTTTGCCCCTTTTATCCTTACCCAGAGACTTTCAACAAGTCTGTATCCTATTTCCATCTCAACCTCAGTGCAATATATACATGGCAACATTTCCTTCCTTTTTTCCCTGCCTGTCCTTCCTGAGCAAGTTGTACCCTTCTATACCAATAATTTAAATTTTAATAATGTAAATTTAAACTTTAAAGCTGCGTATACCCAAATACCACAATGTTCCTTAAAGAATAGAGTGACCCTACATCCTATTTTGTTTGGGACAGTCCCCTTTTTAAGCTCTGTTCCGGATGTCACAACTTTTTTGGCAAAACTGGGCATTTGCTCTTGCCCTGGGAGGGCATGGAGGGACATTTGGGCAAGAGCAAATGGGACAAATGTCCAGTTTTGCCAAAAAAGTTGTGATGTCCATGACATTTGCTCAGGCAAACAGTGATGTCTGGTGGCTTGGGCTGTAAAATACAAATATAAAACATACAATTAAATCTTTTCTCCAAATGAAATTTTTTAAACATAGTTTTTTCTTGAGAAATGTTGCCAAGAATCTATGATTTCATGAAAAGCTTCAGTTTAATTGAAATGTCATTTTCTGCTGGAAAACTGAAAAAAATGTGATCAGCTCTAGCCACCAGATTTCTTATCCGGTGCTTCTATATAGAAGCAATATCGAAGGATGAAGGGTCCTAACACACATAAATAAGATGGTCAGGAAGATAAATTCAGTTCAGCCTATGTGAAAAGTCATCATAGCTTTAGCCATTTATCATTGGGAAGCCCCACTCAGGAACACTGTCTTGTGGCAGGCAGTGGTATGACAGACACACCTGCCTCAGTTTCCTTCCTTCACAATCCCCAAAAGTAGTTCAAACAGACTTTCTGAGTATAAATAGCCCTTGTAGAGTTAATTCATTACAGAAAGCCCTGTTTACATAAACCACAAGCGAGGTCCCATAACCATAGTACATCAAATACAGTTCCGGCATCCCTCACCATGTTCCAGTTCTCCAGTACCTCCTTGGCATGTCTCACCCCAGCTGCTCTAACTAGCATCTTTCTTCAACCTGTTTCATTCTCAGGTGTGGTTTTAGCTCTTGCCTGGAGACATCAGCAGGTTCACAATCTCCATCATTCACCAGCTTTTATCCCTGTCTGGCTGTCCAGCTTCAACTCTCTAGGTCTAAGAGCCAGCAGGCATCTCTATTGCTATAAATCTTAAGCGCTCTCCAACCTTCTCTGGCTATGGATTTCTGGCTCGGGAAGGTAAGCAAGTTAGCAAGTTCTGCTGATTTCCCAGCCCTTTTCAGCCTCCTGGCACTAGCTCTGGATTTCAAAAGTCAGTAGGCTAGCCCATCCACTGGCTTCCTAGTCCTCAGCCCTCTTTAGACTCCCAACAATGGCTCTGACTCAGGAAGGTCAGCCAGCGAGCCCATCCACTGGCTTTCTGATCATTCCTCCTTCTTTCCATGGAGGGCCTACAGAGATCTTGCTACAGCTTTCCCAAGGGACCTCCTCCTCCAGTCTCCTGACTCTCCTTAGGTCCCTCCCTGATATTTTATAGCTATCCCCCTCTCAATTAGCTAAAGTGAGAGCATCAGTTCTGGCACAGGAGCTCTGGACCTGCTTCATTTACTGGAGTCAGTGGCCCTTTGACACCATTGCTTTGTTTTTTACTGTGTAGTGGGGTCTGAACAAGTTGCATTGCAGAGTGTTGAGAGTTTCTCATGCTAGTGCTAACCACAGGGACAGTGCCAAAGGGAGCCTAGAGGGTCCTCTTGGAATTCGCTATCCCTAGCACAGCAAAGTTCACAAACTTTTTTAAAATTATTTTTAAATTTGTATTTGTTTATTGCCATAAGGATTTGGCCCAGGTCCCTGTGAAAGACAACCCACATCTGTCTCTTCTCCCTATTGCTCTTAATGTTCACCCAAACATTCAGCACAAGCTTTTGTTCATCAGCCTGACATCCAACAAAGAGGGGTGTGAGCCTTCAAATCATTTTCTGACTAGTTTTCGCCCATGTGATTCATCTGCTTGATGTGAGCAGGACTACCCTCACAAATCAGTGCAGGTGGGATCAAGCCCATGGCTGGTATTATAATGTTAAGTGCCAAAATCCAAATACCAACACTTCCACTTTTCAAAAGAAGAAAACCCCTGAAACCCAAACCACCATGCTCTATGAGCAGAAAGCCAGGCAAATAGGTGGTTATCTTGCCCTCATAAAACAGTGCCTAAAACCTCTATTTGTGACAATACCAGAAATTCGAAGCCTGTTTGTGTATTATCAGTCACAACTGTGTAGAACACAGTGAGACATAGAGCATCCAAGGTAAGGGACAAGTGTTACACATGTCCACAAACACGGTGCTGGAAAACACGTGCTGTAGGCACAGGACTGGGAACCAGAAATGTCTGTGTTCTAAATTGGGTCTGACACAGAATATTTTCTATAGCCATGGGCAAATCACCTAATATCTCTGACTCTTTTTCTCCATCTGTAAAGTGGGAATTATTGTTGTCCCTTCTTCTATCCCATTCTGACACCAGCACTGTCCGCCTGCTAAGCAGATGCTTGGGCCTTGCAGGTCAACTTTCCAGTGAAGAGGAAATCAGTTCTATAGAGTCTGGGTATATTTTAAATGCAACTTGCTTTATTTTCACATATGCACCAGCTCTGGAGTGGGAGGCAGGGGTGTGGAACAGCATGAAGGGCAATCTCTACTTTCAGGGATCTCAGCCTAACACCAATTCCTAGTTTCCAGAGAGAAACTCTGCTCAAGAATTGACTAAACAGGGACCAAAGCCCAGAGCAAACTCTACTGCAGCTTACACAACCCACTCTCCACAGGCCAGTGACTCTACACAGAACCTTTCATCGCCACAACCAAAGTCAACACAGCATGTCTTCCTAAGACTGAACATTTGTTCACACAATAAGAAAAGAACTTGGAACAGTGCTACCTGGTGGCACTTATCAAAATGTTGCAAGCCCTACCTGTCAGTGGCACAGCTAGCTCCCAGCCTGGTCACCAGGCAACCTACCAAGCTCAGCTGGGCCCAATGCACTCCCTCCAAACAGCTGATCTCCCTGATTGCTGGCTGCCCTGATCACTCTGCTACTTCAGCCTTACAGCAACTATTCAATGCGTAAAATGCTTAGAGGGGCACTTACCCAGCTCTCACTTCTGCTTCCTACGCCAGCTTGTTTACAGTCCTTGTTCCAAACCCTGCTCCATTCTGACTTCTGACTCCAGGCTCTCTCGACTACATTCCTGACTATGACTCCTGCTTACCCTTTGGCTTAGACTTTGACTTTTGACTCTAGTTCTGACCTTCATCTGGGCCCTTCGACCCAAACTAGAGCGTCCCCTTGGACTGGTGCTCGAGCCCTGATCTATACTTGTCATTATCTGAACTGCCACCATAACCACTAGGCAAGGCCTGCTCCACCCACTAGGTAGGCTGCCCGTGCCTGGCAGCTTACATTACCCATTTCATAGATGTAATCTTCACAATGGAACATGGGTAAAGTGTACTGTGCATCACTATTAATCTTCAGAACAAAAGCTGGTAACTCAATGTTCACATCAAGCAAGGCGAAAGCGTTAAATTTATGACAGGAAACAAAAAAAAATGTAATCACAGTGGCATTCGTAGCCTGTTTTCTGTACCTCACATTTTACCGTCATTCATCAATACAATCATTTCCCCTCTTCTGGTTACATACCAACAGATGCACTTACTTTTACAATGCTGCTGGCAAGCAGCAACCCTGGACCATTAAATAAGTCAAAGCAAACAAATGCTGCTTTTTCAAAACTTTCTGCTTGATAAGTCTTTCTAACTCAGTGGCTGGGATTCAGCTGCTCAGGATTATACTTCAGCATTCACATTTACTGTATCATACATCACTGAATAGTGACACATCCATTTACATCAATTCGGTAGCAGATGTTATTTGTTGCACGTATGATTCAGTTTGTCCAGCAAGGGTTTTAAGACATGAAAACTGTTACAAACAGATTAAACTATTTTGCAATTCCCCCTGCCCGCCTTCCGATAATTGTGCCTGCTTCCCTTCCTCAGATCACTGCATTAATTTTAATTCACAAGACTAATTTCCTATGATGAATTGTGTCTGCTGAATTCAAGGCCCTCATATAGCACACCGCAGACACTGAAAAAATCTATTCATTCTTTTGTACTATATTGGTGTTTCTGTGGCTTACTCTGAATTACTGCGAAATAGGACAAGGTTCTGGAGGTTGTAAATAGTGTGTTTTACATCTTCATTACTCCATCTCAAACTGGCTGTGATCAGAAGCATGGAATGACTGGGGTATAGTATATAATGCTAAAGGTATGAAGAGCTGCATCACTTGATCAGTGTTTTCTAGCTGTTCTTGACATGTACTTCTATATCTCATACCCCCATCTCTTTTATACTTTTGAACCACCACGATTCATTTCAAATGGACAATAATATAGCTAGCTGTTGAAATGACAGCTACTGCAAATTTTCATTTGTGACTAAATGTCAGTTTAGGTATTTATTGATAGTCCTGGGAAATGAAGATGCCTTTTTGGGTTAAATTCAGTTCACTGTACGTTCAAATACACTGGGAATTGTGGCTGCTTAGGCCAGGGCTGAATTTGGTCCAGCTGCCACACAGACATCAGCTAGGCAAACCTTCATGGCTGCTAGAGATAATTTGTTTTTGCTATGTAACGCAGCCACGCTGGGTGGGAGGTCAGCAGTGAGGATCAAGAGTCAGACCTCTGGATCGTAATGCATGAGCCTCTACTGCCTGAGCTAAAAAAGCCAGCTCCTTTAGCCAGGGCTGTAGCAGGCGCATCAATTTCTAAGCAGCCTAGCCATCCCCACAGAAGGACTGAGCACCATGTGTCTGACAGGTGTATCCCACATGTGCTTTCAGCTCCAGAACAATCATATCGTTATCAAATACTCTCCTCTAGCACTGAAATCAGGATGTAATCCTCATTCTGAAACTGAGACAATCCATGCTTTGGTCACTTTGTCTCCTTTGAATATATAATATTATTCTGTATATAAGTTTATATATGCTCTTATGTCTCTATGATAGGGATTTGCATGAACTATAGCCAGTAAAATCAAAGGTTCCTAACGATTTTAAACATGATATCCTGTTTTGTTTTGACGCTCCTTGCATTGGCTCCTAATTAAAACATTACAAGTTGATCCTTTAGCTTCAATACACAAAGGTGCTCCGTGCAGCATTGCCTCATCATGGATTATGGAGTACTCATCCAGCAACCTTTGTACTGGTAGTTTTCCATGGGACTGTCAACACTGCAGTTCAAATGACAAATGCCTTGTTGAAGCGTTCCCTAAGTGGTCTATTTAAGACTTTGTCTTCATAGCTACATGTTATTATTGTCTCTTTGAGTGTTGGATTCATTTTATAATTCTAAGTTTATCATCACATGTAGGCCTTAAGATGTATTCGTATAATTAATTTAACTCTTAATATTGCTGCATTTAAAAAGTTGAAAACTTGTTAATCATGAGCAACAGTGTGTTTTTCATTTCTTCAAAAAGACTCGTTGCCAGGAACTTTATCGGAATATGCACTGTTTGTATGCACGTTGTACACTGGATATGAGAGTTTATATACCTCTCTAGCGGCTAATGTGCACACCACAGTCACCTTCACATTTAAGACAGAGATGAAGATTGTGGAGAGTGCAGATCCCACCATGAAATGCTTCATCTGAATCCAAGCAGTCTGGCCACTTAAGTATCATATGAGGAGAGTTTAATAAGACTGAGATTTTTCAGCCTGGAAAAAAAGAGACAACTACGGAGGGATGTAATAGAGGTCTATAAAATCATGACTGGTATGGAGAAAGTAAATAAGGAAGAGTTATTTAGTCCTTCTCATAACACAAGAACTAGGGATCACCCAATGAAATTAATAGGCAGCAGATTTAGAACAAACAAAAGGAATTGTTTCTTCACACAACGCACAGTCAACCAGTGGAACTCCTTGCCAGACAATGTTGTGGAGGCCAAGACTACAAAAGGGTTAAAAAAAGAACTAGAGTATATATATATATTTTAAAAGATTCTTGTAGCTTGAAATTGGTAAGTAAAAAGGTGAAAGGCCTTTTCTCATACAATGGTAAACAATTCCCACATCTGCCTAAATGTAGGAAGTTGGTCACTCTCTTGGCCCACTCTACTTCATGTAATCCCACCTGATAGACAGATTCACCCCTCACTGACCTAAGCACCATCACTCCCCAACTGGGATTCCTGGCAATCCTCACAGTGAAGTCAGTCATCTGTGCTAGATTCTCTGCTTGGAGAAAAGGCTTTAATGCTCTCACTGCCAGCTACAACGTGGGGTCAATACCCATCTGTCAGGATGTGTACTGATCAATTGTGGTCATGGGCTGCATAGTGGAGACGGGGTCAAGCTGGGTCAGGACTCCAGGACATCAGGGTCAGGCACCAGGTTACAGACAGGAGGCCAGTAGTGGAGTCTGGGATGAACCAGGATCAAGAGCTGGAGTCTAGGGTTCACAGTAAGTCAAAGTCTGGAGCAGAAGCAAGCCGGTGGTCTGCGCAACTCCACAGACAGCTCTCTGTCCTGGCTTCCTGGTGCATACGCCAGCATGAGCTTGTCACTAGGCTGCAGGGGGGCCACTACTAGGCCCTGCTGGGTGGTACTTCCTGCTTCACTGGACACTGACGTTTAACATTCTGGGGGTGTGCACAAGGAGGGGGCAAGCAGGAACACGGCCTGCCCCACAATCATCTCCACTTCCATCCCCAGCTTCTACCCCAAACCCCTGCCCGGCACTTCCCTCTCCAGTCTCCCCCTTTTCTGCCAGGGCGGGAGTCGGGCTGAGCATGACTGAAGGCACATGCCTGGGAAAGGCACTGCAGCTAGAGCTCCCACCGAGCCCCACTAGATGGCACCCAGAGCAGAGGGCCCTGGCTGGCAGCACAGCTCTGCCAGAGGGGACGTGGGGAAGCCAACTGAGTCCTGTCCCTTCCTCACCCATAGCCTTCAGTATGTGTTTGGAGCCCACCTGGGGTGCACAGAAGGCATCTTGGGACAAAGTGGGAAGAGAGGCAGTGGGACTGGGGGCACTGGGCAGAGAGCCTAGGGAGGCAGCAGGGTCTGGTGGGTGGGGGAGGCAATGAGGCCCGGGGCACTGGGTGTGGGGGTCAGTGTTTAAAGTGCCCCTCCAAAAGTAGTCACATTTAAATCCCTGTGCACGTCCCTTAGATAGCTATACCATGCTATGATATTATTGCGTCCCAACGACATGCCTCACCGCCACATGTAGTCCACTCATCATCATATTCCAGTGAAGAGTTTTCCATCATTGCATCACAACATGATTCACAGGCCCTGTAAACACTCCTACGCCATGGCTGAAATGTAGGGAATATACTTCACGCTATATCATCTTGTTTACTATTTTACAGCACCTAGATGCCTTACAATACAAATCAGAGAAGATAATCCCCCCCTTCCATGAAGAGCTTACACACTAGTTTTAGGCAGTGACAGCTCAGAGGAATATGGGAGTGAAGGAAGTACGGGTTATGCATTAAAATTACATGTTCAGCACAGTCATGCTGTACATTTTATATAAATAAGTATCTGACTCACGTCTTGTGGGTGTCATGGCCAAAATGGGTCTGAAGGAGACATCTAAATGAGGAGAGTAAAGTGGTCTAGTGGTCTGGAAAGGACGTTGACTGAAGTTTGGTAAAAGCCACTGAGAGAGCTTATTAACATGCATCATGCATCTGACGAAGCTTATGCCGAAATAAATTTGTTAGTCTTTAAGGTGCCAAAGGACTCTTGCTGTTTTCCTAAAAACAGACTAACACAGCTACCCCTCTGGAACTTATTAACATAAGTAACTCTTAGAATGATACTATGTTGTGAGTTGGTTTATGGCCAATTCTCCTTGTCCTGTTGAAAAATCTTTTTTTGATTGCTAGTTAATAGCGGTACATAGAAATTGCTTTGTAAGCACTGAATGTTTTCTTTTTAATTCTATGTATGCATTTAGAGTCCCCACAAAACAAATCCCTGTTTTATTTAAAAGGAATATCAGAAATCTGAGGAAATTCCCAGCAGCACAAGCTCTTACAACAAAACTATATACACAGTCCAGTAGCAAATCAGCATGTTTTCTGATGAAAGGATTTCAGTAAAAAGTCTTCCAATGTCAAGTTTCCCAAGTGCCACCATAAACAATAGTCAGCAAAAATTGTTTAGAGATGAGGAAAATGCTTAGACTAGGTTCTTTTAAGTGATCAGTTACATAGGTAAACCACTACAGCAATACATAGAACACAAGGTGCTCAGTTTGTCAGTTTCCCTCTGGTTTGCCCGCAGGAAATACAAAGTGTTTAAAAATCATGTATCAATTGTACCTTCCTATTCCTATTGACCTGCTTTGGAAGTGCCTTTAAAAAAAAAGGTCAGTCTACCTGTCACTGCGCCAGTGCATTTGGAAACATGAAATCATTTCCAGCCCATTCTAATTGTTCCATTTCACCCCAGTGTCTTCTGTGCTTAACTTTCTCTTTATCTAAACAGAACTTATCTAAGTTCTTCCAAAAAATCTCTGTCCAAAGCACTTTCCTATATACATTACCTTTGCTCAAATTCCTGGGTTCATTGTTTGGTTTTGCTTTTAACATTTCAGCAGAAACTGATGTCCCATTGCCTGCCCACCAGGTTCCTGACCCTGAACAGTTCAGATCAGTGCTGACAAACTTCATGTGTTTAAAAAAAAGAAGAAGAAAAAATGAGACTCACTTGAGAGCAGAGGACCCCTGGAGAGTGCCAGGAAATAGGGAAGTTCACTGAAGTGCAGCAGCACAGATCTTCTGTCTTTACAGCTCCTGATTCTGGCTGGCTGGCTATGCTGCCCTCCGCCCCACTCTGAGGAAGGCAATCAGCGAGAGAGTCTGGAGGAGGAGGAGGGGAGGAGATTGTGCTTCAGTTCCTGCTGCTCTTGCTGCTACCACCTCTGAGGCGTGAGACTTTCTCAGTTGCCTCCTGCCTCATGCGCTCAGAGGGCACAAAAACAAAACCACAAACTGAGGTGTACAAATCACACACAGAAAACAAACAGAGCTAAATGGCACACTGCACAATACGCACAAGTGTTCAAACCAGCACAAACACACCAGTCTAGCATCTGCACACAAACCATACACCCAGGGACCAGACACCCACAGCCCAGATATCACTGGCTGTGGCACATCTAGATACACAAGCGTATGCCTTGTGTGTGCCCACCTACATAACACACCCAACGCACCCAGAATATTATTTATATTGCAGTGCCTCCTAGAGGCCCCATAGGAGATCAGGGTGTCATCATGCTAGGTGCTGTACATAAATAGAATGAAAGACTGTCCATGTGAGATTCTGAAGGGACTAGAACCTTGGTCTGTGGGGGGGCCCACTGCCTCCACGCTGCTACCCAGCAGCTGGGATAGGGCCATATGCCTTATCACATAGACCCTGCGGCGATGAGCATCACAGGATGTACACCTCAGAGGCCTAGACGGCTTCTCTCATGTCCCCTGGTTGGTCCAGGTTCTCAATTTGAGCCCAGGAGTTGTCTCAGGAAGTGTCTGTGAAAGGAGATCGGCTCTCCTGCCAGCCGTGGAGATGGACCTGCCGGTTGGCTCGCTCTCAGACTCCTGACCCCAGCTCTGACATTTGGCAGAGTTCCTAGCCTCTGACTGCCACTGTTGTGATCATTAGGACTGACTGCCCAAGTCACAGTCCCTGCCCTGCAGAGTTTACAATCTACATAGACAAGAGAGGCAAAGGGCTGGAGAGGAAGTATTACTACCTGAGAGTTACAGATAGGATGGGGAACTGAGGCATGGAGAGACTGAATGATTTGTCTAAGGTCATGCAGGAAGTTTGTAGCAGAGCTGGAAATTGAATGAGAGTCCCAATCCAGTACTTTAAACATAGGATCCTCCTTCCTCCTCCAGGACAGAGATCTGCATATTAGACATCACACACTATATATTAAACACTGCAGAACACAGGTGTAGACACACACACCATAAAATAAATGAATATATAAAAATCCAGGAATACACACACCGTGACATTTAAATTGGAGACAACTTGGACAAGAGTGGCCTAATTTACTTCTTGTGGCCTTTCTAGCTATGTTGCTGTAGAGAGATGTTATGATTCTGTTTTCTCCTATTGCACCTTTCAGTGGAAAGAGCCTTCCTGTCTGTCCACTGAGAGTGGCAAGGCAGTGCTGGAAGGTAATTCACGATGGTGGAGTGAGAAATGGGAGACTTTGCACTGGGTATTCTCTCATAAAGACATTTTCTCTCTTTACATCTGGATGGATAACACAAGTCTGTCTCTGTGTGTGTCAGGAAAACAAAGAAAAGCAAGGCTGAAATGAAATTGCCAAAACCTGAGTTGTCTAGAGCATATCCGCAGGGAATGTCAGAGCCAGATTCAAAATAATTTGTCAAGCTGCACACATACAAAGGGCCGTTCAGATATGAAATGCTAGCATATAGCTTATAGCTCATAGGGCTTCTGAGACTAACCAATCAGGTAATGATAGATATTGTTACCATAGTGTTTTCATTTATTACTGAGGCAACACTGAGGACTGGGGAAGACAAAGGGAAAATTGCTCTCTCTCAGGATCAAGTTATCTCTTTGGAGCATGGGATACGTGCGGATAGGATCCATCCATTAAAACAGAGGGTGCAAGGTATTGGGAATGTTGCCATATCCCAAAATGTTTCAGAGCAGAGATATTTTTCCTGTCAAATTTATCTGTAATAAGCTGATAACTATATGCATTTTAATAGAAAGAAGTCATTAAATGGATTTGGGCCAGGAGCCAAAAATAAGGTCTTGATGTGGGGCACTCACCTCCTGAGTGCCTCTTAGAGGCTGGGTGTGGTACTGCAATCTTTTCCTTGCTCCGACACTCTCTACAGGTTGCCAGTCTTGCTAGGTGGGTCTTCAGTGGCTCAGCCCTCTGCCTAAGTCAGACATTCAAAATGGACCCACTCCCCCAGATAAAGAACTCACCAAACTGCCTACCGTCAGCACAGTCTTCAGTCTCATATTTGGGCCCTTTACATTCAGCCCTCTGCTTGCACTTCTAAAGGAGATTTGTCCCCTTCTCACAGCCTAGGCCATTTCACCAGTTGGTGGTCTAGGAACCTAGGCCTGCTCCCTCCTCCAGGTCCCAATCCACAATCTAGGGACCCTAGCCACAGAAGCCCCATATGGCCTCTTTTAGTGAGTTGCTGCTGTTTTCCCTGGGCCTCTTCCCACCTGGTCCCTTTGTCTTCACTCGTTACCATAGGGTTACAATTCTCAGGTCCTCTCTTTCCCAGGTCCAGTAAATGCAGCCGTCCTCATTCCTCTGGTCCCAGCCAGGAACTGCCCTACTAAGACCTGCAGCTCTCTTTATCTGAGCCTGCTAGGCTCTGATTGGCTGCTTCCATGAGGCCTTCCTAGGCAGGCCAGGAGGATGCACCTCCACTACTCCTCATAGACTCATAGACTCATAGGTCAGAAGGGACCAATATGATCATCTAGTCTGACCTCCTGCACAAGGCAGGCCACAAAACCCTACCCATACACATTTATAACAACCCCGAACCCATGACTGAGTTATTGAAATCCTCAAAAGTGAGATTTGAAGACCTCAAACTGCAGGGAATCCACCAGCAAGCGACCCATGCCCCATGCTGCGGAGGAAGGCGAAACTCCTTTCCTGGGGCAGGGTGTAGTAGGAGCACAGGGCCTGCAGCCAGGGACCACAAAGGGCCAGGTACACCCCATCACAAAAGTCAGGAAGCAAAATGAAAATTGTCTTGTTCCAGTGCCTTTTAATCCAAACCTTCCTATTCCCACACCATGCCTCTCTTATTGGATTTGACATTGCAAATATATGTAAAGAAAAACCCATAGCATTTGGTTCCAGGACATTATCGAAGGCTGGGAGGTGTTATTCTTAAATAGCAAGCACTAGGTATTATTTTTGAGGTAATTAACATTTCATTAATACCTGTTTGTAGAAAGTTCCCTCTTGATCACAAGCCCCAGGTAATGACACTAGATTGAAAGGCCAGCACTCCACCTTTACCTCTGCTCCATGGCTTCTGCTAAAGGTTCATGTTAGCTGCATACTAGACATAAGCCATTAGAGAGACATATTAACACTGATGCACTATCCCAATTGCCACTGAAAGTAGATAGACAATCAAAAACAACACTAGTGAACAGAATCTCTTTCCTAGACCCCATTACGACCCAATCCTGATGATTAAACCTCTGATTTCTAGATGTACTGAACACTGGAGCGCTATATAAAACAAGCATACAGGAGCCATGGCTGATCAGCATTGCTGGAAATCAGACGCTTGGATGCTGGACACATCATTTTTCCATTAGACTCCACTGTAAAAGCATCATTTTTATGTCTCGTTTTCTAAAGCAGGCATCTTGGATGGAATTGTGTCTCCACTTCTTGAAACCCCCCTCCCCAAAAACCCAGACCACAATAAAACCCAACAAACCCAGCAACGTTCTGGTTCATTTTTGTTTCATCAGTCCATTAAATACACCTCTTCTCAGTCCAGTTATAATTATGGCAGAAGCTTCATGGCTTGAGAGTAACTTGCCTCTGGCTGTGTCTGTTGGCAAACATCCCAACGAGCTTTTAAAAGAAGAAAACAAAACCCATGTGAACGCAATTGCTGCAAACACACGAGACATGAGGGATTCTGGAGAGATTGGGAACGGTGTAAATGAAAAATTGGCTGAAGTATGGGAAGGTTCCTTTCAAGAGCACAGTTAATTCACAAGTGTGTAGAACAAACTCTACTGCCATTAAAAGACGCACACACACACACAACCATAGCACTTTGGGACTCACTTAGATCAAAAAGAAAATTTAATTACAATGTTTATACCCTTTTCTCTGTAATGAATTATTCAAAACTCACAAATAACGATTTTGTGCATGTGACAATTATTCTTTCCATTTTGCATTGGGCAGACTGTTTTACTCTTGTGATGATTAACTAGCCCTATTGGGTAGAGTAACTTCTGGCAGGCATGTGTCATAACAAAAGTGTTGTGCTTAAAAAGGAACAGGGCTAAACTGATACTATTAATGTCAGTTAATTTAGACTTGGCCTCTTACTGTCTGATGTGGGAGAATACATCTAAAATCTGAATGGAAGTTTGCAATTACAATCTGGATGCAATTAATCACCCTTTTAATTTTTTCCATAAAATTTTTTGCATGAGTGATTTGGGTGGGTTGTGTTTGTTTGTTTTTGTTTAAATTCACAAGAACGTTTGCCTGTGATAACATTCTCTTTTTCCACAAAGGCTTACTCTACAAGTGCTTATCTATATTTTTCCTTCAGTTTATGTTTCAGACATCCCATAAGACAACAAACAGACCTACAGTCCAGAGGACCAGTCATACAATGACAAACATATGATCAAGGATATAAAGGGGCAGCTCCTTAGCAGATGTAAAATATCGAAGCTCCTGTGACAATTTACATCAGCTAAGGATCTGCCCCAAAATTTTAATACAATGTATCTTCAGCCTGCACTCATCTCTGCTTGATCTCTGTCCAATGGCAAATGTTATGAAATTTGAGTAAAATCTTTTCAGACATTTGAGTCTTGTGAGGATGGGGGGAAAATACCTTCCACTTTTAAAAAAAAGTACTCCAAATAGCTCCCTAACTAGCTGACTGCTGTAATAGCCTGTAAATAATGTTCACTGATGTATGTGGTAGCTATGACAGCATTGTGTAAAAAAAAATTGACTGGCTACTAATAAACTTAAAAACAATAGAAAAATCAGTGATGAGGAAGAGGTTAAATGATAGAGGGATTTAAAAAATGGTATAAAAATAGAAAATTGTCTGTTCCAATTTCCTATAATCCAAGAAAAAGAGTTTTACTGTGGGAAACATGATAATAATGCCTGGGATGAACTCCTGGCATTATTGAATTATTGAATGGAAAAACTCTCACTGACTTCAGTGGGGCCACGATTTCACTCCTTATCTTGACAGGTATTAAGTGTCAATAATGGTTTGATAAAAAAAAACCCTCCAAAATTAAAAAAAATAGTTTTTCTGTAATGTACATGGCATATACAGAATACGTGATAGTGTGGTGTGATATAAATGTATTCATTGGCATTAATTTGGAATTATCTGCATAATTCATTCATGATTTTGTTTCAGGTGAATAACACGTTCATCACAGACCATGTTGAAAAAATCCCTTATACTGCATCACCTCATCTCTTTAGAGTTTCTAAAAATCTAATTCATTTGTCACCAATAAGGCAGTTACTTCTTCTATTTCTCTCAGCCTGGCTAACAAAAGATGGATAACTAGGTAATTTTACTCTTGCTTGTAGTTGGGTTTCTAGTCTACTTTCACTATCAGATTTAAAGGTTTTATTCGGAGTTAATGTTTCCGAGAACAGGAGGGTTTACAAGACAAGAATAAGAGGCATCCGGGCGGGGGTACGGGCTATCGGTGAGTACAGGGTCATTGGGGTTGGGGGAGTAGAACGAGGTCATAGCCCGAGGGGTCCTGGATGGGGTGGGGAGCAGGGGTTTTCAAGTGTAGGAGGCGACACAAGGATGGGGGAAGAGTTGCGCGTCACAATGCTCGCGGGGGGTGCGGAAGGGGGTGAGTACATAGGTTTGTGACAACATGGCGTCCCCCATGGGGTCCGTGGGGGGTGGAAGAGTGGTGAGAGTTCACGGGGCTCTAGGTCGCGGTGCTCGCTTCTTCGTGGTACTGCCGGTGGCTGGTGATGTGTTCCACGTAAATGTCCCGGGACCACCGGATAGAGTCCGACACCATGAGGCGTCGCATGAGGCGGGCGTAGCGCCAGCCGACACCGCAGCCCCGCAGCACGGCCTCGTTGCGAGGGTCCCAGGCGCCCAGGGCCCCCACGATCAGGGCGTGGACCTGGACATCGTAGCCCTTGGCTCTCAGGGCATCGGCCAGCGGGGCGTACTTCTCCTCCTTCCATGCCTGTGCCGTGTGGAAGGCCGGGGTCCGGTTTTCAAAGGGGACCATGACGTCCACCATGGTGACCCTCTTGTGGTCCTCATCGGCGATGACGAGGTTGGGCCTCAGTTGGCTGTCGGTGCCAGGGACGGAGGAGTTGACCGTGACCGTGCCCAGTCGGGCCGGGATGGCTTTCGCCAGCCGGTCCTGGACCGCGTTGTGCCGAAGCTGCCAGGCCCTGGAGTGGGGCTTGCAGCTGCAGAGGACGTGGGGCAGGGTCTCGTTGGCGTACCCGCACTTCCAACAACGGTTGTCCCGGTTCCCGTGGTGGACGGCCCCGTTGAGCGGCAGGCAGTTCAGCTGGGCACTGTGAATGAAGCGCCAGTCCGCGAAGTGGGTGTAGCTGCCCTCGGCCAGGAAGTGGTTGCTGTTCTACAGCAAACCAATGCAGCACTATTTGCATGGCAAACATTGCATGGATATGTTTATTAGCATAAAAGATTAAATCCATTAGAATGCAACTTACTGTGGGAACATTTCTATTGATTCTACTTACAAAACCTAAACGTGGGGCCAAATATGATCTGACAGCGCCTTGTTAACTTCTGCAATTGTTGGTATTGCTGGTTGTGTATATATAAACAAGGAAACAGACTCTTGTTCACTAGGTTGCCAGGAGGAACATAAGATTTAGTGGTATGTTGAAAGGAATTCAAAATGTCCCAAATGGAAAAGGCCAAAATCAGCAAGGAAGGAAATGTTCTTTTGAACTTATAAAACAATGGAAATAAAGTGGGAAGTTGAACTATTTAAAATCCTTAAATCCAAAGTGGAAGAAAGTGCCTCAATATACACAGAGTATTATAGCCTCTTTTGAATGTGCATATACTGCTATTGTTATTTTATAATACCAGTAACCTTTCTTCCAACAAAGGTTTAGCCAACAGAGTTTTCTATACAACAAACCTAAAATACTGCAATTCCTGCTGGCCCAAAAATAGCTGTGAAAAGTCTGGCATCACTAAAATCTTGCTATGTGTATTAGGAATTTTAATACAGAAATTTACAAAAGACTTAAAAATCCCTGAAAGCAACAGAAAACAAGTTTTGAAATTAGATTGAAAAACTTAACGGTCTTTGGACTTTAGCAATACATCTGGACAGCACCATAAATGTACACAGGGCTGTGTACACAGATGGACGCAGAACCTGACCCAAAGAGTTTACAATCTCAACTAGCCAACAGCATGAAAAGGAGCCAAAACAAGGAAATACAGCTGAGCTGAAGGAGGCATGAGGATTATTTCTGAAGCGGTGGCAGGAAGAATTGCTTGTAGTAATGGGTTTTAGGGTGAGATGTGGAGAAGAGGCTCGTGGTGGAGAAGAAACAGGAGTGTGATGATTTGTTAGGGTAAGATGACAGAAAGCAAGCTTCTGAATAAGGGAAGATGACATAGGGAGCAGCAAGATGATTATAGGGGAGAGCTAAGGGGCAAGCGAGGGAACTGAGGGCAGCTATGTAGGTGGGGACAAGCCTGTGTATCAGTAGTGTCTCGGAGGAGAGGATGTGAAAAACAGGAAACCACCAAAGGGGCTGAGAAGGTGATGTGACCAAAAAAGGGAAATTGCAGTTCTAAGAAGCAGGAGGTCAGAGATGTGACAGAAGACAAGAAATGACAGTGGTGTAGTGAAGGCTTTTTGCAGTAGGATAGTGAAGAAAGGGCAGACTGTTGATATGAAACGGTGAAGAGGGAACAGGATTTGAACAGAGACTAGATCTCAGGGAAAAAATTAAAGGACAGAGAAGAGTTAAAGATAACACTGTGGGGATGGGCCTGGGAGACAAAAAAGGAGAATGGAGTTGTCAATGGTGACTGAGAAGGTAGGTGCTGAAGCAGGAAAAAGTGAGTCCACTTCTAGATGGATTGAGCAGACCGAGGTGGCAGGGCATCCCAGGGGAGATGTTGGAAAGACAGCTGGAGATGCAGGACAGAACAGAGCAGGAGAATTTGAGGTGGAGGGGAATCACCTCATAAAAGTGGTGGCTGAAACCCATGGGAGTGGATGAGGTTGCTGAGCGAAAAGAGGAAGAGGCTGAGAGTGGCGCCCTGGTGGACACCAACAGGCCAGAGCCAATGAGAATGCTGGAAAATAAGACGAGAGCTGGAAGGGCAGAGATTTGCCAAGGCCAAGAGAGATGAGCATGCGGAGCAAGAGCATGCTCTGTGCAGTGAAAGGCAGTAGCAGATCAAGAAGAACTAACAAACACAAGTGCTCCCCTGATTTAGCTAGAAATGGACCTTTCTCAAGCTGTTTCAATGGGGGTTGAGGGGATGAAATCTAGGTTAGAAGCACTCAAAACCTCGAGACGAGCAGTGAGATCAGTGTGTAGTAGCTTGTCCATTATAGAGATGAAATGACAGAGGCATTGGTAATTTTTGTGGTAGTTGGAGTGGTGAGAAGGTTGAGTATAAAATTATCAAAAATTAGACAACATATCACAGTGAAGGTTTTTAAGATACATCATTTTCCATGAAGCTATTCAGAAGCTATATTTGATGCAGACCTATAAACAAATGACCCAAGACCTTGTTTTTATTCTAACATAAGCAATTCAACCAAAGACATGAGCTATGCAGTAGTTTCTGAAAAGAACAGTTACTTACCTGAAACTATGAGTTCTGTAGCACTTTAAAGACTAACAAATTCATTTTTCACAGGCATAAGCTTTCATGGGCTTTAACCCACTTCATCAGATGCAGGGAATGGAAATCAGATGGGTGGTATATATATACTGTCAAGGGGAAGGTACAACAAGGGGTGGAGTAGGTAATAGCAAAGTCCATACAGTTAGAATAGCTGAGGCCTATTCACAACCATTGATTAGAAGGTGAGAATGTGTGAACAGAGACAATTACTTCTTGTAAAGAGATTACCATTCCAAGTCCCTATTCAGACCCAGTTTGATTGTGTCAAGTTTGCAGATCAGTTCTAGCTCTGCAGTTGCTCTTTGAAGTCTGTTATTGAAGTTTTTTTGTTGAAGTATGACAACTTTCAAGTTGGCTACAGAGTGTCCTGGGAGACTGAAGTGTTCTCCAACTGGTTTATGGGTGTTTCCATTTTTTATGTCTGATTTGTGTCCATTTATTCTTTTGCGTAGTGACAGTCCGGTTTGGCCAATGTACATGGCAGGGGGGCATTGTTGGCACATGATGGCATATATTACATTAGTAGGTGTGCAGGTGAATGAGCTCCTTATGGTTTGGCTGATGTGGTTAGGTGGCTACACTGCTTACAGAGTCACTAGAGTCGATGTGTGGGCAGAGCTGGGAATGGGGTTTGTTGCAAGGATAGGTTCCTGGCTTACTGTTCTTGGTTTATGATGTACGGTTGCCAGTGAGTATTTGCTTCAGGTTGGGGGGCTGTCTGTAAGCAGTTATTCTCATTACAAGGTTGGGGGGCCCTTGCTGGGAAGTGGAGGACAACCCGGAGCGGTTGCACCGTCCAACCCTTCTGTTCCTGTCCCTGCCCCTTGTGGGAGGGAAAAGCCGAGGCGGTGGCCTAGGTTGTTGCTGCTGCTGTGGGCGCTGCTGCTGTGGGTCTGTTGCCTCACCGCCTGAGGGGTGTACAGGCCCAAGGAGTGCAGCATGGCCCTAGAGTCCTTGAGGGCATGCAGCTTCTCTTCTGTTTTGTCGGAAAACAGACCAGCTCCATCAAAGGACAGGTCCTGGATGGAGTGCTGCACTTCCTGGGATAACCCTGTTGACTGGAGCCATGCTGCGTGCCACATGGCAATAGCAGAGGCCATAGCCCTGCTGGCCAAGTCCGCCGCATCCGCCGCAGTCTGTAGGGTTGTGCTGGCGACGGTCAACCCTTCTTTCAGGACCATGGCAAAGTCCGGCGCTTGGTCCTGGGGCAGAGACTCTGCGAACTTTCACATCGAGTCCCATAGGTTAAGCCCCCAGGAGGGCTTGGTGATTTGCCACCCTAAACTGGAGCACCCCTGTGGAATAGACCTTCCTACCGAAGAGGTCTAATTGCCTGCCCTCCTTATTCTTGGGGGGTAGAGCTTTGGGCCCCCTGCCTGTCCTTCTGGTTGGCAGCATCCACCACCAAAATCCCTGGGGCTGGGTGGGTGAAAAGGTAATTGTGCCCCTCAGCCAGCACGTAATACTTTTTCTCAGCATCCTTGGAGGTTGGGGCGACCGAGGAGGGGGTTTGGCATACCAGTTTGGCTTGTCATGTACAGGTAGGGCTACCCTCGAAGGACCCTGAGCCCCCACACACCCAAACAGGGGGTCTTCTTCCTCCGTAAGTTCTTTGACCTCCACATCAAGGTTGGAGGCCACCGTCTTCAAGAGATCTTGGTGCGCACTGAAGTCAATAAGGGGGGCCCCTTGGTCCCTATAAGCCACCACATCTGGCGACGACGAGGAGAACAGGTGACATGGCCCTGTTGAGGGTCCCTCACCAGGATCTGACTCCTCTCCTGAGAAGCGATCATTTTTCTGCACCGATGGGGCCTGTGGGAGTGCCTGCTGGGCTACAGAGGCAGGGACCGACATAGTTCCCTGTCCAAACTGTGCTCCCCATGGTTCCCAATATGGCCACTGCCAAGGTGGTTGGGGCCATCCCGGTGCCGGCGTCAGTGCCGAGGGCTGCACTTCCTCTCGGCGTCGGGGGCCCTTACCCTTCTGTGAACCTGAGCCAGGGGAATGGTGCCAACCGTGCCGTCTGGTAGAGCCACTTCGGGATCCACTGGTGAACAAACCCGAAGCGCGGCGGTGCCGTCTGGATCAGTGCCAGTGTCTGGGCAAAGCTGATGACGACAATGACGACCAGTGCCGCGTCACCAAGGACTTACGACGCCTCTTTCCCGGTGCCGGCGAGCAGTGCCAGGACCGACGCCTCGGTGCCGAGTCTGAGTCTGAAGCTCAAGGGTGACTGGCTGGCAACGGCGATCTTGACCAGTGCTGCCTTGGAAACCGACTCCGGTGCTGAGACGACTCACCGAGGAGGGAGAGGAGCTATCCAGCTCGACTCTCCAGCGCCGAGTGGTGGGCCCACCCTTCAGGGACACCCGTTGCAGGTATGCCCCGGGACACAGGCCCTGACTCTCTCGGCCAAGGGAGGGCCGGAGACATGGGCAAGGCCAACAAGGCTCGAGCTGCCTGGAATGCCTCCGGCGTCTAAGGGTCCTGCAGAGGGGCTCCCCCACTCACAGGAGTCGGGGGAGGGTTCCTTGGATCCGGAGCCGGAGCTGGAGGCTGCTCACGCAGTTCCAGCACCTCCGGGCTCAACCCCAGCTGCTCCTGCGGTGTGGGGGAGGGGAGGGAGAGCACTCCGTGCACTGATAACGCTTCTTCTTCGGCACCAGGGAGGCCCGGTGCCAAGGTGCCTCCAGCACCATCAGGGCGCTCTGCACCGATGACACGCTCGCGGCATGAGCGCAGCACTCCAGAGGGCACCAGAGCCAGCCATAGAGAGACTGCTAAGGGAAAAAAGTCCGGGAACTGTGCACGAGGGCGCGCACTCACTTACTGGAATGGATATGAGCAATCACTCGAAGATAGAAAGTGAATTTGTTAGTCTTTAAAGTGCTACAGAACTCCCGTTGTTTTTGCTGTATACACACTAACATGGCTACCCCTCTGGAGCTTTTTACCTGAAGCTGTTGTTCTTTGAGATGTGTTGCTCATGTCCATTCCCAACTTAGGTGTGCATGCTTGCTACATGCACCGGTACTGGAAAATATTTTCCCCTAATGGTTCCTGTACGAGCCGGCTCTAGCGCTCCCTGCCGCAGCAGGCACATGCGCCTGCATACAGGCTCTGTTAGTTCTCCCTCCCTCTCAGCTCCTTCTTGCTGGTACTTCAACTGAGGGGAAGGAGGGCGGGTGTGGAATGGACATGAGCAACACATCTTGAAGAACAACAGTTACAGAAAAATAACCGTTCTTTCTTCTTAGAGTGCTTGCTCACGTCCATTCCCTAAGTTAAGTGATTCACCAGCAGTGTCTTCGGAGGCAGGCAGGAGTTCATGGATGTGACACTTGAAGCACTGCTCTACTGAAGCCAGCGTCATCTTGAGCTTGCTTCATCAAGGCATGCTGGGACGCAAAGGTATGCGCCAACGACCAGATAGCTGTCCTGCAGATGTCCAATATAAGGATGTGCGCCTGGAAGGCTGCAGATAATGCCTGTGCTCTCATTGAGTGCGCTGTCAGGGCCACCAGAGGTGTGACCCCATCTTGCTCACAGCATGTCCAGATACAGGCCGTAATCCACTTTGAGAGATGCTGAGAAGAAACCAGTAGCCCCTTCATTCGGTCTGCAACTGCCCCAAAGAGCTGCGTTGACCAGCGAAAAGGTTTAGTTCTGTCGATATAAAACACACATCAAGAGAATGCAAACACCTCTCTTCACTGGAGGTGTGAGGCTTGGGATAAAAGACAGGTAAGAAAATATCTTGGTTAAGGTGGGTGTGAGACTACTTTAGGCAAAAAGGCTGGGTGTGGATGTAGTTGGACTTTGTCCTTATAGAACACTTTGTAAGGTGGTTCTGATGTTAATGCTCTGATCTCAAATACTCACCTGACAGATGTAATAGCCACCAGGAAGGCCACCTTCCAGGACAGGTATTTAGAAAGCATGAAGCTATGGGTTCGAAGGGGGCCCAGTGAGTCTGGAGAGGACCAAGTTCAAATCCCACTGAGGAGAAAGCGCCCTTATTGGCAGGAAAAGCCTTTCCAATCCCTTAAGGAACCTGGCTGTCATCTTGCACGAAAAAATGGTGCTATTCCCTACCAAGGGGTGGAACACAGATATGGCTGCCACATGGACCTTGATGGATGAGAAGGCCAGACCCCCTTGCTTCAAATGGAGCAAGTATGCCAAGATAGTTAGAACCGATGCCGTCAGTGGGGAAATGCCATGCTTGGCAATCGGACAGGAGAAGAGTTTCCACTTAGCTATATAAGCCGATCTGGTAGACGGTGTCCTGCTCTCCAAGAGCACGCACTGAACTTGAGATGAGTAGGCCTGCTCCTCCTGACTCAGCCATGGAGCAGCAATGCTGTCAGGTGAAGGGAGGCCAGATCTGGGTGGAGCAGGCAACCTTGTTCTTGGGACAGGAGGTCTGGTCTCAGTGGCAGGGACCATTGCCTGGGTCCTGCGAGCTCCAGCAGCATCCCAAACCAATGTTGCCAGGGTCACTCTGCTACCAGGAGAATAATTGGAGTTTCGTCTCTCTCTTCATTTTCTGGAGGACCTTGTGAATTAGAGAAATCGGGGGGGAGGCATACAAGAGACTCCCTGACCAGAAAAGGAGAAAGGCATCAGTGATAGAGCCTGCACTGAGTCCTTGCTGGGAACAGAAGGGGTGGCACTTCCCTGGATGTGGTGGTTTCCCCCCCGGGCTTGATGCACATGAGCCGTCCTGGTCAGAGTCTGAGTCCAGGTGTGCTACCGAAGTCTCGGGACTGGAGAAGTGAGGCACCGATGTTCCTCTCCCAGAACCGGTTTGCGGCATCCCTGAAGGAATACCCCACCAATAAGGCCACGAACCGGGCCATTGTCCCTAAGGCCACGCTCCCACAGGCAGCACCAATGGGAAGCCTGGCACTGGGGCTGGAACCTGCTTGTATGAACAACTTCCTCGCTGTCCGAGGAGGCGTAGCTGTCAGTCAGTCAGGGTGGTTCTGTCTCCAAGTATCTCACGGTGCTGTGCGGAGCTCGTTGATGCACCGGCACCGCTAAAATGATAAGCATGATGCGACTGGCTCTTATCTTTCAGCTTCCTATAAGGGCTAGGCAAGTGGGTCCCCAGTGCCAGAGAAGTGTTGCGGACAGGGCGACCTTTCATTTTCCACCTGGTACCAGGTCTCCGGAAACCGACGATAGGAGCCTGGTCCAGTGCTACCCTGACCTGGAGAGCATGGTCTTGACTCCAGGGAGTGCCTACGCACCGGCAAACAGTGTCTCAAAGATGGAGGCTGTCGAACCAATCTGTTCCTTGACACATCACAGTGCCGGTGCCAAATCACAGTGCGGCGGCCTGCCATCCCTCGACATCGGCAGCACAGGCAACACCAGGAGGTCCTTCGTAGCCTGATAGGCCTCCGGTATTGACAGCACCACTAAATGGTGGGGGCGTTACCAGGAGTTGGAGGAGGCTCTGGTGCTGGGGTTGATGCTCGCCATGTGCGAGGGACACTTCTGAGACAAGGAGGAGGGGTGGCCTGACACGGGTCTCACCTGATCCTCTTTGGCTTTCTCCGTTGGCGAGAGACCGCATTCTGCACAAGTCTTCTTTGGTCTCTTTTTCAGTACCGGAGACGGTGACTGGTGCTGAGAGGAAGAAGATGGTGCTGCAGGCACACTGTGTGCTGAGGCTGTTGTGCTTGGTGCCGAGTCAGATCTGCTGGGCTCAGACACCGGTCTCAGTACTGACTCCAGTAGGATAGTCCAGAGACGACTATTGCAGTTTTTCTTAGTCCATGGGTGAATTTTGGCAGATTTTACATGTCTCACTAATGTGTGTTGCATCCAAACACTTTAAACAACTTTGATGTGGGTCACTCCATGGCATAGCCTTTTTACATGAAGTGCAGAGTTTAAATCCCGGGGACTGGGGCATGCCCTGACCCTGGGACTGTAACTAGAACTAACTATAACTAAGAAAAACTATGTATGTCAGAACAGAGAATAAACAACATGGCTACTTACCAGTAACTGTTGTTCTTCGAGATGTGTTGCTCATATCCATTCCACTTAGGTGTGTGCGCGCCCTCGTGCACAGCCCTCGGAGAACTTTTTCACTAGCACTTTTTCACCCCTGGAGTGCCGCCCTCGTGCGGCGGTACATAGGGCACTGCCGGCCCCTCCCCTCCTCAGTCCCTTCTTTCTGCCGACTCCGACAGCGGGGACTGAGGGTGGGTGTGGAATGGATATGAGCAACACATCTCGAAGAACAACAGTTACTGGTAAGTAACCATGTTTTCTCCTTCGAGTTACTGGTAAGTTACTGGTAAGTAACCATGTTTTCTCCTTCGAGTGATTCAAAGTGATTCAAAGAGATTCAAAGATCTCCTTCGAGTGATTCAAAGTAAGTTACTGGTAAGTTATTGGTAAGTTACTGGTAAGTAACCATGTTTTCTCCTTCGAGTGATTCAAAGTCAGTCTATTGAGGACCAGGTTGAGATCCCACGGAGGCACCGGGTCACGGACCTGCAGGTACAGCCTCTCAACCCCCCTGAGGAATCTCACCGACATGGGGTGGGAGAACAGGGACCGACCCCCCCATCGGCTGATGGAAAGCCGAGATGGCCACTAGGTGCACCCTGAGGGAGGCTAGCGCTAACCCCTGCAGCCTAAGCTGCAGCAGGTAATCGAGGACCGCCTGCACAGGGGATGTACCGGGGGTTAGGCCCCGTGACTCCGCCCAGCAGGTGAACTCCACTTGGCCCTGTAGGCAATCTGCGTGGAGGGCCTCCTGCTTCCCAACAGCACACGCTGGACCTGCTCCGAGCAGGTTCTCTCCTCCTCCATCAGCCAGAGAGCCTCCAGGCTGTCAGGTGCAGCAGGCGACCGTGGTCCTGGGAGAGCAGGTCCGGTCTCCTTGGGAGCTCGATCGGCAGGGCAACTGAGAGGTCCTGCAGCAGGCTGTACCAGTACTGTCTCGGCCGCACTGGGGCGATCAGTATCATGTCCACTCTGTCCCTCTTGATTTTCAAGAGGACTCTGGGCAGGAGCGGGAAGGGGGCGGAGGGAATGCGTACATGAGGGTCCCCGTCCATTTGATGAGGAACGCGTCGGAGATGGAGCCTGTCTCGCGACCCCGGAGCGAGCAAAACCTCGGGCACTTCCTGTTCCAGGACGACGCGAACCGGTCCAGTCCAGTGGAAAATCCTGGCCGCTACCTCCAGATGCAATAACCAGTCGTGTTGGGGTAGAAACGACCTGCTGAGGCGATCCGCCTCGTCGTTCCTGACCCCGGGGAGGTGAGAGGCGGTTAAACAGAAATTGTACCTCTCCGCCAAGTGCCAAAGACGAAGCGCCTCCTGGCACAGAGCCGAGGAGCGCGCTCCCCCCGTGCTTGTTGATGTAGAACATTGCTGCGGTATTGTCCGTCAGCACCTGTACCATTTTCCTCAATAAAGAATGGCGAAACACTCTGCATGCCAGTCTGACTGCCCTCAGTTCTTTGACATTGATATGGAGGGCAGTCTCTCCCTGGGACCAGCGTCCCTGTGTGGTCAGACCACCGGTGATGTGAGCCCCCCACCCGAGGTCCGAAGCGTCCGTAATCAGAGTCACCGAGGGGGTGAGGGCTCTGAAGGGAACCCCTTCCAGCACTGTCCCAGGGTCCAACCACCAGTTCAGTGACCCCAACACTGTGGGGGGCACCGTAACCATCCTGTCCAGAGAGTGCCTGCTGGGCACATATACCGTGGCCAACCAACCTTGGAGGGGCCTGAGCCTGAGGCGGGCCAACCTCACCACATAGGTGCACGAGGCCATGTGGCCCAACAGCTGAAGGCACTGCCTGGCTGTCGTCGTGGGGCACCTCTGAAATTGAGATATAATCCCTGCCATAGCCTCAAACCTTGAGCGTGGGAGGGAGGCTCTGGCTCGTATCACGTCTAGGGATGCCCCTATAAACTCTGTGTGTTGAACTGGCGCCAGCGTCGATTTCTGCTCGTTGATGAGCAGTCCCAGAGCATGGCACGTGGCCTGGACGAAGGAGACCGCCTCGCGCACCTGCGACTTGGTCTTGCCCCTTATCAGCCAGTCGTCCAGGTAGGGGAATATCTGGTCCCCCCTGCGCCTCAGAAGGGCCGCCACTACTGCCATACATTTGGTAAACACTCTGGGGGAGGAAGACAGGCCAAAGGGCAAGGCTATAAATTGGTAGTGGGCACCAGCTACCATAAACCTTAGATACCGCCTGTGGGCGGGAAGGATGGAGACGTGGAAGTACGCATCCTTCAAGTCGAGGGCGGCAAACCAATCCCCTGGGTTCAGAACGGGAATGATGGACGCTAGGGACACCATGCGAAACTTTAACTTCCTTATGAACCTGTTTAACCTGCGCAGGTCCAGTATAGGCCTGAGGCCTCCCTTGGCTTTGGGAATGAGCAAGTACCTTGAGTAGAACCCCTTCCCCACCTCGAGCGGCGGAACCGCTTCTACGACTCCCTTGAGCAGGAGGGAGCAGACCTCCTGAAGGAGTAATTGCTCGTGAGAGGGGTCCCTGAAGAGGGACGGGGGGGAGGTGAGGGAAGGAGGAAAGCCACCAGCTGGAGGGCGTAACCCCGGCGCACAGTTTTGAGGACCCAGCGGTCCGAAGTGATAACCCGCCACAGGCCGAGGTAGGGCCTTAGCCTGTCCCGAAAAGGCAGGGGGGAACCCAGGGAAGGAGAGACGGTGCCACCGTCGGGCGCACCGTCAAAAGTTGTGCTTCCCTTTGGAGCCTTGGGAGGGTCCTCTCTGGGACGACGCGGTGCTGTCGCGCCATCCAGAGCCCCTGTTCCTATCCCTACCCCTTGCGGGCAGGGGAAAGGCCTAGGCGGTGGCCTAGGTTGCTGCCGCTGCGGCGGCTGCTGCGGCTGCTGGCGGGCCTGTAATCTCGCCGCCTGAGAGGTATAGAGACCCAAGGAGCGCAGCATTGCCCTTGAGTCCTTCAAAGCGTGCAGCTTCTCATCCATCCTCTCCGAGAAGAGGGCGGCTCCATTGAATGGCAGGTCCTGGATGGAGTGCTGCACCTCCTGGGACAGGTCCGTGGATTACAACCACGCTGCACGGCGATGGCCATCACCCTACTGGCCGTGTCTGCAGCGTCAGAGGCAGTCTGAAGGGCCACAGTCACTCTTCCTCCAGGACCGTGGCGAAGTCCGCAGCCTGGTCCTGGGGCAGGGACTCTGCGAACCTTCGCAGCGAGTCCCACAAGTTTAGATTGTACCTGCCCAAGAGGGCCTGGTGGTTCGCCACCCTGAATTGGAGCGCTCCCGTGGAGTAGACCTTCCTGCCAAAAAGGTCTAGTCTCCTACCCTCCTTGTTCTTAGGGGAGGCGCTCTGAGCCCGTTGCCTGTCCTTCTGGTTGGCAGCGTCCACAACCAGAGTACCTGGGGCAGGGTGTGTATACAAGTACTCGTGCCCCTCGACTGACACGTAGTACTTCTTCTCGGTGTCCTTAGACATGGGGGCGACCAAGGAAGGAGTCTGCCAAATGGCCTTAGCCAGGTGCAAGACCCTTTCATGAACAGGGAGGGCCACCCTGGACGGTCCTTCAGTCCCCACATGCCCGAAGAGGGGGCCCACCTCTTCCTCCAGAACCTTGACCTCCAGGCCAAGGTTCGAGGCTACCCGCTTCAGGAGCTCCTGGTGAGCCCTGAAGTCAATAAGTGGGACCCCCTGGTCCCTGACGGCTGCCTCGTCTGGCGACGATGAATAGGACGGGTGGCGGGGTCCAGTAGAGGGGCCCTCCCCAGGGTCCTCTTCCTCCTCCTCTGAGGAGTGGTTACCCTCCTGCACCGAAGGTGCCTGTTGGGGAGGTAACTGGGTCACAGAGGCAGGGGCCGACGAAGTTCCTTGCCCCATCTGGGCTGCCCACGGACCCCAAAATGGCCACTGCCAGGGGGCTTGGGGCCAACCTGGGGGCGGCACCAGTGCCGAGGGCAACGCCGGTGCCGGTGCCGGCTGCGGTGCTGGTGCCGGTGCCGGCTGCGGTGCTGGTGCCGGTGCCGGCTGCGGTGGAAGTACCTCCTCCTGGCGCCGGGTCCAGGATCCTGAGCCAGGAGATCGGTGCCAGCGGTGACGCCAGGAAGAACCGCTCCGGGACCCGCTACCGGACAATCCCGAAGAGCGACGTCGTCTGCGGCGCCGGCAGTGGGGCGATGCTGACGATGACAATGATCGGTGCCGGGAGAGGGACGACTTGCAACACCTCTTGCCGGAGACTGGGGAGCAGTGCCAAGAACACCGTCTTGGTGCCGGGCTGGAGCTTGACGTCGAGGAAGAGCGATGCTGCCTGGACGATCTGGAGCGGTGCCGCAACGCCTCGTCGGAAGATGAAGAGGGAGAGGAGCTGCCGAGCTTGACTCTCCGGCATCGAGAGGTGGGCAGCTGATCCTCCAGTGCCGGGGCCGCCCACCCTTCGGGGACAGCCAGCGCGGGTTTGCCCCAGGACACAGGCCCTGACTCTCTCAGCCGAGAGAGGGCCAGAGGCATGGGCAAGGCCAGCAAGGCTCGAGCCACTTCAAATGCCTCTGGTGTGGAAGGGTCCTGTACAGGGGGTCCCCCACTCCCAGGAGTCAGGGGAGGTTCCCTGATTGGTGCCGGTGCCGGGGCAGGCGGCACATCGGAGAGCCGAAGCACCTCCGGGCTCGACCCCGGCCGCTCCTGCAGTGCGGGGGAGCGTTGCAAGCACGGACAGCGCTTTTTCTTTTTCAGCACCGGAGACGGTCGGTGTCGAGATGCCTGCGGTGCCGTCGGTGCACTCTGTACCGAGGACACGCTCGGTGCCGAGGAAGTCCGCGACGGCTCGGACGCCGGACGCAGCGCGGACTCCATCACTATGGCCCTTAGCCTCACCTCCCTCTCTCTCCGGGTGCGAGGTTTGAAGGCCTTGCAAATGTGGCACCGGTCTTTACGGTGCTGCTCCCCCAAGCATTTCAGGCAGCGGTCATGGGGGTCGCTAACGGGAAAAGCCTTCCCGCAGGCAGCACAGGGTTTAAACCCCAGCGAGCCCAGCATAGCCGGGTCGCCTAGAGCCCGAAGGCTCTTCTCTTCCTATTCTAACTTTAGGTTACCTAACTAACTGAAAACTAACTAAGTTCAGGGCGAACTGCTAGCTAACTACTCACGTGCAAGGAAAAAACTTGCGAGGAGCAAGAGCTGTTCCCAACTGGCCATCATGGACGGAAAGAAGGAACTGAGAAGGGGAGGGGCCGGCAGCGCCCTATATGCCGTCGCATGAGGGCGGCACTCCAGGGGGCACCAGAGCCGGCCTCTACAGGGGCTGCTAGTGAAAAAGTTCTCCGAGGGCTGTGCATGAGGGCGTGCACACACCTAAGTGGAATGCATATGAGCAATCACTCGAAGGAGAACTCTAGGTTTAGTGAGAGAACCTGTGAAGGCAAACGATGTTCCAGCACCGTCACTGGAGGCAAGAAGGAACTGCGAGGGACAGGAAGCCGTTGATGCCTATATGCAGGTGCATGGGGAGGTCCCTGATGACTGGAAAAAAGCAAACATAGTGCCCGTCTTCATAAAAGGGAAGAAAGAGAATCCAGGGAACTACAGACCGGGCAGCCTCACCTCAGTCCCTGGAAAAATCATGAAGCAGGTCCTCAAGGAATCCATTTTAAGGCACATGGAAGAGAGGAAGGTGATCAGGAGCAGTCAACATGGATTCACCAAGGGTACATCATGCCTGACCAACCTGATTGCTTTCTATGAAGAGGTGACTGGCTCTGTGGATGTGGGGAAAGTAGTGGATGTGATATACCTTGACTTTAGCATGGTCTCCCACAGTATTCTTATCAGCAAGTTAAAGAAGTATGGGTTGGTTGGATGAATGGACTATAAAATGGATGAAGAACTGGCTAGAGCAAAGGACTCAAAGAGTAGTTATCAATGGCTTCATGTCTAGCTGCCAGACGGTCACAAGCAGAGAGCCCCAGGGATTGGTCCTGAGGCTGGTTTTGTTCAACATCTTCATTAATGATCTGGAGAATGAGGTAGATTGCACCCTCAGCAAGTTTGCAGATGACACTAAGATAGGGGGAGTGGTAGATAACCTGGAAGGGAGGGATAGAATATAGAAGGACCTAAACAAATTGGCAGATTAGGCAAAAAGAAATCTGATGAGGTTCAACAAAGACAAGTGCAGAGCCCTGCACTTAGGATGAAAGAATCCCATGCACAGCTACAGACTGGGGACCGAAGAGTTACGCAGCAGTTCTGCAGAAAAGGATCTGGGGGTTATAGTGGATGTACTCCGCTGAGGCGGAGGGTTCTTAATTTATTGTCTCAGTGGTGGAAAGAGGTAGACTGACAACGTGAAGTGCTTAAATAAAGTGTTTTATTATACTGATGGCTTAGTAAAAGCTGGGCTAAAAATGCCTCCCACACCAGCAGACAGAGCTGGTGAATGAGAAGGACAGTTATAGACACAGCCAGGATAATAAACAGTGTCATGGTTTCAACAGCAGTAGCAATAGCAACCACCCTCTACAGCTATCCCGAAGCATAGGAAGAAAGCACATACCAAAAGCAACAGAATGGGGAGACCCATTATCCACTCTAGTAGTGAGCCGCAACCAGGGAACCGACCTGTCTGGGGCATCCGGTAAGGCCTTGACGGATCCACGGAGTCTCTCTGAGTGGTTCCCGGGGGTGCTTGTTATACCCCTGTCTCCCTTTGCCTTAGCAAGATTTTTGTCCTAGCAACACAATACATCGCTCTTAATCTCTACTAGAGATTGGGTCTTAAACTTGTTTTTCATTAGTCTATTGGTTAGTGATTACAGGCAGTCAGACTGGCAACAGAAAGAGGGAAGCTGCCCTTTGCCAATGTCTGCTTTAATCCTGTGGTTAGATGTTTTGCCGACTTGTGGTTAGTCGTCTACTGCTTATCTCAGAAGGCTTCTGCACAGCCAACGTATTTTATGTAGGAATAACAGACAAAGGTTAGTTTCACTTCTTAATACCAGACAAAGGTTAGTCTCACTTCCTAATGCAGGGAGCTGCTAAGCTAGATTTTTAGGGCTTAGCCTTGCCAACTGCACTGGTTCCGCGTGACAAATTCTTCCGAGCCCTACAGTGGATAAGAAGCTGGATATGAGTCAGCAGTGTGCCCTGGTTGCCAAGAAGGCTAATGGCATATTGGGCTGCATTAGTAAGAGCATTGCCAGCAGATCGCGGGAAGTGATTATTCCCCTCTATTCGGCATTGGTGAGGTCGCATTTGGAGTATTGTGTCCAGTTTTGGGCCCCCCACTAGAAAAAGGATGTGGACAAGTTGGAGAGAGTCCAGCGGAGGGCAACAAAAATGATTAGGGGGCTGGAGCACAAGACTTATGAGAAGCGACTGAGGGAACTAGGCCTGTTTAGTCTGCAGAAGAGAAGCGTGAGGGGGGATTTGAAAGCAGCCTTTAACTACCTGAAAGGGGGTTCCAGGGAGGATGGAGCTAGGCTGTTCTCAGTGGTGGCAGACGACAGAACAAGAAGCAATGGTCTCAAGTTGCAGTGAGGGAGGTCGAGGTTGGACATTAGGAAAAAGCTTTTCACTAGGAGGGTGGTGAAGCACTGGAATGGGTTACCTAGGGAGGTGGTGACATCTCCATCTTTAGAGGTTTTTAAGCTGAGGCTTGACAAAACCCTCGCTGGGATTATTTAGCTGAGGTTAGTCCTACTTTGAGCAGGGGTTTGGACTAGATGACCTCCTGAGGTCCCTTCCAACTCTAATATTCTATGATTCTACATGTGCACTGCTGCAGGGGGAGTTAGAGCCAGCGCGTACGGGTACCACTAGGGGAAAAAGACTTCTGGCACCAGTGCATGTGGCGTGCACATACACTGAAGTTGGGAATGGCCTTGAGCAAGCACTAGAATAAGTGATTTTTAGTGCACACCCTGACACTAAAAACGGGTACTTTCCCACTACACGCACTTTGTTCTGTTTAAAAAACTTCTATACACTATGAACAAAGAAATATTATGCAAAGACTGCTTATCAATGGACTATCGATTACTCAACATCCATTAAAGGCACCTGTGCAGACAGAAGTGATCTACAGATGGTGTCAGTTAGAATTCCCGTCTTTATACTAATTTAGATCCCTTGACACGCAGGCTCTCCTAGATCTATTCTCTCCATGTCTTAGGGCTTTCTAAGTGAGTATAATTGATACCCTAAGGAGCTGGATCCCTTAATACGTGCTGTTTTACAACTCCTCAGGATACGTTTCATAAGAAATTTGAGAAACTTTTGTTAGATATATAAAGACACAGGAAGACAATCTTGTGAGTCCATTAACCTTCCAAATGCCCTACAGAATGGTAAACTAATCATAATTTTAGACACACCACAAAGAGTTTTCTTCAGTCCGTTACAAACATTTTTCTACTTCTTTAGTGCAGAAATCTCTCTTGCTTCCAGTCCAATAGTCTCTGGAGATGCCTTAGTTTTTTTCATTTGGTTCTCAAGCTGAAATATCCTGTTAGACATTCTCATGGCCTTTCATAGTAATAGTAATTATTGTAATCGTTTCCCTTCTTTCCCACAAACTCCTTACATTCAGCAAGTCCATATGTTGTAAATCATTCCATGACTAATTGGAGATTCCCGCTGCATGTTTCAGAGATTTTCCAGATTTAAAATCACTTACCTTAAACTAAACTTTAAAAAAAAGCAAGCCAACCCACCTGCCCACAAACCATCTGGCTGAGAAGAAAAAATATCCAGCCCTGTGGTGTGTGCCTGTCCAGGTTCTAAACATACACGCTTTAGCATATCTGCAGAAGAGCTCCTACTCTGCAGTCTTTTATTATGGAAAAAAGTAACCTACATTTGCTATTCTTCTTTTTCAATTTCCTACACTTTAATCTCAGTTAAGTGCAGAATGAACAGTATGTATTTGAAAGCCAACCTCAAACTCTGGCCAGCAGGAGCACACTATCCAGAAGAGCAAACACTCCTGTCACAAGGTTTTGCCTTAGAGGTGTTGGGTTTAACATTTCCTAGCCAGGGCATACTAGATGGGATAGCATCACTGAACATGTGTTTATCAAGAAGTTCTGTACGTACTAGATGCTTTTTATTTCAAGAGATTAACAAGATCATTCATGTGGCTGTGTTTTTAAAGTCAAAATTACTCACTTATATTTAACAGCCTCACCCATTTCTGTGCATGAGTGCATTGCACAGTGAGAGTGTTTCCACAGGCACAAGACTTGACTGCTTCAAATCTGTCATGCTTATGGACAGGTTCTCCTGAGCTCAGCATTCAAGGGGCTGACTTCTTTGGAAAATCTGTCCACTTATTTGAGTGCCTAACTAGGAAGAGCACTCTTCTGAAAATCTGGCAAAACGTGCTCACCAGAAAAAAAACGAGCCACGACCTCTTACGCTCTGCTATTGAAGGGGGTTGGGGTGGGGTGGCTATAAATTTACTGATTTTTTAAAGTAAAACAACAAAATCAAAGCAAACCTTTCTAAACTTCACATCTCACTTACACTCATCTGCTCCATAGAACACAGAATGATAGCTTTAGGGAAGATACTGGTATCATGGAAATTAATGTGAGCATAGATCTATTAAATCACCTGGTCCACATCCCTGTCAATATTAGACTGTTCTTCATTATACATCTTTCATTACTTTGTATTAGGCAATCAGCTATCTAGCCTATTTTTAAATTTCTCAAGTGTTGAGGATTCCACGTCTTCCAGAGGGAGTTCTGTTGTATAGAGGCAGGGGATTCCCTGTCACAAAGGTCTTTTCAGAGGTAGGAAATCTTCCACCAGCTCACACTGACTAATAGGATATTTGTGGACTGATATACTACAGTCTGTAGCAAAGACTTTAAAGCCAGCAAATTTAATAAAGGTCAAGTGATGATGTGCACGTTGAACAGACTGCAGTCTAATGTCCAGATAACAGTGCGCACGTTTGCCTATTCACTCTTCAGTGTTAAATCTCTTCATCATGTGAGTGTGACAGCACAGGACAATTGGCTTAAAGTGCCTTTGGTTTTTAAGACCACTTTAAGAGCGATTCACAGTTACAATTTGTGTTTTTAAAGTTATGAGATGGACATTAGTATGAAATAGGGAAAATATAAGTTTAAACAAGACAAATAGGGATTCAGAGGGTAATTAAAAACCCTCACACACTTGCTTCATAGAAACATTGTTTTTCATGTTGAAGACATCAAGATTGTGATGAAATTTATGTGTCTTCATCAAATCAGAGTTGCTACAATGATTGCAACCTTACAGATAGGGTTCTAACTCTTTAGTAGCGTAATCTGAAGGTCAGTTAATATAACCAAGCAAACTCCTTGATGAAGGATTTTTGAAAGAGGAGAACGCAGTAGATAAAGACATGTCTTTTGGAGGTTTTAGATTGAAATAGCAGGGAATGTTGCAAGTCACTTTACCACTGTTCCTCAGTTTGGAAATAATGTTTATCCACATTTGTAATGGGCTTTCAGATCTATGCATGAAAAGTGTTATGTAAATGCATATTTGTTAAATATCAACATTGTGCTTGGTGTTGTTTAAAATGGTCTCAACTCAGAAATGCTTAAATCTAAGGGCCTGATCTGACAAAGACATGCCTGTTATTTAATCCACAATTAGTTCCACTGAAGTCCTCATTAAGGAGTCTACAGTCTAAACAATATTGATTTCTGATAAAGCTAATATGGAAATATTGTAAAGAGATGTGCAATTATATAGTTTGTGAATACTCTTCACTGTTAAAATAAGCTTATACAAATCTTCCAGACTCAGATCCCTATGAATCTGGGATGTTCTAACGGAAAAAATATATCACACCAATTTGTATTTTTTACATTTTTATTATAAACAATCTTGTAGTTTTCAGAATGTGATTGCTACATCCTATATAACAAAAACATTCCTAGCTGAACTGGTATGAGTTTCAAATTGCTTACATGTATCTTTTACTATATTAAATCAGAACCAGTGTAAGGAAAATTTTAAAATTTTTTAGCAATTTAGTCTATCACACGGAAAACATCTTTACAGACATGAAATAGAATTAAAGATACACATTTCATCATATATACATAAGCAGCTGATGAAACTCCTGACAGACACACGAGAAATTTTTTTTTTAAGACATAAATAGATTTTTAAAAGTAGATTACTTTCTCGTGTATACAACATTATTTTGGTTTCTACACTGAACAAGTTCTTTAAGACAGAAACAAGGACTTCATCTATGAGAGAGATTCTTGTGTATTACTTAGGACATGGGCAATCACGTGCATGGGGATGCAAGAAGAAGTGATAGCACGTTTATTAATGCAATTTACACAGCACTCCTATACAATGATTTAACTCTTCATTTACATGTTTACAAGTCACCTTTGCACATGGGACGCCATCTTTGCAATGTCATTGAAATCAGGCATCTCCCTGAACAGGCTGTATTCAGTTCCAGTGTTTGTATAAAAGATAAAGCAAGTTTCAAAAGGAAGCACCACTTGGCTTTCAGAAATCAGGGTCCGCTGAACTGTGCGTGTAGTGGAGGCAGCGGGGCAAGTACACTGTCCTCTTTGTGTTCAAACAGTTCCCAGTATGAAAGGTTAAGATGTGACCCTTGAATTCTATTCCTCCTGTTTATAAAATGCAGCTGTTACAAAGATAATTGCTTTTACTGAGACCCACTGCAAAGCCACACGCTTCTGTCCTTCAGCTTTTCTTTAAGCCACTGCAAGTGTCTGCAAGTGTCTTTATCCCTTGGGAGGAATTTGCCTTTATATGATCTTTTATATTAGCTTAAGTTATTTTTCAAACTGAGGGCTGAATTTAACAGAGTTAAATTTGACCCATGACTTTTTTCTTTAATGCAGAATCTAGGGGAACATGGGGGAGAGCAGTACAAAGATAGGGAGAGAAGGTGACCAAAGGTCAGAGAATATTGAGCCCTCATAGAACCCAGACTTCAGCTGGATTTATGGGTGCTCAGCACTTCTGAAAACTAGGCCCAATGTCTTTTGTGGGAGTCTGTATGGGGTCCACTTTGTTTCAGGCACTATAGTGTCAAAGGAAAGGCCCAGGTTCGGCTGTTCAGTTCTTCATTTTATCATGAAAATGTACATCAAAAATCAATGACTGGAAGGCATTTAGACCAACTAAATCGGTGATCCCCAAATTGTGGGGTGGGTGCACCAGGGAGGCACAGAGAAACATCTGGGGGCGGTGCAGCAGGTCCCAGGCCAGCCCCCTTGAGGGCGTGGGGAGTGCTGCTCTGCCCCCAGCTCTGCTCTAGACCTCCTCCCCCCTGCTGCCAGACCCTGGCTGCAGCCCCAGCTCCGCTGCAACTCCACGCCCAGCCCAAGGGGTGTGGACACATTCTATTATTGGTAAGGCAGGGTGCGAGGGGAAAAGTTTGGGGACCACTGAACTAGATAATGAGGTGCAGGTAATGCCTTTTAAGACCTGCCACAGTGTTTAGACTAATGCCACTAGCAAATTCCACCCAAATGTCAGTAGCTCAAATCGTTACCAAGAGAATCAATGGACTACACACATCCATACTCATACCAGACAGTCTGCTGGTCGCCATGGGGATCTGGGGATCCAGGAGTGCTCTTGGAGCTGTCCCCTCTATTGGATTCCTCTATTCCCCCTGCACCATTATGGCCTTCCGGTGGCCTACTCTGGCATTTAGTAGCGAGGGCATCACTCGGACTTTGCCCTGGGATAACATCGCCTTCACTGTTACTAGAGGCAGCTCTGACAGGAGTCACGGTGGCCACTTCCCCAGAGCGTGGGGTTGGCTTGGATTTGACTTTAGCCGGTGTGTACTGTGTGGGTGAAGAGTGTTGCCCAGGCACTGCACTCCCTCGTTCCTGCTGCTGCACATTGTTGACGGAAGCAGAGACAGAAGACTGATGGAAAGAAAGAGGCCTCTCTTCCTTTGGAGGTGCCAGAGAAAGACGTCTCAAGTCAAGCTGCCGGCAACGGGAATCAACACCTTGCGAGGCACCTGCTGTCTTTGCAGACTGTGGCCTTTCTCGTACGGTAGCGTGAGCGCATTGGGGCACAGAGGGCCGCAAGGTCTGACTGCCAGAGTCCCTGCCTGCACGAACATCTGCACTCAGCTTCTGAGGGCCCTCCTGTCTGTACACCTCTGGACCGGTGGCTCTCAGAAGGTCTGCAGAGGCCAGACTAAATGCTCTGCTCAGTGAGGCACTCCTCTGGCTCATCATACTGGTCTGCTGAGGCTGTGCCACCTGTCTCAGCCCACTGAGTGGCTGATGTGGTGGTGTGGGAGGAAGTTTAAGAGACCCTGTGGAGTTTCCCAGAGACTCAGATTCAGCTGGTCTAAGGTTGGGTTTGACATAGTGTCCAGGTTTAGCCATTCCCCCGTCTTCACTGACGATGGTCATCTTTATTGTTGGTGACACATAGCTGGTAGGCATCATAGTCGTCTCCTTTCGACCTATCTGGTTCACAAGAGAAGGGGGTTCGTTTGCTTTTCTAAAATAATCACTCAGCAAGTCATCTCTGCTACTGGAAGTGTCCTAGGGGGAGAAAATACATATATGGCACGTTAATGACAACACTGGTACAAGGAAAATGTGGTTAGCAAGCAATTTCCCTCTCAAGGATGTCACAACATAATTTCACACATCATGCAACCCAGGGATCGATACAGGTAAATGTACGAGAGAGAGTACTTGGCACACACGTCTCACCCTCAAAGTGCTTTACACACTAATTGCCGTGTCACTATCAACTTTTGAGGGATGCACAATATCCTAGATAAAACCACTTATTTATACCTATAGCTGAGAGCACTGGGGAAATGAGTATCTAAGTTTAGATCAATGAGTTACATGATGATCAAAATTAGATTGTGATTGTCTTATTTGCCAGTTTAATTGTCACCAGTTCAAGAAATTCATCTTGATATCACCCTGGGCTGCAGCTCTTTTGCTTCTTTTAGTGTCGGCCAATTTAGTGCACATCAGTGATTGAGTGTTTGTCATTTCTAGAATACAGGCTGTGTTCCAATTTTAGTGACACAATAGGAGAATACGCTAAGTGGAGATGTGCTAGCAGCCTAATACAGGGCATTTCATTGTTATTTTTTCTGATTTTGTTTTTTTTTTTGGCCAAAACCAACATACTGCATGTGTTAAATGCTGTAAGTAAAATAGATGAATGATTGGTCATCCATTAATTAATGTGCAAAATTCTGAAGGCAAATAATTAACCTGGCCATAAAAGAAAATATACAGTAAATATTTAATGGAGATGGACACATGCAAAACATATGGATGACGCTATCAGCCACTGTTGAAATATTAATACAAGGCATGCTTGAATAGTTAATGGACATGCTAGTTATAACAAGAATGTGCTGAAACAATGTGATGCATTTAATTTCTTTGCTCTTCTCTACATCACGGTTTAATATATCTTTTTATTTCACGAGAGTTTATAGAGAAAGTTACTTCCAGCAGCAAAACCAATTTTACTAGTAGTAAATAGTAATAGTTGTAAAACAGCAGCTCATTATAATTCCTTACTGTGTCAGAAGCATTCCAGGTTCAATCAAATGCTAAGAGCCTGAGGTGTTTTTTTTTGGTTAGTCTAAATCTCTGTTGTGCATGTTAAAATTAGAGGACCACCATACTGTGCTATTACAATCCTCCCAACAAACAGGTGCCGATGCTCAAACACTAGAAATACTTTAGGAGTATTTAATGTCAATAATTTGGCTACTTTAGTTTCATTAGTTTTTAAAACTAAAGCAGTAATGAAATGTTAAAAAATAAGCTTCCACAGGCATTAATGTGCTTGCAGGCTGGAGAGAGGCGTGAGCCGCTAATTACGCAGTGATAGCGATGGATACCCTGGGGCTACACAGCGAAGTTGCTCTCCAGCTCCCCCTGGCCATTCTCACACTGTCACGACATGAATGACTGAAGACCAGTTCGACTGACTGTGAAAGTTCCTGATGGAGGGAACGAGATGGGGAATGGCAAGAGGGATATAGTGCATCAGCTTCTAACAGAAATTGGTGCAATGAGATAATTTCGGTCTCATTTAAGCTGTCTCGCCACTGAAAAGGAACAAGGATGACAGAAAAAATGAAAATGGAGAAATGGTCACGTGGTTACAAACAACAAGTATTAAGTATTTTGCAGTCAATAATTTACCCCAGGGACACAGAACAAGGGACTACAATACATTTTACAAGGTTTGTTTGAAACCTTAAGGACGCAAATTCACTGCTGTCGTAAGAGGGTGAGACTCCACTGACATCAGGAATGCTACTGAGCTACTGATGTACCATTAACTTTCACTCACTTATACCAGAAGTGAACTTGGTCTGAAGACATCAAAATTATTTGTACCGTGACATTTCATGTGACTGGTATGCATCATCACTAAGCGATACAAGACATTTACAAACAAATGCATATTATTTCCTGCAAAACATCTTTAAGTGCACAGTGATATACTGTAGCATTGATTTCGTCCACAGCACAACCGTACCATATGGTTCATAGAAACAGCCAATACAAAATTCAGGGGAACAGAGACTTCCCTCCCCCAAATCCCTAATAAAATCCTCCTTAAAAAACTGGATCATGAGATTTTTCAGATAGGCAGACCCTCTTTAAAATGCACGGCTTATAATTCAATCTATGATGGTCATCAAGTTTTATTTTTTGGCAGAGATTTAGCAGCTGAGAACTATATCAAAGGTTCAGATGATTAAAATTGAATTCTGCAAACCACTGCACAGAACAGTTACTACTCCATGAATAATTAAACCACACCTAAATTTAAAGCTGGTGGAATAATGAGAAAATTTAATCAGAAAGAATTACTGGATGAAAAAAACACTAACATTTCAACAAATATCAGTTACAATGAATTATTTTACCAGCTCTAGCTACAACTATACAAATAAACTTAACAGGATATTTGTGATGTATTATCCTCAAGGTTTTTTCTTGGGTTTGTTTGCTTAAATGCTGACTTGCAAAATTCATAGCTTACAATGAGCTTTGTGCAGCTCGAAGGCTTGTCTCTCTCTCACCAACAGAAGCGAGTCCAATAAAAGATGTTACCTCAGCCACCTTGTGTCTCTAATGAGTTTCACAGTCATGAGTGAGGATCTAACTGTATTTCTTATTTTACCCCTTCCCCTCAAATCAGCTTGGAATGTTTTCATGTCACCTGAGGTAGATATGGTTTTATTTTACGTACACTCGGTGGGGATAACCTGTTGCTCTCTTCCAGAAACTCTTCCAAAGTCACCATCTCGCTGCCAGGAGAAGCAGATCGCTGCTTGCCCACATACGATTGGGTTGGGTTACTCCTCTGAGGTATGTCATAAGAGATCAAGCCATTCCTGTGAAGGGAGGGGTCTTGTCTGTTAGTGCTCAAGATGGCAGAAGTGGAGCGACAGATATAGCTGTCTCTGGGCAAGCCAGCTGTGTCTCTACTTGGCACCATATCTTCACTGCTGAAGCTCTCAGATCTGCCGTGGATACAATCTGAAGAACCTGAGAAGGGGAATAAGCAACATGAAAACACTAATTTTCCTCTATTTTAGTAGAATGTCAACTTCCTACTGAAGTAGGTAGTGTATGATTCAGTTCCTTTCCATGCTGAATAATAAGTCAGCTAAAACTTTATAATCATTATTTCCTCCACCTCCAAACCCTATGAAATCATAGCTTCAGAATGTCAGGAACAGGATATATTCCAGAGCTTAAAAGGGAATCCAAATAAATTAGCCCACAGGAGTAGGAAGTTCTACTTATTGAGCCAGATTCTGAACCACAAGAGAAGAGCACACAACAAAAGTCAGTTTTGCACAGCCTTGATCCTGGGCTGCTATGTGCAGGTAGTCCTCAAGTACAAGTTACAGAGCCTTGAAGCTCTTCTAAGTTATGCTGGTTGCTAATGGTCCTAGAGGAGCTGAAACAGCAGCTGGGGTTGGTACAGCGTAGTAGTGTCCTGGCCACATCCCCGCCTATAATCATGCTCTTTTCTGGCAGCATGGATTACAGTTGAGCCTCCCTGCCTGCTCTGTGGCACTAGAAGATCCTCCTAGTCCTGATGCTGTGCCAACTTGAAAGCCAGAATCTGCCAGGGGAGCAGCTTCACCTCATTTAGCCCGATACATTTATGCTGGTAAACAGAACACAAGCAGATCTCAGCGGTAGTACATGACAGAACTAGGAGCAATAGTTTCAAGTTGCACTGGGGAGGTCTAGGTTGGATATTAGGAAAAACCTTTTCATTAGGAGGGTAGAGGCACTGGAATGGGTTACCTAGGGAGGTGGTGGAATCTCCATCCTTAGAGTTTTTAACGCCTGACTTGACAAAGCCGTGGCTGGGATGATTTAGTTGGGGTGGGTCCTGCTTTGAGCAGGGGGTTGGACTAGATGACCTCCTGAGGTCCCTTCCAATCCTAATCTATGATTCTCTGAAATCTAAAAGGCATGTTTATCTTCCAAAGTTGTGCACGGAGTGAGAATGCTGGAGAACTGCTTATATATACGGGAGTTAACGTGTGGACTTACATCCACCAGAATACCTCATAAATGATGCCTATCATTGGAAGAATTGGACTCTCTCTGTCCTAGAATTCAGGCCATTTTAGCCATATCATGCTTAAAAAAATCACTCTCACTAATACTGTTTCACGTGTCCATGTAGCCAGGCCCTTGCTCAAGTTACAAAACCATGTTATTTGTTCAAGTCCAACCAGAAAGAAAAGAAAATGCCTTGCATGCAATTCAATTTCATTTCCTGTTCGTCAGAGAGCATCTCAACTCTGAAAATACCTTACCTTTCAAGTTGAGAGGTGAGCTATTGTTGGATGTATTTCGACTGCTCTCTAAACTATTTGGCCTGGAAACTGTAAAGAAACAAGAATATTAAGTTCATGAGCACATAAGGTTTGGACAAAGGGTAACATTTTCAAAAGTGCCTAAGAGCTTTTCAAAGGCTACTTAAGAGCCTAAGTCCCACTGACTTTAATTTAGGATGCTAAATGGTTAAGTTACTTTTGAAAATATGTCGTTGGCACTTTTGAAAATTTTACCAGAATGTAATGTACATTGAGGGAGAAAATTAGGACCCATTAACCCTCTTCTTTCGTTGTCAGGTGTTTAAGAAAATCTAATTTTCCTACTATAATTTTGTGCAGAGAAATGTATTTTTCAGTTTGCTTCTATAGTAATTATGTTTGCCACAAGGAGAAATTTTAATGACGAAAAAAGCTGCTATAATATTATATTTGATATACTAAGGTAGTGTGGAAAATAAGTTTTCTTCAATAGCAGCTTTTATTGGTCCAACATGAAACATAAATTTTTATCTAAAATGTTGTTTCTTCTCTCTCAAGTTCCTTCTGAGAGAAAAGGTGAATTTTTAGTGCTGACTGTTAGCCAGCTTGCACATCCAAAGTCCTCTAGAAAACCACTTATTACCCAGCACTGCTTCTACCATCCCCACAAGAAATCTACTCCTACTGATTCCTTTCCTTGCTTTATATGTAAACATTAATCTTAAAAATCAATGTTGCCTCTTTAGTGCATATACTGAAGATGCTGATGCTAAGACAGGTCAGTTTCTCTTGATTAGGAATTCATTTTTATTTATTTTTTATAGTTTGGGAACTAATTTTTTTTTCAATCTTAAAATAAAAATAAAACATTTTTATCCAAAACCCCAAAGAAACTAATAATAAATCACTTAAACTCATTTTATAATCTGATTTTAACTACATTGCCCTATGAGGGGTTTTTTAGACGTTATGAAGCAGGACCCAATACAGTGGTTAGTGTAATTTTACGTTCTACAAACTTACCATGTTGTCTGTTTCTTGAAAATTCTACCTCAGAGGATTGTTCACAAAGATTATCATCTGAATTATATCCTAGAAAGAATATAACATTTAGAAGGTTACAATCTTAGAAGGTCAATCCCATAGATTTGCCTTGAACAGGCCATTACAGTATAAGTGGTAGAGCCTGCTAAGTGACTTTATACAGGTTATACGGGTGAAGTGGCCATCTTTTTTGCCACCATTTTGAATCAAAGGGCCTGCAGTCAAGTGCAGTTGGAGGAATGACTAGTGCGTTGTAATGTAACCTCCCAAATGGTGGAACCTCCCTAATGTAAAGAAGCCCTATAACTAATCAAGGGGACCACTACGTTATAGGTGCATAATCATGCATGCACTAAGCTTTTGTAATTGCAGGCCTATTATGTACTTTCCAGTATCTATTACAATGGGAGGCCACATTACAGTGAAGTGGATGCTCTAAGTACAGGGATTTGGACTAACTGTAGATAAGCTAAATACAAGCTTGCACCACACACCTTTGGGTTTGCTTTGGTGCCTGGAAGTGGGAGTAGAACTTAAAGTGGTCAAGTGGATGGCTGAGGTGGAGTAAGCCCTGGAACCCAGATCCATGAAACAGTGCTTAGTAGCAGAGTCTGCTGAATTTTCAACATCATCATTGCTGCCTCCATGTTGGGAAATTCTGATGTGTTTTAGATCCATTAATGCTGCGTAGGGGAGAAAAGGGTAAATAAATGAGGCAATAAAATAATACAATCAAACATGTATCTATCCACATATAAACACAACAAGCAGGCACAAAAAAACTGCACAACAGAGGCACTAGTGTTGCAAGCTTTTCAATAAACAGTTCACTATTGGGGAAGAGATTTCTGCATCCATTTTTGCAAACATGTATCTGCTCACTAGGGAGCTTAGGTGTGACGAGGTAGTGTCAGTAGGAAGGTTGTTTTTATACATGCAATAGGTATTGTGAAAGGAAAAGGAAAAGGAGCAAAGACATGAAAGCAAAAAAGAAAAATAACTGGGATATGAAATTCCTTAAGGTACATTTTATAAGCACTTGCTTCAGTAATAAAAGGAAATAAAGCTTCAATATATTGACAAAAGTCAAAGCCATATTCAAAAGAAAGGTTCCTGATTTTAAAATCATCTAACAGGATTCACACTAAGATATAATCTCTCTCCATATAAAATTCTGCTGTGACAAGAGCTCTGACTCTCCGGAAGGCTTAAACTCTCCTCCTTCAATGCAGGATTTCTTAAACAGGATTTTTGGATAACAACAACTACTGCCTGCTAAAATATTAAACACTGCTAGTTGGACAAAGTCTTTTTTTCCAGTGATGAGGTAGAATGTATTAAAAAACCCAAATTAATCCAGCTGATATACATGTTTTAAAGCTCACATAAAATTCAGCAAAATTTAAAGCCTTCATTTTAGAAAACAGCCTTGATGAGAAGCAAGATTCTAGTTTCCTAAATTTTTCTGAAGTGATGGTTAATTAATGGTAATTAGATACTGGAAACAAAGAAGAGCAAGATGGTCAAAATAAACAGCTGGCAGGGACAAAACCAAACCAGTTAGTTTAAAGGCACAGTGCAGTAGCAAAAAAAGTATTAGAGAAGGTAGGGTAGGGTAATATTGGGTTATGCTGATTCTGAAAGTTTATCTCAGGAAAAAATGTCTTTTCTAGCAGAGGTATAGTATGTGTGCGCTACGGCAGCATGGGGTCTGCACCATTTTTATTCTCTCCCACACTTTAGAAGTTTATAACACAGCCATAAAAATTATTTTGGGCTAACACTTGCCATGCAAGTCAATATTTCAATCTGCCTCTGAAAAATTAATTTAGTGCCTTTCAAAGATGCTGGGTTATTAGCCCTGGAGACTGATACTCTCTATTCATCCAAAGAACAGGTAGCAGCAGTGCAAGCTTCTCTATACTGTCATGCCAATGTTCTCAGCTCTGAGATGGAGAAATCACCTCTAGGAATAGGGTGACCTCATAGCAGGTGTAAAAAATCAGGACAGGGGTGAGGAGTAATAGGGGCCTATATAAGAAAAAGCCCAGATATCAGGACCGTCCCTATAGAATCAGACATCTGGTCACCCTATTTAGGAAAGAGAGGGAAGTTTAGGCTCTCTGGCCTCTCTGCTGGGGATGATCCACAAGGGCACCACTTGTGATATAAACATTTGTCCAACAGGAAGTGGATTGAGTCCATGAATTCATTTCACAATCCATCAAATGGCAACGACGGTTAGATGGTAAGACGTTTGGGTGACTGCTAATTTGTGTTAGACTCTGCCCCAACTGAAAGAGATCATCTCACCTTTTCTGACATAAAAACACTCTAAAAAACCAAACTTTCAGAGGCTCAGCTCTTACCCCTCAAAAATTTCATTCAAGATGAATTTTTACAAGCAAACTTGTAAAACTTCTAAAAATGGCTGTTTAGAATGCAAATGTTGACATCCCCCATGGAGAATAGCATTGCTAATGGGTGCCACTGTATCTCCAGATCTAGAGTGCCTGGAAGCACAGAGAAATTTTAATAAATTGGAAATCATAAATTTAGCTGCACAGAGCACTGGAAAAATCTCCAAGATTTGAGCGTGCTAATATATCAGCTTTGCATTTTAGTAGGGATAATACATTGTAGGAAGCATAGCAAAAGCAATATCCACATTTCGATTGGACATGATGCAAGCCTGTGATTGCAAGAAGATATTGAAGCGCACAGCAACTTCACTTACTTATAACGTGCACCACAGCCAGTATACATATGCATACTATATGTCATGAGGTCCCCTAAGTGTACTGCACTGAAGAAATGATCCAGTGTACAAAATAATGATTCATCTTCTACTGGAAAAATTAAGTTCACATTCACTAATCTGTACTTGTATTTAGTTTATTTTAAGGACATGATGAGTGTTTAAACCAATGTGTGTGTTCATTTAACCATGTGGGATTTTTGCTTTAAACTTGAGAAATATATGAAAATAAAGAAAAGGTGTTAGAAATCTCCCATTTCCGAGAAAGAAAGAGGTTCATTAGGAGAGGATGGGATGTCGGAAGAAGACCAGAACCGCAGACGATTAGTGAGAGACTGATGATTCGATGGAGACTTAGGAGACTTTTCTTTGTCCTTGCTTTTGCTTCTCAAAAAGGCAATCTTTTTGCGCTCAGCAGCTAAATTGTTATCACCCAGGTATTCCAAAAAGAAGAAGAAGAAAAATAATGAACAAAACAATAGAAATATAACTCAAATGTCTTAAAACAGCTAAGTGACAACACAATCCAGTGAAACATGAAAAAGCCTAAACTAACACTAAAGCAAATAATGTCTAGAGAATCAGATTATTGATTAGTTAACACAGTACACATGAACAGCAACCTCTACGTAGAGCTACCAATAATGTCATCAACGATATAATATTTATTATAACATATTAGATAGACACTTGATATACTTAGTGGTAATATTACCTAGGGTTTTATACTGCTGCCATCGCTGAAGTATCTGAGCACCTTTCATGTAAAATCAATAGTAACAGTAAAGTCCATAGAGGACTTGATAGAGTCCTTGGCACGCCTATGGGACCTGACTCTGCATTTCTTGCTCATCCCAAACTCCCCTTTAGGTCAGTGGGAGCTCTGGATGCACATAGACGGCATTTAACATTTTCTGGAATTACACACTACTAAAATACAGATGATTTTAAATAAGCCTTTTCATTGTAAATTGATCACAGACCATGCAGAATGGGGGAAAGAGGAATTAAAGACTTTTCTAAGTTGCCATTTGAAACCCTCCCCTCTTCCCTCACATGCAGCATGAAACCATGAGTGTAAGTTCTTGAGACCACTGAAGTTGTTCCTTGAAAAATATTCTTAGAGGACAAAAAGATAAAGGGAAGCAGATCTGAGCAATCTCAGTAGCAGCAGTGAAACTTAGAGGTTCTTTTGCAAAGCTGATAATTCATTAATTTTGTGGAGGTTTCCATTAAATTCTGCATTACTGGGAACATCTGATTGTCTAAAATAATTCTCCTAATTGCACACAAAAACTACATACTATGTTATACACACACACACACACACACAAACTTATATACCTTTTATATGATATTCTTGCAACACCATAGAAATGATGTTATAATTTTGCATTAGGAAACTCTTAAACAACTATAAATGGAAACACTCCATTGTCTCCACAAATAAGAAGCATTTATTAGGAATTTAAATTATTTTACTCTTCTTGCATTTCTTTTCTGCAAGGGCCCTCTGCTGGTGACAGACAATACCACACCAACAACTTTAACAACAGATAAGGCTAGTAGTAAAATGCAGCGTTTTAAACATGGACTTTAGACTATTTTCTTTTTGCAAGGTACACTCATTTTGCCCATCAGCTTATTAACTAACATACAACATACGGAGGCAAATTGTCAAACTGAAGAAACAAGTCATAGATAAGGTAAGCAAACAAATATAAATACTGGTTTAATCTTAAAAGGATATAAAATATGGTGACATAATATAGTATGAAAGCATCACGCCTAATAAGCTTTCCCAGAAAATAAAATGCCCAGTGTGTGCCTTCTATTTCATTAACTACCTCTCCATGCCAGACAAATACCTTTGTTTGAAGATCCATTACGGCTCGCTTTCTCTTCCATAGTATTTGACCCCAGAGAGGTATTATCCAGACTCTCCTGCTGATGCTTGAATATCTGAGAAGCAGAGGGAGATGCTGCTGTCTCAGTGGACTCAGAGTGACATAGAGGACTCTCCACTGATGATTTCAATCGCTCCCTTGTAGCCTCTTTCTTTGGCTTGATCAGTTTGACTAAGGCTCTGGCTCCAATCCAGTGGTTTTTCCTGTTGAAGTCGCATTTTGATAAGGGAAGATCATAAAATACTTCAAGAAATGTCCTTTGAAATCTAAAACTGCCCCACAGCTTCCCCTCTCCCCCACCTTTAAATTGTGCTGCAAACTAAGGCATGGTGGGGGGTCCACAGAGCATGAAACGTGGTGATATTACTGTCAAAACACACGGTCAAAGAATGATTTCACAAAGTGAAAGTGGCTCTCCCTCCTCCTTCGAGGTCAACATCATTTTAGAGAAATATTTCTCTAGAGCTAGCGATGTGAATAAGGGAACTGCCCCATGAGTGGACCCGCATGAAACATTTTAATAGGGTGGGAGCAGGCTGAAAAGCTGTGAAATAAAGGCTTCCAACAATTGGCGTGGATTTCCCTGTGCACCAGAGACGTCAGACGTGTTTGTGTGGGGTTCTCATGGCTTTATCTGTTTATTTGAGCATTTTTAAAAGCTGATTCCGCTTCTTGGACTGCTTATCCCCCACTGACAGAGTAGCTCTGGAAGCAATGCTTCTGCTTAATCGTTGTTTAGGGCCTCATTGTCGGTGATGCCAATTCAGTGTCAATGGGAAGATGCAGTTCCAAAGAGAGACAGTGGTGGCTTTGTTGATAAAGCCATCCCTCTGGTTTGACAGCCCAGATTAGTGCCATTCATTGCTTAGCAGCCTCTCAGATCTCTCCCCCCCACTTGAAATGCAGCACAGGATTTGAAACAAAAATTGACGGATTATATTGCGAGGCTTTCATAAATGGGTTAAATGACCCCAAACCTGACCATTAATTCAGCATCCTTTGGATACCAGGATCTTATATGGCCCTCAGCACTGGAATGCCTCAGCCTCCCCCATTACTTAAAAGATGATAATTTGTTTCTCTCTCTCCTCTACCAGCGGGAAGCAGGTTTATGGATTGGTCTTTTAAATAGATGGATCTGAGATTCTATTTATCAAACAGTCACTTAGGCCCCGATTCAGGAAAGCAGCTTTAGTGCAGGTTGATCAGTTGCAGCTTGAGTCAGTTAACTTTTGTGTGGAGGCCTATGGCGTTTATGGGGGACAATGCACAGGCTCCTTCCTGACAGGGACAATCCCAATTAAAGCTAGAGGCTTCTGGGGTGAGAGGAGGAGAGTGTAATGATGACCAGAGGCACTAGCTGCCCTCTCTGTCACACCTCCTGGCAGGGAGTCACGGCTTTTGGTCCTCTCCAGCTATGAAGAGCCCCTTTCGTTGCCAATTCTGTCTTGCAACAGTGGCATTAAAATGGAAGGGAACTTACTTTTTTGGAGCAGGATCATAAAACTTGTATTGATCCATTATTTTCTCCTCTAGTTTTTCTTTGTGTCTCCTTAATGTATTTAATTTATCACTGTGAAAACAAAAAACCATCTTGAAGGATTTGTTTGGATTTCAGCATGGTTACAAAATGGAAGACTAAAGCCAACAGTCACCAGGAGAAGAAAGAGGCCAAATCTTTACAGATCAATATGGCTTCTTATCTTGTGCATTTAAACAGCAGAAGTAATTTAACTTTAGTGATCTTATTCACTAATAGTCTGGGAAAACAAAATGCAAACACACCGTAACCTCACTAACACAATGGCTTGGCACAGAAGTAATGGATGGAAGGTTCACCAGTTATGGTCTCACTAAAGAGAAGATAGGTAATAAGTAACCAGCATGTCTTGTATTCTGAACAAGGCTGATCTTTTCAGAGACTCATGCTACAATGCTAAATTATTTCTCCCAGTTCTTTTCACTACCATTTCATGGACATGCTAGCAAATATACAGGCACAATATTTTTTTCAGAAGCTGGGTTGGTTTGTCACTATCATATGTTCATCCAGGTGTCTTATTCCCAAACAATAATTTTTACTGTTACTGAAGTAAAAGTCAGTCAGTTATTCCCAGGATCACTCCTATCTCCTGGATCTGTAAATCCCAGGATCTACCCTAGACAGGAACAAGAATATATTTTGTTCTTCCTCACTGTAGTAGAGGGAGAGCCCATATATCCCTGTGAAGATTAGATTGTTTATAGATGTAAAATAGAAGGAAACAGTGCCATACTTCAGTGAATCAGCATATATAAAAAGGAGATTGTGAAAGTGGATGAAGCAGTTGGACACTCTAGAGACTCTGTGTCCTTTAAAATAATATCGTGTTGAATATTTATGGTAACACAAGGCAGCGTCCCATGTTTAGCTCCTGGAACACATGCTATCCTCCATTCCTCCAGTATTGTACTTATTTTAATGAGAGGCTAGAGGTTCTTTTAGAAGTTCAGCCACTTCATTCTTAAGTTCCTTCAGAGCTCTTGGATGCTGTTCTTTTACAGTCTGGTTTCAGTACCTCCTTTTTTCATTCCTCAACATCGCATATACCTCATCTCTAATACTTGAAAAGAGTTGGTCTAGGGTAGCTGTCTCCTCTACATGCTTTGTGGTGGAGACATGGAAAGATATAATTTAGCTTCTTTACAATGTCTTTATTCTCCTTAAATGGTCCTTTACCTGCCTGGGGAATCCAGTGGACCCACCAAATCTCTTGCAGTTGTTTTGCTTTTGATATATAACATTTTCCACACTCACCATTTCTTTCCTGGCCTAGCAGATTAATCCTAGTTGTCACAAATCAATACTTTGAGTCTCTTACATATATTGCTTCTGCTCTTCATGATACTGTTCCTTGTTCTCCATGTTTTGCTCCAGTAGCATTTGGTTCTGCTGGCTCAACATCTGGATCTGGCTCAGGAGATGATGGTTCTCTTCTTCCAGATTTCCCTTTAGACGGGTAAGCAGCTAGTCAACACAATAAGAGGTGAATTTTCATTTTGCACTTGACTTCACTTCGAATGCAATATAATTAAACTAGCACGAGCACAGAATTACCCAGGTACAAAGTAACAGATTTTTAAGACATGAAGGGACCACTATGATCATTTAGTTTGACCTACTACATAAAATAGGCTAAAGAATTTCCTCCAGAGATTCCTGAATCGAGCCCATATCTTGCAGTAATTTGTCCTCAGAACGCTCTATGAAGTAGGGAATGGTGTTATTCCCATTTTACAGATGGGAAACTGAGGCACAGAGATTAACTAACATGGCCAAAGTCATAGACAGGAACCGAACCCAGTCTCCTGAATCTCTGTCCATTGCCTTAGCTACAAGATCATTCTGCTCCCCAATATCCCATACTTCCCCCTCCCCAGCTGTGTCTTGCTAATTTTGCCATATTGCTACCCAAAGGTCCAGTAATGCAGTGTGCTGAGTATCTCCTGTGCATCACTAGATGCCCTCAATTCCCCTCTTGAGTAAGTGGGAGCTCAGGGTGTTCAGTACATTGTAGGACTGCGCTCTAAAATATGTGGTAGCAAATTCAGCTCAATAGAAGTGGAGACTCCAGCTAGCAGGTTTAAAACTCATTCAAAACCAAGCAGGCCTGGGGATAATTGAATTTGCCCCCCCATATCTTGGTAAATAAACCCTGTACAATTTTTACCACAGGCTAATAATCTCTATTTTATCAATTTCTTCATGTTGGCTGTCACTGTTTCAATCATGTGGAACAATTCAATATAATCATCAGGTTTAGGAGAAATCACTAGTCCTCATGGTCATGCCAGAGTCCCCTACTGTAAGGAAAAGCAGCAAAGGAAGGTGGAAAAGGGGTAGTAGCTGGTTCAGGTCAGAGGATTCTTCACCTTTCAAATAAATTTCAGCCTCTGGGTTTAACCCTATTGAAAGCCTTTTTCTCCTTCCTTGCCTCTGTCCACACAACACATACTCCAAAAGAAACAACATCTACAGTGCAAATTTCCTGCTATCCAGTACAGTGTAACCAAATCTTCCTTAAGAACAGAGCACCACCTCTTTGATATGTCTGCTTTGAAAGTAATAACCGAAATGCCCTGTTTGAGAGGCAGCTGTGACCAGTTCAGCTGAAAGGCCAAACTAAAAACTTCACCAAAGGTGATTTTCTGCTGTTGCTTAGAACTCAAGATCAACAATTTCAAGAGGACTAGGGCATAGCCACCCTTTTAACATAAAGGAAGGCTGCCCCTTTGGAAGAGTTGGCTCTACCTCAAGTGTGAAACTGTCCCGCCTCTACATGCTCACCTCACAGTGGTTATCAAGCTTGGTCAGGGAGATATCCATGGACTGGTGCTGTTCCTTCATCTCATCATAGCGAACCTGCCAGCGGTTCAGCTCCAGCTGAGAATTATTCAATGAGGTTTTCAGCTCCTTAGTGTGTGCATGCAGCCCCTCATATTCTGCCTTTAGTTGGCTATGCAAGAAATTTACCCTAAAGGAGAAGAAACCAGGAAGCTTACAACTAATACTCAACTCAAAGCCACAATACCGGTACGCTGAGCAATTGCTATTAAAACTACCTCGAATTTGTCAAAGCCAATTTTTAAGATACAATCAAATAGAAGTATCTTACACGTTTACAATACAAACAGCACTGACGGGGTTACAAAATGGGGTTACAGCTCTACAAAAGAACTGAAAGGAAAAATTACAGAGCATAATATTTACTACACCTCTTTGGTACTTAACCTTTAGGATAGTTTACAAGCTTCCACAATAAAAATACATTTAAAAGCATTCTGATGTAATACCAAACCTATTGGGTACAGGTAAGGACTATCCATTAGAATTTATTTTTCTGGTGCATGAAATGTAAGTGTTATTGTGCATTGTATGTCAGGGACATTGCAATACTTCAGTAAATTAGACAACGTGTGTGTTTTTTAAGCCAGTGGCAATGGTATACATATCTACTATTCCAGGATGTCTTTTAAATACTACTACTAATAAAAAAGGAATGAAGTCTGATTCTGTTGGCAAATGACGCAAACAAACCTACTTCTCCTGCAACCCTCTGCAATTGGCATTTTGGGACACTGCTCCAAAGCCTTGTCCACACTAGGAAAATGACCCATGGTTGAACAGAGCAAGCTGAGAGAACCCTGATTTGCAGAGCAGGAGTGCAATGACCTGCATTACATGAGAACAGCATAACGGTACATATTCAGCAAACTCAAAGCATTGCTCAAACTCGGATGTAGACATAAAGCCTCAGGTCTTGCTTTACACCAAGGTTTGTTTTAAAATTTTGCCATGAACCTGCCTGAATGATGCAGGTTCACTGGTTGTAGGAACAACTGGAGTGCAACCAGCCTGAGACATCTTTACCACCATCTTGTCTAAACCTAGTCAGAGACCAGCCTACTAGTGGGTTCCAGCATGGTTTAAAATGTGCCTAGTGAGTATATAAACCACTGAGCCCACTTTTAAATCATGTTTAGTTCTTGTACTTAAGCCATGATACAGTATTGCTAGTCTGCACAAGCTATTACAACTTAAAGGAAAACAAGGAACTGCAGAGCTTTAATTCCTGGCATTTACAGCACATCTTGAACAAATCAGAAATAATAGTTAAAAATTTAAGGGAGACAATATTGGGTATTTGGGTAGCGATAATTTCCAATTGCCAACTTGTACAATTTTACTGCATGTCTTGTGATATTTGGTGTTTTACTTAAAGCCCCCCTTGCTGGAAATGTGATTACATGAGAATATTAGCTTTTATTTTACAAATATATTTGTCTAACCCTTATAGTTGGTGAAAAACCCTGAAAATTTGACCTGAGCATAGCCTAATGGTTAAGAAATCAGACAGCAAATAAATAGCACCCAACATTTTTTTTTAAATTGCATGTTTCAAGCCAATATGATTTTTGAACATTTGGGGTTGTCAATACTGAATTTCTGTAATGACCATCAGAGATGCTGACACTGAATACAACATTTTGTCCACAAACTTTTTGTATCAAAGCACTCTAGTGATTCATCAACAACTGGAAGATATTTCCCTCCCGTTCCCCACCATGGGGCAAATTCCACATTGATTTATGTCCTATGCAAGGCCATGGACTTTCATGAGATTGCAATGACCATAAGTCAGCACAGAATTTGTTCAGTAGACCCTTTGGAAAACACATACACATGCAAACATAGCCCTAGCTTATCTGGAACAAACATAAGTCACAGTTGCAGACCACATCTGATTAACAGTTTCCATTTACAATGATTATAAAGATGATTATCTACCAGTGATTAACCAAACATGAGCAGATTAATAAAACAGAGCTAGCAGGGAACAGAAGTTCTGTTATGAACAGACACACTCATGAAGGCTTCCAGGAACCTTAATGTTAGCACAATAGTCGATTAGAGCAAGCCTATATTGCATATGATTGAATTTTTACTAATATATGCAAGGCACCTTTCCAAGGAGCCATACCTGTCTAGTTCTTCTCTCAGCTTCTGATTTTCTCCAGTGGCTATTGCATTAGTTCTCTTTTCTTGCTGCAGAACCTCTCTCTCGGTTTTTAAAACAATATCCAACTCTTCCAGTTCTGCCTTGTGTTTTACTAAACTGTTGTACCTGCAAGAGACGAATAAGCATCTTCTGGGTTTTTGCCTACAAAATCTTCTGCTTTTAGCACAAGATTTCTCAGTAGGTAAAAATGTATCCATCAGAAAACAAGACTTCTTCAATACATATATTTTAGTTAAGTTCAAAGAAATCCATAGTGAGTGAGTGAATTCAGGCTAGTCAATAACCCTACAGACAGAGGCTGCCCAATTATATTTTTGACTGAATTGAAATGTACATTATAAGAACTGGGATCAGTCTGTATATCCTGATCAACTGGTACAAAGGAAGTATTTCGCTGGGGTGAAGGAAACCTCAAGGGAGGGGTCCCAGACAATGCTGCACCATTTAAACCAACATACCATGAAGAATCAATTACTAAGGGCAGGTCTCAAAGCATCTGTGCAAAGCAGAAAGAGGCAGCCAAAAATAAGAAGAAAGGAGTGAAATCCTCTGCTTAAGTCAACTCTCAAATATTATATATAGGAGACAGACAATGTGGTTATGACACGTCAGTGCCAATGGAGCATTGCTGAAGTGTTGTAGCCTTTTGTAGGGGTTGACTGTGATGCTCAAATGCTGCTCCTTTGCTAATGAGAAATCCCAGAGGGTAGCAATGGGGCTGATTTGCCCTGAGGGCTCCACTGTGCAGCGTTTTATTTCACCTCCCGATTTGTTCAGTTTGCACATGGAGCCATCCAGAGTGGTAAGGAGGGGACTGAGAAACTGCAGTGGTGTCTTCCCTGTGCCGAGGACACCCAGGTTTATAATGGCATCTCTCCTAACCCTGCTGGCATGGTTTCCTTAATGTCTAAAGGAGACAGGCATGGATGAGGGGGCTGAATATCCCTTACCAGCCATGGTTGCCTACTTTTCAGATAATGCTGGTCCCTTACCGCCACCCTGACATAAGGCAGACTATTACCACTTTGCACCATAGCAAGTTGTTCTCAGGTGGATTTTCTGCAACTGGGATCCTCTGCCAGGTTTATGCTTGCATAAACTGGGGTAGACTACATGGGAATCTGGCTAAGTGAAGTGGAAATGACCAGTGTCTTGACTTAGTGCAGCTTTTTGTGACAGTGGGTATGCACCCATAGGGTACTCTCACTGGGGCATTTACATCTGTTGTGATGCATGGAAGAACCTTGTTACAAGAAGTTTCAAAACTGCAACCAAGGAGAGCATAGAGAGGCCTGTTAAAAAGTCACAGTGGACAGACAGACTTCCACTGCATTGGCAATTCTCATTTCAACAGGAGACAATTCTCATTTCAAAGGAGACAAGGACAGTTACTTTTCAGTAAAAACAAAAGAAAGAGAACAGCACCAAACGTACTAAATCTTGCCAACTTATTTCTTTTTCGGGCTACCATCTCTCTCCTTACCCTCCCAGGGGTCACATTACAGTCTATTCCAAACTCCAGCCCAGTGAGCTGCCTCACAGAGGAGTACCTGTCTTCCAGACAAAAAGCTGCCTTTTGCTATTCATCACCAGGGGCAGTAATGGAGTTCAATGAACCTTGTTTATATGTTTTCTTCTCTCGTTCAGCTGTTGGACAGTTTGAATACTGAGTGTTCAGTGTCCACATGACACATGGAAGATCCTGATCTTGGAGGATGGTTTCTCATGTAAACCCGAGGCATTATTTTCCCTTATGTGAAATTATTTTATTTCCAATCCCTTTCTTTATACCTCATCTTTTACCTTTGGATCTTGGCTCTAGTTTAGACTCTTTATTTCCAACTTCAAGAAGTCGATTCCAGAGTCTGACAAATCCAGCTCTACTGTCAATAGCCTGACAGAGGCCATCACTGTGTCTGTATGGAGCCTTTCAGAAACTCTCTGATTGCTGCTCTAATGTTTCTGCAGCTTGACTGGCACTAGACTAGATTTTCTACCAGCAGCTTTATTACCAGGTTGTCTAACTCTGAGCAAGGTTAGACAATCTAGAGATAAATCAGTCAATGGCCAGTCTTCACTAGTACTCCCATCTTTGGTCTAGCATCAGTGCCAAACCAACTGTGGGAGGATTTCTGCAAGATTTCTTTCTAGACACAGATTCAGTCTATACTGATCAAGGACTTAAATGGCCATATTCCTCTACACTTCCGTTCTGACAAAATGACTTGGCTTCCACTTGCTGCTGCTCTGTTTGTACAGATACTACAGATGGGTATTTGTGACTGAGAACATTTTTAAAATGCACGGACATGATGAGAAACATACGCCGAAACAGCCCACGAAGCATGATTACCAGCCAGGCTTGGTAACTTAATAATGCAGGTCCCTGCAGCATGTAAACCCCGTGTGCCAGTACCTATTTTCTCCAGCAGGATGAGTTATTTCAATATCTGTGATGGATTACAGTTTCTACAGAGCAAGCCATATAGAACTGTGTAACCTCTGCCTAGCAGTAGCTAGTTAGTTATTATGATTCCTTAGTAATAAGTAATATCCAAACTACTCCAAAAACGCAGAAGATGGAATCCCTTTCCTCTCAGCACAAGCCAGCCAAGCACACGACATGTAAATAAAATGTTGTTTTTAACAGATGCTCTCTAACACACCAACTACTCCTTTCCTTGCCAAGTCAAGTCCACATCCTCTGTGTATTGCTGGGCTTTGCAGCCCGTTTCACTGATGGTAGATACAACCTATGTGGTGGGACTAGGGTCTATATTCATGATCATCCATCTGAGAAAAAAAGCAATCACCTGATAGCCTGGGACAAAAAATCCCTTGTTCAGACATGTTATAGATAGTCACTTTATGCCCTCTAGACATGCTGCTGAAGAGCACCTACAAATTCTGGGTGCATTTGCTGGGTGGTGCATTCTAGATGAAGGTGAAAGTGAGAAATTTCCTTTCATCTGTCAAACATCCTCAAGTGGCAGAAGGAAACAGACTGACTTCACTGCCTGCAATTTTGCTAACTTCCTCCCTTGAGCCTTTGCAGCCAGTTGTGCCCCACGTTGCACACAGATTAAAAAAAGTGACGTGCGTATTTTTTTCTGGACAGTTGAACAAAGATGCAGGCTGTCCTTACACAAATCACCTTGACTAATATCTTCCCAACTTGACCTGAGATGAGATTATGGAGAAACACATCCCACTCTTCAAATGCCCAAATCAACCTGTTCTGAGTACAAAAAAGGTCACCATCTGTTTCCACTCCAGCATTTTTCACTGGTAGTTACGTCTCCGCAATAGTTAGGGCAAGAGAGTTTGAAACATCATCACTGACACAGACAATGACGATCGGAGCACTTATCAGTAAGAACCTATTTTTCAGCAAGCCACTGACTCCTCAGGTTGCAACTGTTTAATTACTGATCAAGAAAACAAGGAAATCAGCACACTGCCTTTGCACATTGCAGCATGATAACCTAAGCCAAGGCTCACAACAGTGCGAACCATTAATCAGTCTGTGAAAGACATGGTGAGCAGGGGACGGTACCTGTGTAATCACTTATAGCTCATTTAGCTGACAGTCAGGCAGCTGTCCGGCTCTAATGGATATTTTCATCACAGCAGGTTTATTTCTGTACCCAACCAAAACCTGGTGCACATTGCATGGCCAGATCCTTCAAGTTTAGGACAGAAATGTTCCTATTAATCCACCTTCATAACACACTGGCGACTTAACTTGAGATTCCAGTTCAGGTTTTATAGAAAATTAAATGTGAAATTAAACGTTGGGAAAAATAATGAAAAAATTAAAATTCTTTGTTGTTTTTTCCTTTAGGGCAGGGAGTGGAATATACACATTCTCTTGCAATAGTGACTTCTGAAGCATTAGACCAATGCATGGTCACTAGAAAGTGAAAACAACTAGCAACTAAAAGTGAAACAGATTAGTCTAATTTCATTGCACAAACTGAAGCACCTAAATGGCATAGATGGTGAAAACTCAAAGGAAAACAAAATATATAAAAAAGCACAATCTGTATCAGGCTGGAGCATGGGCTTTGGGACCCTGAGGAGGGGGAAGATCTCAGAGCCCAGGCCCAAGCCGGAACCTTCACTGACAGGGGCCAGGTGCAAGTGTTTAATTGCAGAGCAGACATACCCTCTAAGATTGTGGTTTTCAACTTTTTTTGAGTTGTGGACCCCTAATCAATTTTGAATGGAAATCTTAGCTACAGTCTGTGGACCCCAAGTTGAAAGCCACTGTTCTATGGTAACGACAACTTTTCGCAGACCTCTTAGACATAGTCTGCAGTTCCCCAAAGGCCCACGGACCACAGGCTGTAAACCCACTGCTCTAAGACAACCTCTTTTGTCTCAACAATCCATATTTTTCCTCCACACAGTTCTCAGTGATTCGTATTGTTCCACAGTTCTCATCATTCACACTTTGCTAGTTAATTAGCTGATTTAGAGGTTTTACTCTGTGATTCTTCCATCACAAAGTGGCACCAGAGAAATCTTTTAAAGGTCTACATTTTAAAGGCATTAAGGGCAAAAATTTCAATAGTGTCTAAATGACCATGATTCCTAAAAGTCCCATTTTCAAAAGTGTGCATGTACTTAGGATACTACATTTCATTGAAAGGCATCTGTCTGTGATTACCAAATGCTTTGCAATTCCCAAATTCAGTGTTACAGTTTCAAGAACCTACCCTTTTGCAGCTTATTATGTTTCCAACATAACACCTTGATGAAAGTAAGAATGGGAAGGCAGGCCTTAAGAAGCAATATGTTATGCTAATAAAATGCTAGTGATGTCTACTCTCAGTGAACAAAAAGGAAAACCAAAAGTCGACACATGAATACTTAGCCTACGCTAGCCATGCAATTCCCTTGGGTACGGCTGAACTGTTATTCAGCCCATTGTAATGCATCTTACAAATTCATACCTTTCCCCGAGAGCTTTGTGCTCCAGTTCCAGATTTTTGTGCAATGTTTTCAGGCAGCTGTGCTGCTTTATTAGCATTTCATATTCTGTGGACTGTCTCTCATGTAGTGAGGCAAAGAGTTCGTGGTCCTGCAGCAGTGACTCGTACTCAGCTTTTAGCTGGTCCTTCTGTTTCAGTAGATTTTCATTCTCATTTTCCGTGGCTGTCTGCTGCTTTTGGAGTAAAGCATTCTGGGCCATCAGTGACGTGCTCTGGGAGCTCAGGGTTGAATTTTCTACCTAAAGTTTCTCAAATAAAAAGTATTTCTATTTATATGCACCTGCTGGTACACACCACAAACATGCTGTGCAGCATACGCTCAGATGCATGCAAACATACACAAAAGATGCTTATACAGTTATTGGGAACATCACGTTCTCTTTCCACATTTCTTCAACAACCTTTTAGTGTTACTGGTAATGTACAGGATATGAAATCATGGCAGAAGTAAGATCAATATTTGTCCTTAGCAAGACAATTCTGAAACAATTTTAAGACTAGATTTGACAAAGGTAAGCAACCTGGAACATTTGGATCCCATGTATAACTCTGACAAGAGTGTATAAGAACTGAAGTTGCTCCATGTTTGTATGCAACTGAACATAAGCTTGTTAATTTCACTTAATGCAAATAGGGGTGAAATTCTCCACTGGGCATGGGACCAGTATGAAGCCTATATACCTCCTAAATCTCAGATAAGATCACTTTTGGTACGTGTGTGATGCACTGGCTTTGTGCTGACTACGTGCTTATGAATAGGATTAAGTGAATCTAAATTGGTATAAAATGTGTGTTGAAAAGGTGAAAGAAAATAAAGTTGAAGTAGGAGACAGATTAGGGCTAGTCAAAACAGTTTCCATTGAAACTGCTTTGATAGAAAATTGGGTTTTCAATTAAGTGAAATAGTTCGCAAAAAGTGTCTGCTTTTCATGGAAAATTTTTATTTTTTGTCAAGAAACCAAATCCCTGAAAATGGAAATATGCTGAGATTTGGATATGCTGCTCCAGTCTCACCTCCCCAGAACAGTTCTTTCTGGGACACAGAATGAAAAGAAAAAAAGATCTAACACGAAGAAGAAACACATGATATGCTACTGCAGCTGGAATAGCAAATCTCTGTTATTCATTACTTATTCCCAAGTACTATAAATAGCAATGAATTATAAATTATAAATTATAAACTCTTAATAGACTGAAACTCTGGATCCAAACCCTTTTTAATTTCAAGGAAATTCAGATCTGAATCTGAACTCCCCCACTTGAGCACCATCTGCACTGTCTATTGTCAACACTGAAATGTTGCTTCTCAGCTCCCATACTCTCCACACAACTAAAATCAAATCCAAAGTTTCCTGGCACATTGGCATTTGGTTCTCCTGACCTGGAGCTTGGCTGTTTGGGTCTGCAGAGCAGTGTTGTGCTCCTGAAGGAAGACACTTTGCTTCTGTAGTGTCAGGATCTGATTGCTGAAAGAGACGTTCTGCATTTCCAAGTGCTTCACCTGTTCTTTAAGCAGCTGCTTCTCAGCATGTAGGGCGGCATTCTAACAGAGAAATAGAACAGAAGGGTGTGGGGGGCAGGGGAAATTAAACAGCTGTTCTGTTTATTTACAGTCCTATCACAATTGAGAAGAAACTACTGATATCCCTTATGCAATGAAGTTTTAATATCAAATAATTCACAGCATTAAATAAAAGACAGTATAGATGTTATGGTGCAAGAGTCACCTCTGGACAGAGGCCAGTACTAGATCTATGTGCCACTCAAGTCCCACATCGGTTCTCAGATGAGGGCTTTAGTGATCCATAAGTCAGGTGCTAGTTCTCTGCACATAGGGTGAATTTCCCCTGCAATGATAAAATGATTCCAAACTGTGGTACTTACCATTACCAGAGCATCTGCGCTCCTGACAATCTAATACATTTACCCTAGCAGACTATCAGTCCCATTTCACAGATGGCGAATGGAGGCACAGACTTGCCAAAGGTCTCACAGGAAGCCACTGGTGGAGCAGGGACTCGAGTCCCTGGCTAGCGCTCTGACCACTGGACCATCTCCTCTCTGGATATACAGCATGCGGGGTTGCTTCGTACTTTAAAAAATAACAAACATCCCAAAATGCCTTATACCCGCATCTTGAAGGTGAATACTTACGTTCCTTTCCAGCTCTATAGCCCTGTCTTTCACTTTCAATAGCTCCATTGTTGTTTCTCGGTGCCCTGTTTCCCATTTCTCTATCATCTGGTGGTTTGAAACGAGTTTTTCTGGAGGGTTCTTCAACGAGTTCTGCCCACAGTGCCCAGCTTCTTGGCTTTGCTTATAAACTTCAAAGTCCTTCCTCACCTGTGAATTAGACACAAAATATGTCTGTAAAACTGACTCTTTCGCAAGTAATTGCAGCACCCTCAAGTAAATAAAACAATAAGAATAACAAATAGCTCTTATGGAGGATTTTTTCTCGTGATTTCAAGAAACTTTATAACGTGTGTGGGGAGGGAAAGTGTCATTAACCCTATTTTATCAATAGGGAAACTGAGACCCAGAGGTGAAATTATGAATCAGGAAAAAGAATGGACATCTCCTCACTCCCAGGCAGATGCCCTCTCCACTTGAATCCCCTGCCTCCTATTAAATAAATAATAAGGGTTATAATTGGCCTGGGGATTTTCAAAAGCATTCAACGTTGGCATAACTGCTCTCACTGAAGATTATTTTTTATTTGTAGTACTGTAGCACCTAAGAGCCCTAGTCATGGACCAGGACCCCACTGAATGAAGCACTGAACAAACAGGGAACAAAAAGATGGTGCCTGCTCCAAAGGTTTTACAATCTCACCATAAGAGACAGCAGATGATGGTAAAAGGAAACAGAGCTAAGCCAAAGCTGAGCACTCTTGAAAATCTCACCCCAGACTCCAAACAATGAATAATGGTATTATTGTTGTTGTTGTCTAGGCTATGACAGAAGAAGACATTGAAATCACATAGGGGGCTCTTTTTTTGCTCCTCTTCCTCTTGAGTAAAAAAGCATACAGAGTAGCTGAACCTTAAAATGAAGTTTTCTTCTTACCGTATTTAATTCATTCTGTAACTGCTGATTCAATTTAAGAAACTCTTCCACTTGAGCCTCTAGCAATACAATCTTTTCTTCTTTAATGGTTAGTGTTGTCTTTAGTGCAGATTCAGTTTTGCTTTTTAGAATCTTATATTTTCTGAAAGAAAATGAAAACAGCATTGCAACTGGAAAACATGCAACCATCTAGATTATGGACATTTCTCTCTCACATCATTAATCTCAATTATGTGTATTTGCTTCCTCATATACACGTAGTTTCCCCATCACTAATCTATTTGTGCAGATGGACAAAAGTAAACTGAAAGACTACTATGGAGGAAACAATTGCTTACGAAAAAAACCAACAGATTTTCATAGGGCTAAAACCAATACAGTTCTAATTAAGTAACAGAAACCTACAGAATTCAGTATAGAATGAACTTTCTAATTTTTTTCCTAACCATACTATAATAGAAAATTATATCCCTGCTGTAGATTTCTATAGCTTAGTGGGAACCCAACCCTGCAGAATTCTACAGTAAGGATTTCATTCTCCATTGAATTCCATAGGATAGTTCAAAAGGCCTATAAAAGGAAGAAGGGAGAATTTAGGACACTAATTGCCAGAAGTGTTTCCAGAAGTAGGTTTCATAAAGATGAGAGAATAGAAAACATGTAAATGGATATGTACATGCAAGCCTTGATTTGGAAGCCACGCTAATTTCTACACTGGTATAGTTCCTTTGACTTTATTGGGGTTACTCCTGGTCTCACTCACAGAAAAGAGGTGAGAATCCTACCCTCCACCTGCTAAATTTATAGGAGGACACAAAACAGCTGTAATCCAAATGTACTGCAGCATGAAGCTATGTAATGGTTTCACAAAGTTAATGTCAAGAGTACAGCACATTGAACTGGAATTCACTTTTGTTTCAAGTAGATGCAGAACAGCCATCTGTGGTCACCTGCCTGCAGGATTTCCATAAGACAGTGGCTTTTGCTACAGTTAGAAAAGAAAATCTCAGACAAATGGCTTCATATGGTCTCTCATGGTTGGGACATGAAACCATGCTTTCAATGGGGATGGGTGGAGGTGGGTGGGACTGGTGGTGGTTCCCATCCTATTTAACCCTCGTAAAATACTACATTAATGGTCTAAATCACCACAGCTTACAATACTTCTGCTGGAGTGCTCAATGTAAAATACTGTAGCACTTTCCTTTGTGAAGAGCACTTGGTGCTTTTAGGATTGCCTTGGTGCTTTTAGGATTTAGTCTGTAACTTGACCCTGGTCCCACAGGTTGGAATGGAGATGAATAAGGACACCCATCCTTCCAGGAAAAGATCTTCCTAAACCTGCACACTGGCTGCCTTACTTCAGAAAAATATTCAAAATTGGTGGGGGTGTGAGGACACACGCAAAATGTGAAAATGAAAAAGCAAAAGGCTGTTGTTAGCAGGGTTCCAGGAAATGCTGCCCAGTTATGGAGTTACGCTGTTAAAGGAGCTCAGGTTCCTCACTTGTCATCATTGCCGTTATCGTCCTGCAGCAGCATCTCTTTGCTCATTCCAATCTTCTCCAGCTCTTGGTTCAATCTGTCCATATCACTAGACAATTGTTGGCTCTTTAACTTTTCTAGGACCAAATCCTATAACAACACTAATATGATTAGTCACAGACAGAAGACAGTGATAATTACAGAATATCAGTCATTTTAAAAACTCTGGCGTATGATAAGAGCATTGGGTTAAATCCTCACCCCCCATTAAAGTCAAAGGGAGTTTCTCCACTGATTTCAATGGGGTCAGGATCTCACCCACTTTTTTTGGGTCCTGCTTCTTCTCTCAGACCTGTGTAAACTAAGAGCAGCTCCACCGTATATCAGTGTGAGAGGAGAATCAGATGCTTTGTTTTTAAACAGCAGTTTAAAAACTTTCATTCTCTATTGGTCGTTTTATCAAAGAAAATACAGGGATTTTTCCTTCAGATTTTGTCCTTGGCTAATTTGTACTTAATTGTTTATGCTGCCATTAGCATCACTGATATTGCTAGCATATTGGAGCACTGAGACAGGTTTATTAGTGAATTGATAGTGGGCCAGCAGAGGGAGCTCACAGTCTTCGGAATCCAAAAAAAAGGGAAAAAAAAAACTTTTTAGAATTACAGGCAAAAGTAATTAAAAACATTCTTCTGAACAGCACAAAATTTAACTAATTTAAAATACAGATATATGTACAGTGGTGGGACCTCAATTTGCCAACTTCCTATAATAATTAAATAAGATTGTCAGTTTTCTAACCTCTGTATTTACAGCACTGAAGGTATTTCCTATACCTAGGGCATCCCTACACATGGAAATTGATCAGCATAATTATACCAGTATAAGTCCCAGTGTGGATGCTTATTCTGGCATTCAATTTCTTTTTTCTGGTTTAGGTTATGTTGCTTTTGAAACTGCCAGAATAAGGGTGTCCATCCAGGGAGCTTTACTAGTATAAATACAGTGGCATAATTACACCAATATAATTATGCCAGTAAATTTCTCTGTGTAGATGAGATAAGTATGTAACAGAAAATGCTGACATGTAAGGTAACCTTTTTGGTTTCGTTGTCACACTACATTTTTAAAGGCAACTAATGATTTTGGCTGCCAACTGGAGACACCTTTAAAAGATCCTAATTTTCCTGAGCACCCATAATCATTACCAGGTTTACAGTGGTGCCAATGGTTCCGTGGCACAGGGCCCACATGTGGAAGGGGCCCACTATGGTGCAGAGGCTGGGTCAGTCTAGGCCAATGAGGGGGGTGGGGGGTGGGGGCATCACCAGGTGCTCAACCAGGCCCTGCAAGGCAATGGGTTCTGAGAGAGCCCGGCCGAGACAGGCCCTACTCCCGTTCTGGCTTGGCTGATCCTGAGGGGCCAAAGTGATCCCCGCCCAGGAACCGATCCCCTCTGCTCCATGCCCCACTGTCCCCATTGGGAGGACCACAAACATGTTTGGTGCCAGGCCCACAAAAGGGTAATCTGGCCCTGTCCGGAATGCTTTAGAAAATGTCAGCATATTATATAAATATACACATGCACACACACACTATAACATGAAACGATGGGCGAAATCCTGGTCTCATTGAAATCACCGACAAAGGTCCCATTGACTACCAATGGGAAATTAGTCATTGGCTTCAGTGGAGCTAAGATTTCACCCTGTATTTACACTTCAGTGATTCAAATAAACTATTGGAAAAATGGTATTATAAATAATATATGTCAAACTTAAGCTTGCACACACAACCCAGAGCTACTTAAATGTTTCTGCATGATCTCTGAGATGATTAAATTCCAACAGGATATATGCATTCACATCCATAATCTATTTTCATATTGAACTTACAGATTCCTTTGACTGTTTATGCATGTTCTTCCCACTGACACTGTGACAGCCATACGTTTTCTTTTATATCTATGTATTTTTTAAATTTAATATTAAAACCCAGAGGGGACACACAGCTGATTTAAGGATTTAAGATAGGGCAAAATGTTGGGGGTAAAATGCCTGAACTCAAATCTATCTCAGGGCTTTATGCTGTCTAAGGCTGGGTGTACCTAAGGAGTTCTCAAACTTCTTTCAGAGGCCCCCCAAGATGCTATAAAAACTCCACGGCCCGGGAGGGAGGCTTTTGTGGGGGCGGGGGGGGAGGACCTTCTGCCCCATGTGGGTGGGGGGTTGGGGCTACAGCTCCAGGAGGTGCTGGGGCTCTGAGCTTTAGCCCTGCAGGGGGGCTCAGGGTTTCCCCCCTCAGGGCTCCAAGCAGCCTGGCTTGGCAGACCATCTGAAACAGCTCGCAGTCCCCCAGTGGGCCATGACCCTCACAAACTGAGAATGGTTGGTGTACTCTACAAACACATGTTGGTATACCTATGTTGCTCAGGGGGTTGGAAAATCCACACACCTGAGCGACGTAGTCAGACCAGCATAACCCCTGGTGCAGACAGCGTTATGTCAATGGGAGCAGCTTACCCGTCTCTCAAAGAGGTGGAGTATCTATACTGATGGGAGAAGCTTACCCGTCAGCATAGGTAGCATCTTCACTAAGTGCTATAGTGCTGTACGTGTAGACGAGCCCTAAGACTACTTCCTCAACAAGATCTTTCCTTAAATCATCCTTAAGGGGAGGGGGGGCAGACAACTGATTAAAACATTTTCCTTAAGAAACATTTTCTAAAACGAAAGAAAGTGGATGTTGAACAGCAGCTAGGCTAAAATAACAAATGTGCTATTTTTTCATTAAAAAATGTCAAATGTTATCCTTCCGATGCCCCAAAGAAATGTAGCCAAATTTGTACGCATGAAATAATTTGTTTAGACCACAGGGAACTAATCAGAAGCACAGATAACGACAGTGCTCAGGTTTTCACCTTATCTGGCGTAGAGTAATTCCGAATAATTGTAAACTAGACACTGGTCGCTTGAAAGCTTTTAAAATAAAACCCACTTTCAACATAATTATTATGCTCTGTGCTTATGCTGTGGCATCTCTTAAAACCTGGTTCATTTAACTAAATTACCTCAATATTTACAATATTCACTTACATGTCCTGATACTTTCTATAGAAAATTCTTTGAATATTGGAAATGCTTCCTTGGACCCCAACACTGACGGTGTCCAAGAAAACCACACTAGCTTTAACAGGGCTGTGCCTGGACTGAAAGCTCCAGCCATCCAGATACGACTGCACGAACACGTCCTTATTGAGACTGTGCAACAGCTATGCATTTAAAAAGCCACTGTGGGACAATACACTAGGCACTGTAGTGTTGCCTTGTGTCACAGAAGAAAAGGCTCAGGACCCCACTGTAGGGAATGCAAAGCTAACTCTATAATCAGGCTTATGGAAAGACAGAAGCTCTGCAGTTCTAGGATTCCACTTCCCAGGGCAGCACATCTTGTGATGCCTAGAGTCAGGACACAGTATCTTCCAGTCTGGTCTGGATCAAAATGGCATGGAATGGACCACTGTCTAAACTACACAGCACAAATGAAACAAATAAGATGCATATGATGAAGGCAATATTATTATTTTGATTACCTCTCTCAATGTAGCTAGTGTTCTTTTATCTATGGTAACTTGCTTTATAAGGTCTTTGTTCTCTTTTTCAAATTCTTTCATCTTATTAGATGAGTCTCTGAATCGAGCAATTTCTTTTTCAAGTGTTCTGTTTTCCTTTTCCATAGCCGCCAGCTTCACTGTGTTATCATCCAAAATAGCATCTTTCAACTCCACCTGCTGCCAAAGCCTTTTTGTTTCCTTCTCCAGCATTTTTTTGTCTTTCTCCAGGTGGGACACTTCTTGTTCCAGCACTTTGTTCTCTTTTTCTAACCTCTCCTGCTGTTTGCTGGAAATCTTCAGCTCTTCAAGTTTTCTCTGGAGGACCTGATTTTCACTTTCCATTCCCTGTATCTCTCTCTCTAGCTCTTGGGTTTTTTTGCTGCTATTGTCCAGGATTTGTTGAAGCCTCTGATTCTCAGAGTTCACACTCTGATAGCTCAGTTCCAGTCTTTCCGACTTCTTGCTCAGCGTTTTTAATATCTCCACGTTTTTCCTTAGCTCATCTTTCTCCCTCTCCAACTCTTTATTTTCTGCATCTATCTGTGCCATTTTTGTGCTGGTAAATCTCATGGTCTCTACCATCCTCCTGAGCTCCAGGTTCTCTTCATCCAGTTGTTTGTTGTCCCTTTGCAGGTCCTCTAGCCGGATGGAAACATTCTGTAAGGTGTCTAGGGACTTTCTCAATTTCCTGTTCTCCATTTCCAGATCCCCATTTTCCTGCTCAAGAATTTCAACTTTCTCTGTTACAATTTTCATGGCTGCTGCCTTCTTTGTAAGTTGTTCATTCTCCCTCTCTAGCCGATGGAGCTCTTTCTCCATTTCCTCCACTCTTTCTACCCTTTCTTTAACCTGTTCAAAATCTTTGTGCAATTGTTTCTTCTCAAACTCCACCTTGCTGAGCTTGCTGCTAGTCTCTGTAACCGTTTCATGGAGCATCTTGTTCTCTTTTTCAATGTCTTTTACTCTGGCCTCACTGCTAACTTGAGCCCTCTGTCTCAGGGACAAAACCACTTGGTTGAGGTGATCGTTCTCTTGTTTGAGGTCCTTTATCTACATTAAAAATAAAGCAAGGAATGCTGGAGAGTTATCTACAGTAGAGTGGATGGTATCTGAGGTGTTGCTAGTAAATATGTTTTTTTAGAGCAATGTACAGTCTGGCAATTTACCCCTGACAAAACAACGCCCATTTAACAAAACACAAATTCATCAACAGACTAACCATTGTTATCCCTGACTCAAACCCTCCCCAGCAACCCAAACTAAGGAAGGGACTTCTTGAAGAAAATGTGGCTTTATGTACCCCTTTTACTATCATACATGAGGTATCTCAAGATTCGAGTGTGTTCAACATTGTGCGTATTCCTTTCAAATCTTGAGCTACGCAGGTCTAGGCAGAGTCAGCACATGGATGTGAAATTTCATGGAACAGCCTGGACTTGATTTATTAGGAGTCACTCCTGCTTCTGAGTCAGATTGAACCAAAGCCCTAGCCCAGTGCTCAGGGGCGTTGGTTCCCTGTCTTTGTAAGTTCTTATTCTCCACTCATCACTGTGACAACTGAAGGCCCAAGTTCCCTCTTACTGATAAGATGTAAAATTAACGTGCTGAACACTAGTAGTTAAAGAGCTCATTAAAGAAATATGCTTTGTAACAGAAGAGAGTTCATCATGATTTCTTGGCCAAATTCCAGCTGAGGTAATTCTGCTGGACCAAATACTCAAGTCCTTAGTCAGATTTTTACCGAGTTCTTACTCAGGCAGAACACCTACTAAAGTCAAGTGGAGTTAGGCCTGAGTAAAGGACATTAGGTGGCCCTTTCTGCCTACCCTAGATGGAGTTTTCTTTACTTCCTGTCCTAAATGTGAAGTGTCCATTTCCTGTCCTAAATGTGAAGCATCCATTTCCTATCACATCATGAAGAGTTCCTGTGTGCTTTTCCACAGTTGCTGAGTTTCACCACAGCTGTATTTCAGAGGTGGAGTCTTCCCTGAATGTAAATCTGTAAATCACTTCAGGATGGAAGGCCCTATATAAATTTAAGGGTTTTTTTTTTTATTATTATTTACCACCACCTAGCCATGTCACACAAATCAATGTAATATATTTTAAAAGAAAGCAGGCCGCCCTCCAATGATCTACACATCTATTCCCTCTAAATTACTAAGTATGGATGACTCCTTGTAAACTTGTAAAATAGTGGTATTGTACTTGAAATGCATCACAGCAGTAAAGGCTGCAATGTATTTAAAATATCAGTCCTACGGGTATTTTTTTTTTTTTTTTTTTTTTACTTAGATCAAGGGAGTCTAAGAAAACTACTAAGACACACAGCTGGTAGCAATCCAATCTTCTTCAGCAATACGGGATTTGAGTTGTACATCCTAACTTGTCTAGTTAATGGTTTTTCAAGGGCAAGGAAGAACCAATGTTATAACCAACCTGAAGATTCCCACAGAGCAATGGGTTAAGCCGCAAACACCATCGCATGTAGTGATTTTTGCTCAAAGCCACCTTGATCTGTATTTGAACAAATGTTCTGAATGCAAAGTGCTCTGTGGTCTATTACCAAGTCCCTAAGCCATCAAAACCCTCTAAAATGGCCCTGGTAAAATGACCACTACTGAGCACATGTTTTTGGATCACATTTGTGAAGTCTGCACCTGTCTGTCTTTATCGGCTTTTACAGCCTCTGCGATGCCCTGTAGCTGCTCCTTCTCTTTTATCAGCTCTTCGCTTAAGGTCTCCAAGTCTTGGTTGCTTTGTTTCTCTTTTTCAATCTCATTTTGCAACTTCTCAATCTGCATGGAGAAAGCAACACAAAATACATCAGACAACAAACTGAACAATGACCCTTTTTATTTCAAGGCATTTTGAAAAGTAGGGATTAAATAGGGGGCTGAGATGCTATCCATTCCTGAAGGGTTATGTGAAACCAACAAGACTGAGCAAACTAACCCTTCCCTTCTGAAAGTTGCCAGCCACAAGAAAAAAGGGCCTGTTTACTTTTCCAGCAGTGCCAAGAAGCTTCTCCATGCCTATTAAGATCAGAGTTTATTAGATGCAGCTGTGATAAAAATGTTAACCACCTGAGGGCAAAATCCTAGTCCCACTTAAATCAGTGGCTAAAAATCCAAGGTTTTGGGGAAGCAGTTTCTTCCTTTCCTGCTCCAAAATTCACTTTCCAGCTAGTTTTTCCACTGTTAATCTCTGCATGGGTAACTCCTCACTACCACTGCCAGCCCTGATTGGGGGAACATATAACAAGGCGATACACTGAACTACAGAATGGAAGAGAGTAAAGGAACTGGGCGGGGAACCTCTCCAAAGTACTTTCCATCTCCCTTTGATTTGTTATCCCGCCCCTTCTTCCAGCATGTCATGATATCGTACCTGTTGGATCTGTACAACTAATGGCCTCATTCCACAGTGTAGTAAATGTCCTCAGTTCCCACTTATGTAAATGGGAGTTGCAAGGCATTGTGCATCCTGTAGGACGCTCCTGGTCCCTAGCAGGACTAGGCTCTTAGATTTAAGCTCCTTAGGGCAGAGATTATTTTTGCTTGTCAAGTGCCATGCACACCCATGGCCCTACACATATAACAATTCACTCTTTTGTGCTGATTTCATGAACTCCGCCAACAGTGAAAATGTCAATGAAAAGGGCATTAACAACTCATCCCAGAAGATAATAGGTGGTAGTTGGGCTATGGGTAGATCCACGTAAGTTCTCATCACAAGAATTGTCTAGATAAGCAGGGCCTACCCATATGAGAGATATGGTGACTTTAACATTACGAACATAACAATAATAATCTCCATTGGTCCCTGAGGGGCTGTTCGGTGGAGGCTGGAATGTAAACCAGTGATACCTGTTTTCATAAGAAGTGCCTCCCAGAGAACCTGACACAAGGCAGGAATTACAATTTAGAGCTAGTGCCATTCACAGTAGTTAGGGATGGAAAAGAATGACAGGGATACTTAGCTCACCCAAAAGAGCCACTACAGAACTATGCCCTACAATAGCATTTTCTAGGCTTTTTCCAATGTCACTTTAAGAGGAGCAAAGTGATGGGACTTTTGGCTTTTGCTTTTCTTAGTAGCATTCTATTGTTCCTAGTAATCTGCTTTTGCACTACCTTAAATAATCCCTTTATGTCTTTGGTACTTATACCCGTCAAACACTCATTTATACCTGGTACCTAACATTGGACACCCAAGGCAGAGGCACACAAAATTGGAGGACGCTTCTAAAAATATGACTGCTATCTCTTTGATATCTCCATTTATGTCAATATTTAGCCCCTATTATCTTTAATAGTCCTTACACACAACAGTATAGTCTCCTTACCTCCCTGCTTGCATTAACTGCCCAGCAAGTCAGAGGGAACCATAGTTTGGTTTGCTGTTGTTTTTTAAATTACCATCCTTCCCCTTCCCTCCATTAAAAGCCTCCTCTATCATCACACCTTTTCCACCTTCCCTATATGTGACAGCCAGGCCACTTGTGTAGAAGTTCTGAGTCCCACATCATTAATATTTGCTTTGCTGCTGCATCAGAAGAGAGTTCCAAATCTACAAAACTCCATTGTTAATTCTTGGACACGCAGTTTTGTCAGCATAAGGAATTTTGACATTATAGGTCTCCACAGAGTATTTGTGAGGGGGACGCTCTTTTTTTTTGGAAACACCCAGTAAGTCTAATGTAAGATACAAAGAGATACAAGGTTTGTACAGTATCAACAGACCATGCACCACTGACAGTAGTTGAATAGGCAGACGACTGTGCAGTAACTTCTTATCAAACCTCCTTGAATAGGTGACAGCGCCACCAGCAATATGATCTGACTGATATTCCACCAACACTCACAGACTAAGTTAGCTGCCATCACAACCTATGTCCCTTTCCAAAGTGATGCATCATTAGTAAAGAATTTTAGTTCTGTTTCATGAATTTCACCTGTTCTTGATCACAACACTTTAAATCCACTAGCATTTTTGCTTCTCCGTCTCATGACCACACATCCTCCCCGCAGACTGGCACTCTTCATTACTGGGTAATCCAACTCATGTGTAACCCAGGCGTGGTAACATTCTCTCACTGCCGTGGCAGGAGAAAAATCAAACTAATGCTGGGCTCACAAGTGCTGGTATTGCTGGTAGAGTGCCACAATTGAAGGAACCAAAAGAAATATGTATGGGGTAAGCCAAAGGCAACTGCAGCTGTTCAAATGACTTAAGTTGCTGGGCACCAGAGACAACTGTTGGGCACATTATACCCCTAGATCTCAAGTTCTGAGTGTTTTAATTAGAGAACCGATCTTGAATGACTGCCATAAAGGGGCCATGAGGGAGTGGAGTGGGAGCAGGGCAAGATGAATTTTTGCAGACTATCTGCCTGGCCCAGACAGGGATCCTGCGAGGTGGATTTTATTCTCTCACCTTAGCAGAAGCATCCCTCAAAGTGTTCCCTGTAGTAAGGGGACGCCGCCAACCCTCTCTCATTGGCATAAAGGCATGTACTGTGCTAATTTAATCAGCCAATCTACATCTAGACCCTTATATACAACACAGCAATGAGCTCTCCCTCCCACTTAGGGCATCCTAAGGGTCAGCACATCTTTAAACGGTAAGCTGACTAAAGAAGGGAGCCCAACATGTTTTAGGGTTGAAGTGTTGTATAAGCCTGTATCAGTGCCACAAAAGACAATGGTTACAGCAGTAGAGATAAAGGTGGGAATGGGTCCCATATCACAATTAGGGTTTAGTGTGTGGAGGAGCGAGGAAAACTAAGTTCCTAACATGGGAATTCTTCAAACGCAACAAACGAACACGCCTCCTGTTTTTCCACCAGCACTAGGTTATGTTAATTGGCGATCAGAATGTGTGCTGTAGCCAGACAAAACAAAGCAGGTGGCTGTGGCAGAACTGAACACTCCTTTTCAAAGGCAGAGCTGGGCTGGCCCATGAGCTAAAAGTATCAACCGATGATAAGGGAGTATAGCAAAAATGTGACTAGCAGCACATTCATTACCAGGAATGAAACGAACCCATGGCTTTGTGGGAAGGGGAGATGCAGCAGAATGTTGTGGTAGCCAAAAAAATGAGACAAGGTGGAGAAGTCAATCAAGGACTGTGAACAGCAGAGGATGTTTTTTTAAAAATATATAAGGCTGAATTCACCTCTCCTGTAACTTCACTGATTTGAATGTGGCCCCTTGCTTTCTCCCCTGTAACAGAACAAGCTGAGGAAGTACTTGTCCCAGGAACAGGCAGTGGGACAAAAACAAGAGCACAATCTGCCAGTGGCAGAATAGCTTCCCGGGACAGTATTCAGGAAACGGGAGCAACTGCTGTTACTCCTGCCAGCGTACCTGAGTAGACAGTGGAATGCATATATAAAGAAGGGGAACATGTATAATAGAGGGTGATAATCATCTAGGCAATCACTATAAAAATGAGCTCTCCCGAGTTGGTGGCACTGCCATCAAGCATCACTCAAAAATGCTATGAGCTGCAGAGCGTAATGGGTCTAGTTCCTGCACGCCGTTAGAAACAACAGAATCAGCATCCAAACAGCTAGGTCAGCATGAACCTAGTGACAGTTACCTTCTTGCTAAGCTGTTGATTCTCCTTCTCCAGCTCTACAAGCTTTAGGCTGCTCTCTTCTGTGGTCAGAGAGGCATCTCTGAGCTCTTGGATGGTGTTTTGCAGGCTCTGATTGTCCTTTTCTAGCTTCAGAATGCGACTCGACGCACACTCGTTCAGCTCAAACACAAAGGACTTTCTTGCTGTTGAAACACAAGAATCAGAATGCAGGACTTTAACACATTAATAAACATGTGCCCATTTCCAGGATCATAAGACTGGTCTTTTCGTAGATAATTGGTGCCAGGTGCTTAACACTTCTACTGATCCTAGGTGACAGAGTGGTTCCTAAATCAAAACACCTATGTAAAAAAATGGTGCACACTTCCATAGATAATAGTTACCTCTCTTCATGAATAGGAAAGTGATGGAAGGCACAATGTCTGAAGAGCTGCTTATCTTCATAGTCTCATATCAAAGAGTCAGGTTAGCTACTAAGTTGAATGGTTAACTAGAAATGTTTTGGATGACACACTGGGCTAGAATCCATCACTTCCGTTGAGACAGAAATTCTAAAAATATCTACTTCTGAAACTAGGAAAAAACCTCATTTTCAATAATTTATACCATGAAGTTGCAGCTGTAGCGCATGGCCAATTAAACTTTTGTATCAATTAACCATGGAAAATGTTTAGGCGATTGGGTGCCAGTTCTTTGGTTTATCCAGTTGCTTCAACAGGAACACACTGAAGTGGGGTGTGTATTTAAGGCTGGATACACATGTACTGAGCATCACTCACAGAGAATTCTCTATGGGTGAGTTTTACCACTGATTTCAGCAAAGCCAGGATTTCACCACAGATATTTAGAGTTCACAAGTTTTATCACATTTCATGTGACTCCTCTCAATACCAGCATCTACATTGCACATTTACCTTTTTCACAATGTTTGATTTTAGTAACTCAGCAGTGGAGTAACTAAAAATCTACTTCCTGTTTCAAACAGAACAAATCTGCTCTCTACATAAAAATCATATATTTAACATGAAAGTGACATTAACTTTTTGTTCAAGTCTTAGAAAATACTCATTCTTGCAAGAAGACAGACAAAATTCAGCGCTGCTATAGCCCATTAAACAGTGCTTCACAACTGGCAGAGACTCCTGGGAAGCTGAATGATTTACAATATCCATGTTCTTTATGGGCCATACACGGGTGAGTTTTGGTCCTATCGGAATTTAACACTAATATCATCAATTTCAATTCTTTTCTGAAATAAAGACTTTAAAAATGGCTTGTTGGTTTCCATGCTTATTGTTGCCAGTGATTTCTGTATCAAACTGTGCTCTGTTCACAACTTAAAAAAAAAAAAAAAAAGCTTTTTCTACATGCCACCCTTCCAAACTCAACCTGAAATCCAAGAGTCAAGCTGGGTTCTTTCTTTGTCATGCATCTCCACACCTAAAAGTTCCGCAGACCAAACTGTGCTCTCAGTTATATCAGCACAACCCAGCTGTCTTCAGTGGGATAAAGTGTAACTAATTGGAACTTCATAAATGGAGCTGGCTAAAAAAAGGGAAAACGTTTTTGTGAAAGATTTTGAAGTTATGTTTTTTTCATTTCACAGGGTTAAAAAAATGAAAACTATTTTTTCAAAAATTTTAGTAATTTTTTTATTCAAATTTTCAAATTTTGCCACTTCCCCTTTTCTTTTGCCACTGAGTGCAATAAAATAAATGATGTCCTTGACTCTCCTCCACTCTTCCTTTTGCTACTCTGGAGAAGTTTTGAAAAGCTACAACTTTTTAAGAGTTACAGATTGACAGATTTACAAAGTTTATTAATTACTAATATTATTCCCCCTCTATAACTTCTCCAAAGTTGAGGAAAAGTTGAGAGGTTACAGAGTGGACAAATGAAACCAAACAAAGAACAGTGGCAAAAAAGAAATAATGCAAAAGAGGGAGGGGGAAAAACCAAGATCAGAAGTGAAATAAAAATAGCAATTTGAAATGAGGCAGAAATTTTTGCACTGTTATAATTTTTTCATTGAAAAATTGAACTGTTTTCCCAAAATCTTTCAATTTTGATGAAACCATATTTTTGATTAACAAGAAGGAACAGAATCAAGTTCACCCTCTGAACTTTGCTGTGCTTGCTCTGCATGGCTAACAGAGAAAAAAGTAACAAGAACTAATTAGTCATTACTGTTAGTAGATATAGCTCAGAATACATGCAGCAAGCCAAACTGAGCAAGGTGGTGCCATTTTTACATAGTTACTTTACAGAGAGCAGCCATAATTTTAAGGCCCCAATTTTACCAAGACTTTACCAAGTGCTGCGGTTTACATGATGTGATTTGGCCACTGACATCAACGAAACTACTCAGTGTGTAAAACTAAGCATGTGCATGAGTCTTAGGTAAGTGTTCAGGAAAGGTTTGATGATGAAAACTCTTGCCAGTAGGGTCCTATTACATTTCCCATGATTCTTTAAAATATGATTTTGTATGCTAGTATTATAAACTGAATTAATTTATATAAACAGAAATCAATTAGCAAGCCTATAATACTGGGCACCGATTTTTTTTAATATCTCGTATATAATTACTGAAAATGAATCACAGATTTACAAAATAGTCAGCCAGTTATTTCCCCTTCCTCCCACTAATTTTTCACCTTCTATTAAAAATAGTTACCTCACAGCACAGGATTAAAGATCCTGGGACTCAAAGATCAGCTGGGAATAGGGAAAGGTTATTGACTCCTCATAGCCACTAACTATTCAGTTAAAAATACCCTGTGCTGGGATCATTATTGTGTAATATACAGGGGTATTTATTTGTTTTGGGCACTTTCTCAAGGGAGATTTAAATGTAAAGAAGTCATTGTTAATAGTTACATAATATAAGGAAAGAAGTTGGAAGCTGTTGCATTGTTAGAAGCTTTTTGTTCAGCTTAAATAATAAAAAGTCAACTGGTTACATAAGGAAATTTATTTCCCCAAATGAACTATTGAGCCTGGAGTTTCAGGTTTGGCTTCCTGCCCAAATCAGTAACACTTTCTTCTCCTCTTCTACAAGGAAATCTTCCATAAGCACAACAACAATAATTAAGAGTCACCTCATGACTGCTACTTACTATCTGCAAGGTCTGTGCTCTTTGACAGCTGTTCTAGTTCCCAGCCTAGGTGTGCAGACTCATTCATGCTCTGTTTTTGTGCTATCTCCAGTACCATATTCTCTTCCAGCAGCTCTTCAATTCGCTTTTTGTCTGTGTCCCGGTCCTGTGGAAGGAACATGCAAATGGAACATCGTCCTGAGCTTATTAACTAGACAGCTTGATCAGCCTCTTAATGCTTGCACAGTTATCATTACTAGGAGTGACACATCCAGAGTTGAACAGACCTCTCTATACAACATGTGTGCATATGTTAATGTACACATACAATATTAAGGGAGACGCTTCACAGAACCAAGTTTAAGGCCACCTTACTGATGGGCCAGATTCCAGATTAAACTTCCCCAGGTTTCAGAGGTACAAAGATTCAGGGTTTTGGTTCAAGTCCATCTCTAATTATCTGGAATACTAAATGGACCACTTCAAGACATGTTTAATACAATCAAGCCAGCATAATTTGACACTTTTTGAAATCATGTTGGCTTTACAATAAGCTCTCTGCCCTTCCTAAAGCTAAAGATAAGCAACGCAGAATCAGAGATATTTTTTCTTCATTTCTTGAAAAACCAAAAAGTGAAATCTTCTTCTCACATCTGTCAATTTCATACAGCATACAAAGAAATCATGTAAATAAATGGAAAATAAATTCATATAAGGTACTTAAACTATCATACCAACTGATGCCACATGCTGTAATTGGAAATAAGTGCTCTTAGTATAGGAAATCAGTAATTTCTAATTGACATTAACTTCTTGACTTAATTCTTTCCTTTCACAGGCAAAATGCACCACATATGCAAGGGCTCAACGGGAAAGTGTTCAGCGTTTCCCACTGGCATTCAGTTGATTACTACTGATTGATAAAATGGGAATGATTCTAATGAACAGATGAAAATAGGTTTATACACAGAGAAAGCTTTCCATTGAAGTGAGTTGGTACTGAATAAGCTAGACTTTAACTGGTCCATAAAGCTACATCACTCTATAAAGTACTGGTGTAGCATATATGCTAAGGCATGTGCTCTCTCTCTCTCTCTCTCTCTCTCTCTCTCTCTCACACTCTCTCTCACATACACACACACCCTCCCCCCCATTCTCCTTATGAGACACATGCATCACTCTGAATAACATTTACATGCATTATGTTTGCATTAAAATGACAACAACCGTCTCTATATGCTACGTAATACACTAATACAGGCAGAACAGACCCAGCATGAAAGATATCACCTAGGTTAGTGATTTGCAGAAATACCTTTTTGGTTACTCAACTTGAGATACCTGAAAGGAGCATCAGTCCTGTCTCTGCAAGTCATGCCTCTTCAAGATGTCTCAAGTTGGGCACCCAAAATTTGAGGCATCCAAAATCATGAGCCACTTTTGAAAATCTTGGGCATCATTCGTAACCTTAATTTGCAATGTCTTGAACTGTGCATTTAGCATAATACTATTGGGTGTGACCAGCACCTCCATTCCCAGCAAAATCTTTTCCAGGTTACTAAAAGACCCTACTTTGCACAAATTAAGGACAACAGACCCATAAGAATAGGAACACTCGTAATACAATACAGCACATGAAGTAACATTTATATGTTTAATGAAATAATAAATGTCAATGTTATTTATTAGACTTTTTAGTTGTGAGCGATCAACTGCCAGTTCTTAAGTCTCTCATTTGTGTGCAAAGGAATAAGCTCCATTTCTCTGATTTATGTAGCATTAAATATTGAGAATATTTTATTTTTGCAATGGTCAATGCCCCATAGAACTGCTGTAATAACGATACATTTCCAGTAAGAACAGCTGTTCATTGCAGCAGATTTTCACATCTCCTATGTAAGAGGTTATTTTAAAACTGATACATTCTAAAACCACTAACATCAATGTACATGGCTTCAATATATTAAACTTGGTGATATATGTTCATGCACCCTGAAATCTGTCATACTTCATTCTCCCAAGCAGACCACCAGTGTTTTGATACTTTTTTATTTTCAGTTGAGTGTCATGCTGTTTTAAGCATGAATGATGCACAGCGCTCATGCCAAGGTCGCATGGCCTGAGACACAGTAACAACTTTGTAAATTGGATTTGCCCAACTCCAAGAGATTATTAAAAAAAAAAAAAAGAATATGTAGCCTAGTTTAAAAATACAATTTAAAAAAAATAGCATAGCTAAATAAGGAGTGTATACCAGCTCTACATCATGAAGCTTGGATTTCAATTGCAAGTTTTCCTTCTCTAGTTCATGCAATTTATCACCACGAACTCTTGCTATTGTTAACTGCTCTTCTAGCATGGCCTTTGTTTCAATTAATATGATGTTGTCCTCTCTCAATTCCTATAACACAAAAAGAAAAACAGCATATGAAGTTAATCTCCTAGTTTCAAAACGTATGTTTCAAATATCAGGCACCTTTAATAGATTACAGTTTGAAATAAAGGATACACAGCACACCTATAACACGCATTTTTTAATCATTCCCTCTAAGAGTATAATTTTACATATGAAGACCGCATGAAAATGAAGATTTACACCTTAAAATGTTCAAATATCAACATTTGGGAAGCACTTGGAAGACAGAGTGCAAAATAGCAAAAAAAAAATAGTCCTAGACTTTAAGGAGTTACGGGCACATTTACATGAAAAGCTCCCTTCAATAACATGCCAGAAAGCGTTCTCCTTCCCTCTCTTTCATGTACATGGCTTGATTTCGCTTAAAGAAACACTGGTTTGCAATGACCTCTTAAACACCTGGTATAATCATTAACTGCATAAAGAGGTTTGTTTTTCCTCTAGGGCAGCAGTGTTTTTGGTTTGTTTTTTGTGAAGCACAAGCCAACGCGGCTATGCAGTTCAAGCAGATCTAGCACAGCTTTCGGAACAAGGCTGATGAATTAGATGATACTCCCTCAATTGGCTGAACCACAATAAAGCAAAATCTGCAGTATAGTGCATTCATGTACCTTATCTCTAGAATAATGTATGTCCACAGCATAAAATCTGGTTGACGTTCTTGACCACGTCATAACAGCTTTAAATTGTCTCGTTTCAGGTAAAAAAATGTGACTGCTTACTTTTATCTTTAAATGCTTTTGATATCAGAAACATACATAAAAGTCCTGCAATTCTCTCCCTAAGGAAAGTGCCAGCATTTGAAAGACTGGAAAGGCAGGACTCTAAGTAGGGGAACTGAAGGTGGAGCAGACACAAACAAGACAGCAATTTACCTTGCTTGTCTAAAGAAATTTTTATTAGTTTATTTTTTCCTCCAACTCAGAAAAAATGGAACACGCACACATCCATGGAGAAATAAATATGGTTTGACAGTTTATTGTTGGACAGCAGACTTCAAATTATAAAGCTTCTGCTGATATCAGTGAATGACTCTGCTCTCTCAGACGACAAACCTTCAGAACACACATACTACTGAAAGGTCATCAGGAATGAGTAAGTTATGGTGGTTAGTTGGACAACAGCTGCCTTCCCTTTTTGGGAGGATACAATCAGTGGCATCAAAAGTCTCAAAGCAGCTCACTAACACTTACTTCCAGGTCTGAATGAGATCTGCTGCATTTCAGGATGTAAATTGCAGAAACTGCTATAAAAGAATGGGTTCCCCTACCCTGCCCTTTCCTGCTCTAACATGCATACAAACCAATATATACATAACCCTTAACCATAACCCATAACTAGCTTATTAATGCTGAATTAAAGAGAAAGCCTACAAAGGCTTTCAATTTATCATTAATTTCTCCTAAAGCCAGTGGGAAGAGTCAGCAGTTGACCAATTAATCTTCAGGGATTTCTTGGCATTCACACAGGGCTTTCCCACAGTATGCAAAACTCTAGCCATTAGCTAACTCTCCTTAGAAATAGAATGTGTTGTGGGATGGAGATGTGCTGCAATTTCTTGGAAATAAACTTCAGCAGGAAAAAGCAATCTCCTGGCCCATAGAAAAGGAAAAATCCCAGGTTACTGTTGTTACTGCTTAGAACCAGCACTTCCATCACCTATTGTATGCAATGACTTTTAAGGCCCCATTTACCTGAAATTGATTAGTACAAAGCTGTTGTAAAAGCTTTAAATTAACTAGTTTTTAGAACAATTCCACTAGTATTTAGAATCCATGGAGAAACATTCCTATTGGTCTTTGGTTTTATAAGAAGAGAAAGGATGCTCTTGTGGTTAAGGTTGGACTGGGATTCATGAGCTCTGAATTCTGTTTCCTGGCCGTGATACCTTGGAGAAATCCCTTAATCACTCTGTGCCTCTGTTTCCTGTGTGTAAAATAGGGATGATTGTCCTTCGTCCTTCACAGGGGTTCTGTAAGGGTAAATTCAGTAATATCTGTGTGGTGCTAAGATACTATGATTGTGACTACAAGAGAAACATCTGTGAGTAAATGAATACAAAGAAAATGTGAAACTCTGATTTTTTTAAAACCTAACTTTGGGCCAAAAGCATCACTTTAGGATGGACGTGCTAAGCTGTCTGATACCAAAACGGACAAGAGTGAGTGGAGTTAACAATAGGCAACATGCTGGGTGTAAAACAAGTACCAAGAATACTCATATTGAAACAATGGGTCAGTCAGGGTATATTTAACGGACTATCCTGTGGAGTCTGGACCACAGCCCTAAGAAGTAAGATGGTGTTTTACCTCATAAACGTGGCCTTAGAACTACCTCAAAAACTGCTTACCAAGCAGGAACTGATTATTTCAGTGTCTCATGAAGAGTTGAACTGTGTGCCAAGTAAGGCATATACATATCTGGTCTCTGTTTGCAAATCACACATCATTGGGAGCCTTAATATCTGAGAGATGGGAGGTAGGCACCATGCATGTGCCTGAGGGGAGAGGCAGAGGAAGACTTGTCAGATCAGAATGATTCTGATAAAATCTTAAATTAAGAACCTTTTGCAGAAGCCTGTTAAAGTTGGGCCAGCATTATTTACTTGACCCCATTTTCTGAGGTCATCTTTAAAGTGAAAACTTAATTTAAGTAATTATTCCAGCATAGCTTTGTAAAGTTATGTTTCAAAGCCTGGAAGGTAAAATTGTTCTAGCCACAGCATATTATAGCTCATGTCACCCCAGATATCCCTAGGGTAGCACAACTGACCTAAGAATTAATTTGGATATACATCATTTTTGCATTAGATAAGCAGAATGGTTGGGTGTGTCTTCCTTGGGAATGAAGGTTTTTTTTCAATTAACAAACCCTTCAAAATGATTTTATAGCTGTGGATTTAAAAAAAAAAAAAAAACATCACAGAACAGCTATCTATGGTCTTTTAAGATTTATAATAGGTTAACTTATAAGAGATTCCAAAACTGATTAGATGACGTTTAACACGAAACTAACGATGACAAAAAAAATCCAACCATTTCTGGTTTTGCCTTCAGAACCGCCCCACTGAATTAAACCATATAATTTGATCTGCAACCTTAACAACATGGGCCCTGATTCTGATCCTACTTATGCCCATGAGTAGACTACTTAAAATTAAATCTGGGGATAAGTATTTGCAGGATTGGGGCTAGCATGTTTACTGTTCATTGCTATGGAAGATGCTCCTGCTGAGCTGCAATAATGTCAACAAATGCCCCAGAATAATTGCATCCATCAAACTATATGAAAATGTAAAAGAAATGCTTTTTTCTTTTTCTTTCAGTTGACAGGAATTTCTTCTTCTTATCTTGTGGGGAAACTTATTGCAGTTGGGAGAGGGAAAAAATGCAAGACTCCCTGGTCTCTGAAAAGAATCTGATCTCCTGGAACAGCCCTAGACTCCATGGAGAGGAATGCTGCAGCAGGGCTTTATGTTGGAGGGAACCACCCCCTCAGAAGAAGCACTGCATTAAGCCTGCCCCTGCACACTGATAGCTATGACCTCATTTAGCCACCACAGCGGGCAAGTCTACAATCTTACAACTATAATCCAATCAGAGCAGCATTTGGTCATTTCTTCTTGTCAGAAACGACGCAGAAAACATTCACCTGCTCAGACATGTCAAGTCTTGCTTGCTTGCAGTTAGGCTTGCTCTATTTGTACTTGTTCTACGGAAGCTTCTAAAATTTCCCACTTACCACTAGGGACTTTTAGCCTGTGGTTTAAGGAGCTATTTAAAGTCTCTCAAGTTTCTCTACTCTTATGTCTTGTAAATTGTCTCAGATGGACTGCCCTCCATATGGCACTTCAGTGACCACTGCCTGGAGATGTCATTCTTTAGGCGCAAGCTTCACGGCTGTACTTCAAGTACCAGAACCAAAGGCTTGTTAAGTGCCCATCATATATTTCTTCACCAAAGCACATGCAGTTAAAATGGCCTTTTCCTCAAACACCACCATATTTCTCTCCAGTGATCGATTTTACAGTGCTTATTGACAAATCTCTTCAAAGCCCCAGCGTCCTCCTCATGACATCATTTTACTACAGAATCATGGCCTACATATTTTATGTATCTGTATTTTGATTATCCTATCTGTGTGAAATTCGTTTGAGAGGCTCAGACACTCTGATCTTAGGAAGCTACTTGTATCAGTGAGTGTCAGGGGAGTTGGATCCGCTTTATAGCCTAGTGGTATCTCTCTCCATCGAGTGGGAGACTAGAACTAGATCCCTGCTTCGACACTGGGAGTGGTTCTGAGGAAACTGTAAATCCAGCTATTTTTCAAGAGGGTGAGAGGGATGTGAGCAGACACAGCTCTGAATTAAGTCCTATCTATTACCCCTCACTTTGAAGGATAGTCACTTGAGGCAGGAGGAAATGAAAGAGAAACTGAGGGCTAACACTGGCTGAAGGACGTATATATTGCCAAATTCTGGTCTCATTGCAGCCCCTTTACATTGGTTCAGCAACATCAGAGGGCCAGAATCCCTTCTGGGGAATTCCCTGGAAACAGGTAGCACAAGGCCAAAGAAAACAGCCATATGTTGCCCCTGTACAAAGCATCCAGCCTAGGGCTGTGCCAAGGTAGATTAAGGATAGGACAAGGAGTGGCTGGAATGCAAAATATTTGCTATTTTACATGGTGGAGCAGCCCAAAGGCAGCTGAGGCAGCTCTTAATTTATGCTGGAGGACACACTGACCCACAGAGCAAACAGAATTAGAAAGGTGCCAAGGAGATGTAAAATGACCTTTGCTCCATTGATCCCCATAACTCCAGGCTGCAGCTCTTGAGAGAGAGAGCGCAGAATCTCTCCTATGATGCACAACCTTGGCACCCAAGGCAGAAGAGACAGAGATGGGAGTAGTGAGACTGTGTAAGGGGTGGAAGAAAAGAGATGAAGGAGAGCTCTGTAAATTTTACATTACGGATCATAGACAGGGCCCCCACATGGGTACACTTTACCAGGACCCAGAGGCCTTGGGGGGCCCAGCCCAGGCTGCAACCCCCATTACCATGAGGGAAAATATTTCATGGCTTGTATTTTTCATGGATTGTATCCATGGGACGAGGGATTGTGGTATGTGTGTGGGAGGGGGTCCGTGCTACAAGTCTGTACTGGGCCCGAAAAAATTATGCTTGGGCTGTGATCATGAAGTTAGCTTAGCACACAGGGGGCAGAAGTGGCTAGTCGGAGGATACTGCTGGCTCTAGGGCAAGTCATATTGCTGAGAGCCCAAGAACAGTATGATAGAATGGCTGCCCTCTTGCTCTCAGATGAAGATTGGAGGCTTCTATCATGCTACCAGAACCAACTCCACTTCTGCATGATTTGGGCAGTAGGTACAGACTAAAATACAGCAGCACAGAGCTGAAGGAAAATGTCAAGAAGCTGCTCTGCTATCTAGTGTGCATAATAGAGTTAATGACCAACTGAACTGCCAGCTTGAGGGAGTAGGAGAGAGACTACTTACAGTAAGAGCTCCAGACTCCCTCAGGTGAATTTGAAATTGCCAGCAGAGAAGAGCCTGCCTTAGTTTGCAATTTATACATTTAATACTCTGCAGGCTTAGTGGACGTATTCATAAGATGCAGAAGGCAGCTGATCCCCCAGGTTGGTGAAGAAAAACGAGGCAAGATTTGCAGACCATAAAGAACTAGCATGTTTTCACCAGGGGGTGTTATGGGCATATGTTTTAGTAACGCTCCATTATTTCAGAGCCGGGGCTTCACCTGCTTATGGTATGGACCCAATCTTCAAGTCAATTGCAAAACTTTCATTGGCTTCAATGGGAGCAGAATTGGGATTGCATGATTCCAGTTTTCAGCCCCCAGAATCAACCCAGACAGTCTTTTGATTGCATTTCACCCTGGCTAAAGTGCCACATTTGTCCATTGGAAAGGCAAAGAATTACTCAGCCAGACCAAAGCATTCTCTTTGTTGCTAGGGGCATGACAGTCATAATCAGATATTTATCCACAGGACAAGAAGAAAAATTATGTCCTGTTCTGCATCTGGTTTTGGTTACCATAAAAGTTTCATATACAGGGAAACAACTGAATTGGATGCTGTAAGCAAGAGGATTTCAGTTATAGTTTGATTCATTTTCAATTCATAGAGCCCATATACAGTAAATTCAGTGAAGTGTTTATTGATAGCTGTTTCCCATAATCTTAGTCATGCTAAGTCTGTCCATTTTCTTCATCACGAACCCTAACAGAAGCAAGCAGGGCTAACGCAAATGCATTGAGGCAACCTCCAAGCAACAAGGCCACCGCTATCTCCCCAAATTACCAGAAACTGGTCAATCAATGTTTCTTACACAGAACCCTCAGATCTCTCTCTATTAATTTGAGATGGAAAATAAATATGGAATTTAGAGCATGAATGGTCAATAGAAAAATTCCAGAGGTATTTGTGCTGTGGGTGAGCTGAAGTCGGGTGGTAGGTACCCCTCTGTATCAGGGAAATGTAGGGGATCTCAAGAGTTTAGGTGAGATTAACTCAGAGGCCTAGGAAGACAGCGAAGACAGGATGAGCAGAGGTCTTAAGCAGAATAAATTGGAATTACTAATAGCATAAGCTTTTAGATTCAAACCCTCCATGTAAGAGCAGTTTCTCTGTTGTTTACTAAGACCAACATTTGCAGATTTGGATGCCTAAAGTTTGCCACCTGAATCTATAATTAAAAATTTCTAGCCACTTCAATCAGAGCTGCAGGTACTAAGAACTTGGCAAAAATCAAAGCACTCGTTTAGGTAATTAGCACAGGATACTCACCAAATGGAAAATTTTGGCCAAAGAATCAACTCTGGGACGTATATAGCTTGAAAATGTCCTACGAAGAGGACCCAGACTTGTAGTGTCAAAGAACAGGGCTGCTACGGTCAGTTACAAAATGAGAACCAACAGATCTATAAATAATGAGAGGGCTTTTCAGCATGGGCTTAGCCCTGCTCTCACTGAAGAGTTTTACCACGGATTCCAATGAGGGAGCAGAGCTAGGCCACTGCTTTCAAAAATCCCAACCATCAGGTATTTTCTAGAACTTTAGTTTGCTTTAATCTGCTGATACAGTCAGCGTGATTACAAATGAAGCATGAACTCGTGAGCAGTCCTGGGAAAACTGAGGCCTACACAGCAGATTCCCTTCCTCTTTCCCCCCCTCCTCCCCCCGATCTTCACTTGCCTCCATACGAGCCTTGTAGAAATCCACATCATGCAGTTTCTCTTTACACCGGACCAGTTCCATCTCGAGTCTCTCGACTCTGTTTGCTCTCTCTCTCAGGGAGTCCAGTTCATCTCTGTAGGCTCGGGCAGAGCGTGCATCAGCTGCCAGGTGGATGTTCTGGGGGGAAAAGTGACAGACAAACAGGAAAAAATAAAATTAACCCCCTCCATGCTGATAAAACCAATGACATACCCCTTTCCTGCCCCCAAGTCCAAAAAAGCAGAAGTGAAGGAAAGCTAAGGGTGTCCCCATGGTGCAAGTTTGGAGAATTCTCCAGTTAGCCATCAAACTAATTGCAGGACTCAGTTCAGCCTACAGGGGATTCTTCAGTTTTCAATGATCAACACTGTATATGCTCCAAGCATTACTGGACTAGTAGGTGAATTAAACAGATGAGACCTGCTCTCACCAGTAAAGTCAGAAGCTCTTCATTACTGTCACAATCAGACCTACACAAAACATGCTGCAGTAACTTGGTTCCATCATTCAAATTTCATGAGATGTATTTTTATCTTTATGTTTAAAGCAATTTTAAAGTGATATGTGTCACTGCAGTGTTACAATTAAAGACGCCTCACTTACCTCCTGTTTTATTTTCTGCAGCTCTAAAATGAGCTGTTCTGCTTCATGTTTAGTGTCCACAAGTTGCTCAGACTTTTCTTCCCTGAAAATGATTAGGGAAAACTTAGTAAGAAGTAATTACAGTGGTTCCTGGAACAAAACTTATGGTATTAACATCATGGCAAGACACAGGGGATATGAGGCACAGGAGTCTACTAGGATAATCTGGACACGAGACCTAGATTTTCTTGGTGATGCTCCAGCCTCAAAATTACTAACAGCTACAGATGTTTTCTTGTGGTGCTCTATGCCACAGGAAATTTGGAACTATCTTTTTTAAAAATCATCTTTACACCTGCCATTCATGCTGCCACAGCTAACACAGCCATTGCCGTGCTGAATATGGTAAGCAGGCCTTCCCAACAATTACTGCCAACAAGTAAGGGTAATGTGTGCATGTGGAGAAGGAAAAAACACAATTGGAACCAACAATTTTTGAAAACTTAATGATGGGATAAGGGTGGTGAGGGAAAGTAGGGGAACAGGAAGAAAGAGTGAGGGATGTGGGAAGGCAAGAAAAGAGGAAAGGGAAAAACAAACTAATGGAGGCTTGAGATTGGTGACATGTTAAGAAAGAGGGAAGATGGGAGAAGGCAAGGCTAGCTACTTAGTGCACATCCTTTCCTTAAACAAAAAACCCTACAAGACCCAAATCTGCAGCAAGTCTGCATGTAGAACTCCCAGACAAGTCAACGTGTTGAAGCCAATAGGCAACTCGATGCTGCAGGTTTTTTTGCATTTACTTCACACTGTTGGGAAAGAACCTGAAACAGATAACCTTTCTCCAGCAATCCAGGCACTTCGTGACTTACAATTCCTGTCGGACCCGTCTCAGTTTTGCTTTTGTGTCTGCCAGCTCAACGGCCAGGTGCTGCTTGTCCTCATTGGAGAGATGATTGGCTGGGTTTGGTGAAGAGTCTGGACTAGATGTTTTCAGAGGACTTGGTGGTTGCTGAGACTGCAGATAATCTCTCTCTTGAGTGAGATCCACAATCAGCTGGAAATTAAGGGAGGCAAGTGGCATTAACAAGAAATAACAATTTATTGCACGTATAGCTCCTTTCACTCAAGCATTTCAAAGTACTTTGCAAAGGTGGGTAGTTACCTCACAGATGTGGAAATTCAGGCACAGAAGGTTCCGGTGATGTACCAAATGTCACGCATTGAAGTCGGTAACAAAGCTCAGAACAGAACACAATTTTGATCCCCAGTCCTTTGCTGACCACTGGAATACGCTACTTTCTAGTGCTCCAGTAAAGGACTTTATTTTACTTAGAGATTTTATAAAAACTGAAACAACTTACAGCTTTAATTAATATAATCAGAGTCAGACCAATAACAGTAGGAGGAGAGGGAAGTAAAGAGATCTGGGACAGGGAGAAGAGAGGTTTCTAGCAGAGATCTGAAATAAGACTAACTGATGAGTCACAAATACAGAGGAAAGATATCACTGGTGGCATAAGCTAGAGAGAAGGCTCTTGAACCACCAATGGCAGATATTGTTGGAGGGACAGAAAAGCAGCCGCTGAGAGAAGAAAGGGTGAGAAGAGCATAAGAGACAAAAGCTTTGAGTCAAATTCACAAAATAAAGCATACGGTTTCCCCTACACACACTTCTCTTTCACAGATCAATTATCTGTAGCTCCAGTACACAGTTTATGAGGGCAGCAAGAGAAGATTAAACATTGCTCTAATGCATGCCAGAACTTCTGGAGTTTGAATAGAAGACATTGAACCTTAAATGAAACACAGTGGCAACCAGTACACAAGCAAAATAAAACAGAAAAGCAGAGCCTGTGTCTGATCCTTCAAATGAACTGTATGAGAAAGAGATATCTCATTCATACTTCTGTGCACTCGTCTCTCTCATCAATAAGCCTCTTGAGATGGAAAACCATATTCCTTGAGAGAGACTCCAGTTCTTCTGGGGCCATATCTGGAAGCTCCAGCCACTGCAAGTCAAACACATTCTCCTGGTTATGAGTCACCTGTAAACAAGAACAAAATACAGGGTTGTTTTGGTTTTGGTTTTTTAATTTTCTCCTGGTAGATTTTCAAATGTTGCTTGTTGAATTGATTCATACTGTGCAAGTATTTTCTTTAAAATTTGCTCCTTACATAACTCAGCTGGTGGAATCAGTACAGTTCCTCTTTCAAATGTCAATAATTTTAAAGAATCGATGGGTGGGCAAGCATGGTCAGAAATGTCACTTTTCAGCAAATATAGCCAGGAAATGGTGCAGAAATGCTCAGTTCAACGGCAACATCATGTAACAAAGCTTCTAGTTTTCACAAGACAGCTGGATTAAGAAAAAAAGTTTTGCTCAATAACACTAAGAGTACTCAACTCTCATGCTTCATGGGGGACTTGGTCACTGCAAGTGTCAGGAAGGCAATGGCCTGTATTGCACAATTAGCTAGCTGCATTATTGTGGGGGTGACAAGGTTTATCCTTACCTGATGCTCTGGTTATTGACCCTGTCACAGGGAGTATCTGACTTAATGGATCTGATGTGGGAGAGATCTGATCTAGTAGGGAATTTATTATTATTATTTTACTATAAGTCCCTAATAATTGGTTTCTCCAAGTGATGCTGCTGAAAACTACACTAGACTGGAAAGGCTCTTTTGAAATTGCTATGTCCACATTTAAGACTATGCATGTTTCTGCTTTTACCAGAACCATATTCTTTGTATTCCTTAGTTTGTACATGAAATTGCGAGTCAGTGGGATCTGCTTTTAAAAAGCAGATTTTAAAATCTATTAAAAGGTTACTGTCAACAGCTTCTGACAGTATGTGCTCCCCAGCCTCCCTGGTTTAGTCGGTTTTCTGCCTCTGCATCAGATGAAGCCAGTACATCCTGAGAGAATGTGCGTTTTGTACCGAGGCCTGTCCAGCAGAGGGTATTTACATATGGTCCCACTTGCACTCTGGGAAGTGGGATGAGAGCTGCTGTCTGAGCAAATGCATTTGTTTTCTTTTAAAGAAGCAGTCAGAACCTAGAGGACACGCATCACCCAATTATACCACTTTTTAAAAGGCTGAAATCAATTTTTGGATCAGAGATAACACTTCCAAAAGCACTTAAGCGCTTACACCCCAATTCCAAAAGTGACTCAGGCACTTGGGAGTCCCATTGCCTTTAATGGGACTTAAATTCCTAAGTGACTTTTGAAAATAAGACTTAAGCTACTAAATCACCAAAGTGCTTTTAAAATTTTTACCTGAAACCTCTTCTGTGTATTCTTTTAAAACTACTTTCAACTAAGCCTACGTTGGACAGTTATGACATTTACCACTGCCACTTTCTGAGAACTGTGTAGGCCAGTTACTTTTCATTCCACCTAGTAATTTTTACCTTTTAATTTGATTACACTTTGAGGATGCATCTACATGTAAGCTGGGAAGTAGTGATTCCCAGCTCATGTATTCATGCCTGTGCTAGCTCTGCTAAAACAGCAGTGTAGCTGGAGTAGCAGGGGAGATGGCTTGGGCTACCCACCTGAGTACCTACTTAGTGGATCCCCATGGGCACATATTCAGTAGATCGCACAATCCACTGCCCACACTATCCTAGCTACACTGCTGTTTTTAGCATGGGTGTGTCTATGCGAACTGGGAATCACACCTCCAAGCCCAAAAGCAGACATACCCATACTTTCAGGGAATATACCTACATTTCTTTGCGTCAAACACGCTAGTGCCACTACGAAAGGTTAACCAGTGCTGCTACATAGCAAAGTAAACAATATTACTGAACCCAAGAAGAAAAATAAAAATGAGAAGCTTCAAGTGCTGAGAACCCTACCTCTTGAATGTGTGAAACGATTGCAGCCTGGGTCTCAATATCCAATTGTTTTATTCTTTCGATAAACTCTTCCTTTCTTTCACACTGTAAACAATAAATAAATAAATATACACTTCACTCAAAAACTGCTCTGTATCAAAACTCTCCCAACACATTATTTTCTTTAGCACAGCTAAAAGGACGCTTTCAATACAAAGGGCCAGACTCTGCCATACTTACTCACATCAAGTAGCTAGCGTCTTATTGCATAAATGCTCCTTAAGGTCACTGACCTGAGGAGTCAATGAATATACAGTCTGCATGAGGGTGACTGAACTGTGCCAAAAGTTTTTAAACTGAAGGTTAAGTTAAATGTAAAAAACTCCAAAAAACAAAACCCAACTCCTTTCCCTCACTCCACTAAAAATCAAGGATCCACCGCTGGTGTAAATTAGCAATGCTACACTGACTTCAAAGAAGTTACACCGACATATAACAGCTGAGGACCAGGCCCTAACCTTACTTTACATCATTTCAACTGTTTACTTTTAGCATTCTGCTCATTTTTGGCAATGAGAGCAGATCAGTCAGTTTTGCTTTTGATTCTGCTCACATCAGCTTCATTTTTTGGTTCTTGGGCACTAATAAATGTGTCCTTAGTATATAAAATGCTGCAGGGGGAATATTTAATGAAAAATAAATTACATTTTAACTACATAGCTTCACAACTCTACTTCTAAAACATTAGTTTTGTCAAGCTTAAAAAAAAAGCCACAAAACTACAGTCAATACAAATTTGGGACCTGAAGCTGGCAGAATCTCTACAAGGACATAACAGAAGCTGAACATTTCCACAGTCTGTTTTCTGTTGACTCTATGATATACAGTGCACATTATGGCCCAATTCTGAGTATGACCATTCACTTCAGTGGGAGGAAGTTCAGGTTGTTAAACAGGAATTGAGACTGCTCAGCCCTTTGCCAAAGCAGGCCTTTTATTCTGTGTGTTAAAATGTGTTAGTAAGTATAACGTTCCGAACAGCCGCATGAAGAGAGCACTGCTCTGACATAATTGACTTGACATAGCTGGGCAGGGAGAGTGTCCTAAGGCATGACAAGAACATTAGACAGATATACAAACAAGGTCAGTTATAAGCAAAGACTGGTCTGCAACATTCCTATTGTCTGTCATGACAGTTTACAGTGGAATCCCAAACAGAGCTTTGGTGTGCAGGACACTGATTCCTTTATTTGGTTAATTGTCATGTTTAAGGGGAATTTGCCATGTGATTTAACAACACAGCATAACCCCCCCCCCACGTGATTATACAAAATTCCTATTCTTTAGGACTTTCTATCTATCCATGATATTTAAAAAAAAAAAAGTGCAGCTGAGCATTCTTTAGAAGATGAAGGTCTATCTATTCTCTTTACACTAATGTACTCCACTATATTCCTATATATTTTAAGAATAAAGAAACCCCAAAACAAAAGAAACCAAACCCCTGCCCTCCGCAACAATCCTTAGACTAAGGAGATTATTCAAACACACATTCTTTCCTGTAGGAATTATTGTGTGTCAACAATTTGGATTGCCTAATTATGACAGCATCTATCAAAGCACTGGTTCAAATAGCAGTAAGACAGGTGGCAAGCTGACGCTATAGCTTATTATGCAAAATGTGCTCATTTTACTCCCATCTCCTTTCCCCCTGTATTTTTGTTTCATCCACCTATTGTGTCTTCTAATTCTAGACCACAAACTCTTGGGGCAGGGAATTTGTTTGTACAGCACTTCGCATAATGGCACCTGGATCGTTGATTGGCACTTCTAAGTGCTACTAAAATAATAATAAGTTCAAGCACCAAATTTAGATTCAAATGACATATGCAGTTCCATAAGGCTTGCTCACCTGTACAGCACAGCCCAACACCAACAGCAGCATCTTCTTAATTTCATCCATACTTTTACCTAAATTGAAAGGAAAGAGGCAAATCAGTCCAAATGCACAAGAGCTATGAAAAAAAATATTTGTATAAAGTGATTATCTCAAAACAGAGCAAAGCCCTGTTGGGTTGGAGTAAAACCTTTGCTTGAATTAGGTGCTTGTACATATAAACACACCTATATACGTTTAACATGATTTCGATGCAGCAAAACAGTTGTTACAGATTAATTTAACATATCCAGCAAAGCACTTACACATATGCTTAACTTTAAGCACATGAATGGTCCCAGTGGGACTAGGCAGGATGGAGCCTTTACTTCTTAAAGGAAAAACTTCCCCATCCTTGCAGCATTGTGCAAAGATACTTTTTAAAAGGGCGGATTTTGAAACAAATCCCAGTTCTTGAAAGGGTCTTTGTTGCATTAAAATATCCCTGCCTGTGTTTGCCAAAGGCTTTCCTGTGGGTAGAGTGAAAAAGGTTTAGCTTCAAATTGGCCATTTTCCAGTACAGGCACCATGCTTGATCCCTTACTTCTGATGAAGAAAAAATACTAGGAAGGACTGGGGGAGGGATTGTTTTTAAAAGGAAAACCCCTTTGACACTCCAAATTACATATTTGAAAAGTAATCACCACACAACTTTCCCCAGAGTTAAAATCAGAATGCTGAAGAATACCAGTGTGTACATAAATTCACTGTCTATTCAACAGTTGTATGCTTTGGCAATGAGTTTTGCCTCCGTTCTGTATCAAAGCGCACACACTTTGAAGTGAATGTTTCATGTGTTAAAAGAGGGAAAAAATGGGCAGCGCAGAAAAGAGAATATTCAGCTACCATACGCTTGTGGAGCTGGCGGGGAGAAGGGGCATAAACAGGTTGCTACTGCAGGGAATCTTGCTCTGACCAACAACCCAGCAGGTATCATTCTCATGTTCAAAAAAATAGTCTCAGAAGGGAAATTGCTATGGCTTTTAGCCAAGTTCATAGAATCATAGAATATTAGAGTTGGAAGGGACCTCAGGAGGTCATCTAGTCCAACCCCCTGCTCAAAACAGGACTATCCTCAGGTAAATCATCCCGGCAAGGGTTAGTTCAGATTCTGTTTCGGCAGTGTTAAATATGGCGATGATCTCCTCGTTGGGGAGCAAGGGAAGTTATATATATATTAAAGATAAGAGATGGGGAAATGAGAATAAGAGGTTGAGGCATAAATAAAATTGCATGTGCAGCTGGTAAAAGAACTGGAGGCAAGTTAGATTCAAAATGAAACATCCAGGAAATGCTTGACACCAGACATGCCACAGGGAAAAAATAGGCAGTGCATAGTTTTCTCTCCCTTACCCATCTGTAAATGTATGAACTCTTCACATACTGTGTAATAGTGGGATAAATCTTTTCATATTCTGCCCTCTTTCTTTCTGGGTGTTTGACTGTTCATATCTACATACAGGCAGAGGAAGGAAACTTCCTCTGTTCACTGAGAATTTTTTGTATGCAACTGTATTAACACACCAACATGCGCCATGCCCTTGTAAGGCTGTGCTGTGCAGTAAATCACATGCATCTGCAGGACTGACAGTAGGGAACTGGAGTGAAATTGATTGATTAATTATGCTAACCCACCATTTTAGATTAGCAAAGAAGGCACAGTGACCTAAATTAACAAAGGGGTTGAGTTTCAACCTGTGAATCTTGCAATGCACACTAACCAACATTACAATCAAAATAAGTGAAGAGCTCTAGTGAAATAATTATTTTGCCATTTCCCCCCCCTATTTTCTTTTAACAAAAATGCCCCAAAGTCCTTAAATAAACCATTTTTGTTAGCTAAACTTTTCAGCACAAACCTCAGGACAGAATGCTTTGTCTGTTTAAAGAACAACCAACAATTTTATATGTATTAGCTTAAAAAGAAATAAATGGTTTTTCACGAGTGCTTCACATAAATTCTCAGAGGCTGATTTGTATAGGATTTGATTTCTCAGTAGGGCTCTATAAGTAGAGTCTCATCTTCTAAGAACCACATATGTTTGTAAAACCTGCCAGACTCCAGGCTATCTTACAGGTATATTATTATTTCCCTTCAAGCTATTTAAAACCTATTTTCTGTAACACACAGTGGTACAGTATTTATGGCTCACTCTCTTTTGTACAACTGAATTTTTGGATAGAAATAGTATCCACAGTTTGCACAAATAAAAGAATGCTATGTTTTTCCGAGGGAAACGATTAACTTGAAATGTAGTCAATACCAAAAAAGAACTGAGTTACAAGTAGTCGCAAGCAATAGCTCTGCTTCCAAGTACATGTGCCAATTTTTGTGGCTTTACAATCAAATTTTCCTAACTAATTTTTTTTTCTCTCCCCCTTTCCCTTTGCAGCACGAAAGACCCTGTGTAAAACTGACTGTGTATACTGGAGGATTTATTATTAAGTGTTACTTGTAACAACAGAAACATAAACAATTCAGAGACATGTACTTTTCAAGCTGATGATCCTTTTAAACAATCCTTTAAAAAAATCAACTTACACCACCTTTCTCCATCCTCCCACCAAATGCTGCTGAATCCTACTGTATACCAACTGCTGTCTCAGTGAAGCAGTTGATATTGTATGGGCGTAAAACGAGCCTTCTGCCTGTGCTTATAAATATTCCCTTTATGGGAAATGGGACCCCACACATTTTGCAGCCTGTGTCTGATAACTATTTGATCCAGTCAGGCATTATTGCCCTAAGCAGATATTTAGGACTGGCCAGAAAACAAGAATTCACTGTAATAAAATATTGGAGGTTTTGACATTATTCCAGATCAGTTTCAGAGCAGACTGAGCCGGGAATTCAATCTGGGTTTCTCACATCCCAAGTGAATGGCCTACTCACTGAGGTTCTTCTGGGCTCATTCTCTCTGACCAGAAATTGCATTTGGGGCCTGAGAAACCTTCCTGACAAAATTTAAATCAAAAACAAACATGGTTTTAGCTTTGACAAATCAGTACTTTTCTATGAAAAAAATGTGTTGTCGAAAAATTCCCACGGCTCTACAGATATTCCCTAAGCATCTCACTCATCTAATAGGACCAGGCCAGGACAATTTTGAAATGAATAGTTAACATTCCATACTCTCAAGCAAACACCAGAAGGGCAGAACATGGTTTAAATGAGACACCTTGTTTTTTTCTGCATTAGGAACTTACCACTATATCCTTATGAAGAGAAGGCACCATTAAAATACTTTGCCTATTGCACTGTTGTAAAGACAGGATTCCCTGTATTTAGGATGGGGTGACTGTTTGTCTACAATAAGTAGTAAATAGTGAGATTACAATGATGACCACTGCACTCTAATCCTACAAGTACCATCAAATACATACTTAAGTACTTGGAAGCCTTATTACAGCTCACAATATTGGCTCATGTACAATACTTCATCAAAAATCTGTGGTTAACAACTATCAGTAGGCCTACTTATGTTGCAACCAATGTAATTGTTATGGTACTTGTAACCATCCTCACTGAAACAAAGATTTTCCAGAAATAAGGTGATTGATTTTAATTAGTAATGCATAACCAATTAACCCAAAAAGTTGGATTAAATAACATCCATATTAGGCTAGGTCTTCACTGCAAAAAGATTTGTTTGTTTGTTTTACAGGGGGATAACTAAAGCATGTTAGCAATCCTACTATAAGATCCTAGTGGGACAAGGTACATTTAATTTTTACTGTGACGTAGCTAGGTTAGGTCAGTGCTAGACCTTGCTTAGATTACCTTGTGGTAAAAACTAAAGGTACCTTCTCTCCACTAGGATTTTACAGCAGAATAGCTACAGCACTTCAGTTATCTTGCAGTCAACACATGACTTTTTTTTTTTTTTTTGGCAGTGAAGGCAAAGCCAGAATTTAGGGGAAGGAATGAGAAATTAAAAGGAAGATGCCAATGTAATAGCTAGTGCTCCCAGAACACTTTGCTGTCAGAAGCACTGCAAAGCAGAGTTTTTTTTATTAACATTTTGAATGCTCAAGGATGTGCAATGCACATCTAATGAAAGCTGGTTTCTATGGCTCACTAGACACTCTGAAGGTCATGAGGTATATTAATAGTTTTACTCTGTAAGCTGCACAAGTGTTTTAAAGCTAATGTGTAAAAGTTTCAAAAGCTACATTTACATCAATTCTTTGAGCTTCTCATTTCACAGATGAGGAAACTGAGGCACAGAATTACAGAGCAAGTCATTGGCTGGAGGCTGGGACTAAAACAGTACACTACCATGTAAATTTGGAACTAAAACAATCCAGTGACAGGCCTGAGAATGATTTACAGTATCATGTACATTTAGGATACAGTATATTGAACAAAGTACCATTCTTTATCCCCAATTTAATAATGCTTTCTCCACAGCAGATAGTCCTGCACTGCTTTTTCAAGGATTGATTTGCATTAACATAATGAGATGGTGAAGCCATAAGGTGCCATGCTGATAAAACTGGAGACTGAAGACCTCTGTCCACAGAAAAGGCACAATATGAGCAATCATAGGCAAGCATCCCTAGGCTGCCTCACCCAGATGTCACAAGGGTTCCTAAATGGCTGAAAAGGTAGTGCCCGGATCAATTCAGCCCTTGAGATCTCTGCTGAGATTGCCAAGAAGAGTGCCTCGTGGATACCTGTTTACTGGGAACTGAATTGAAATGCACATACTCATCTCATGCTCATCAATTAACGGCTGATCTGGAGTGGATTTGAACCAGCAACCAAAGAGAAGGGTTCTAAATTCAACATGACAGCATTTTTCACCTTTCTGAAAATTCTAATGCAGCTGTTGTTTCTATGCTAGGTCTTTGAGCCCATGAGGCAGCCAGTGACCTGAGGATTTGCAGAAAGGCCATCTGCTTCCAACAGGGGAAGAGAGCCTTTGGGCTTTTAGGAAAAAATCCTATGCTCGAGGAGCCACTCTCTATGCTGTGGGGCCAGAGCAGCCCTATGGTTGAGGGTAAGAAACAGATGGTGGGATTGTGGGGGGAAGCAGGGAAGGCGATTAGGAGACAACAAAAAAAAGGATAAAGCTAGAGAGAGAAAATAAGAGACAAATGAGGGGAGGAGGAGAGGATGCCTGAGAGAGGAGAAAGAGAGAGTGTGGAAGAATGGTAGGATGCGGAGTTGGTACATTTTATTTATTCACATTTCTACTCTGTATTAAATTTCCTCAGTAGAGAAAGGGCGCTGTAATGTGTTCGTGTGGCGGGGACAGCAGACAGTGGAGCAGGTGAGAAGTGGGGAAAACACACCAGCACCCATTTCTTCTAGTCAGAACAAGGTCCCAAATTATATAAGCTCTACAGTTACATTTTAGAGACAGAGCTTTGTTAATTAACAGGAAAGACTGTACCACATATTTTACAAGTCTTTTTCTCCTTAGACAGTTATGAAACAAAATAAGGAAAGGAAATCAGGCATGAAAAAAAATACCACTGGGAGACTAAATATTTTATGATTATAATGAAAAGCATTTTCTACAGACATTTATTAGCAGGGACTTTAGGCTCAGTACTGTGCAAGGACTTAACGGTCTTTAATTTGAAAAATGTACTGAAACTGTGAAATGTTTCAAGAGGACAGAAATGAGCTGTATGTCTAGTAAATTAAGTCACTTTTTTGAGTCTTTTGGAGGAAGTGAATCTAAAAACCCTGAAAGGCTCAGTAAAAGAAAAAATGTGCATGTTTCAAAACATTCATGTCCATCAGTTTCTGAAGTAGGAGTGCATTGGGGGCCAAAGTAAATGTTGCCGAGCAACTGAGAAATAGAAGCAAACTCAGTTACGAGGTTCAGGATTATCATACAGTACTGTTGTACTGTGTGTATGTACGATATGCTTCCACTGCCAAGGGATTTGAAAACCTGTTGTGGTAGTTTTTTGTGAATTGCTGCTCACCTAGGTCAGAAAGACAGGTCAGTCAGTCCTTTTCCCAAGATGGATTCAAATTTGCTCTAGGCAGGACATTATGAGATAAGAGGCAAGAGGAGAAGGGTGAGGCCTGTTGGCCTCAGAAGGTGGAAAGCAACACAGCTATGTCTTCTTCCAGAAAAACAGTGGCCCAGAGAACAGAAGTACTTGAGGGGGAGTTGTAGTATGTAACACAGACTCCCTTGCTCGGGCAGTTGTTGACCAGTGGGCGTGCTGTAGTTGAGCTGCCCCAGAGGCAGACCAGGAATGACCCTATGACTCACAACTCATGTTTGGAAGGGAGGGAAGGAGTAATCTGAATCTACTCTTGGCCAATAGCAGATTAACTCCTCCTTTGCGCCTGGACATCTCTCCTGCCTGGTGCATTGGATGGATGCAGTCAAGGCTCCACACTCATCTGTTCTCTGCACACACAGCACAGCTCTGTGCCTGTTGTCCTCACTGTGCTGAGACTGGCCATCAGGTAGCCTGTAATGGGGGCACTGCAGATCTTGCGTTTCCTTCTGTGGGCATGCTGGGCAAGTGGCAATCGTAACTGCAGAGCTCCCAGGAGTGCAAACTCTAGTGGTGAACGGACTGGAGGGTAGATTTATTTTCTGATTAAAAATAAACAAAACACCCCACCACTGCTGCTAAGCACAGCAAAAGGAAACTTCATGCCGAGGCTTCCTGTTCTAGAGAGATGTTTGTTACCACCACGCCATTCCCAATCAATGCTGGCTATCAAATTTTCCTTCTATGGTAAAACTGGTTTTCTTCCTTGGCTTTCGCAAGGAGGGAAGGAAATGGGCATTTGACATAAAGTCAAAACCTAACAACAAACCCATAATTTTAGAGATGTGCAGGCTGGAAGAGATCATTTTCATTATTCTGGCTAAACCCCAGCAATGAAAGGGAAAGTCAAACATTAGCTCAGTGGTTCCCAATTCATTTGTCGTGATATTCGCTTTGCGATGGTGCAGCAGGGTAGGGTCCCCATCTTGGTCTCCCTTAACAAATGCTCTGGGCATGATTGCTAACCACCCGATCCCACACCCCCATTTATTCTCTCGCTTCCCTGCTCCCCTTTCCTCCTCCTCTTCACTTTCTCCATGTTGTCTTGTGAATTTTTGCCTTTCCCCCTACTTTCTTGGTAACCGTCCCGTCACCACACCACATGCCAACACTTAGCAAATGGCTGCTCAGACAGCGCTGCTCTTGGCGCAAGCATCCCCCCGTGGTTCTGCAGGACAACATCCATGCATGCTCTCACGACTGAGTCTAGTGTTACAGGAACACAGCCAGGCAAGAGACACTCCCATGGCAGACTACATCATGGACTGCACTGGAGCAGAAGGTAGCTTCCAAGAAAACTCTTGCTGCTCTGCTCCCAGCTGCAGGAGTACATAGGGAGGGGATACAGAGCCAATCTTCCACAAGAAGGATGATCCAGTGGTTAGGGTACTAGCACAGGATTCGGGAGACGGTTTCAATTCCCTGCTCTGCCACAGACTTTCTATGTGACCTTGGGCAAGTCACTTAGTCTCTCTGTGCCTCAGTTCCCATCTAGGAAATGGAAATAATAGTCCTTCCTGACCTCACAGGGTATTGTCTGAATACACCCCCAAAACCACGAGGCACTCATATACTATGGTAATAGGGGTCATATAAGTACCTAAGCTAGAAAGAATCAGCTTTTTCTCTCTTTTCTCCATCCCTCAGACAAGTCCTAGTTTGGGAAACTGCATGTACGGTATCAAAAGAGAACAAGTTATGGAACTAACAATGTCGTGTACAACTCAATGAACAAAAAAATCATCCAGACTACTCACTACTCACCAGAAAGGGGATCTTTGCCAATCATTAAAACGTTTGGTAGATGCATTACAATCAGCTGCTGGAGAACCTCCTAAATGAAATGGAGAATTGTAAACAAGAGTCAGTCAAGAATCCAAATCAATTAAATCACAAAAAATACACAGTGATATTGATCATCAAGACTTCAGCATGCTGGCAGCTAAGGAGGTCACACGGTGAAGTCCCACATGAGAAATAAATCACTCTGTGAAGATGGCTGCAGTTTCCACAACTGAGATACACAAATGGTCTCTTATAATGATGGCTAATGTAATACTTAAGGGTCTCATGCTACTAATGAGATTTAATGCAAAGTGATACCTAGGCATAGCCATCAATCACACCTTTCCTCCAGACATGACCCTTCTTCATTTGGTGCTCAATCCATAGTTGCTGCTATGTTTCTGGATTTATAGCTGCAGCATGTTGTCCAAAGCTATGTAAGCCATTCTGGTATGTCTGGTGAATTCAAATAATTGGTCAAATTATTACATGGCTCTGACATTTGAAGGATGGGTAGGGAATGGGGGAGAAGGAAAGAAATCTATTAAAGTGATCTCCTGCACTGCTGTGAGAAATTGGACTTTAAAGTCGTGACGGGAAGTATAAGAAAGCTGACACCTGCCTAAGTACTACATCTTTCTCATCACAGATCTTGGGTAATTTTGATTTTGGGACGTGTGGAGAAATCTCCACAATAGATGGAGAAGAGGAGATCACATAACTTTAGCAGGCTCCATTTTTAATATATGTCAGCTGTTAGAAGCTGCGCAGCGCCTGTGTGTGCCAGAATGGGTCCTGAGAAGATGGATTGGTAGCCAGAGGGCAGTTGCAGTGGTCAAAGGTGCATAAGTACATCACAGAGGTGACACTCATGGGATAAATTGCAGAACCATGTGATTACTGAATATTCTGTGACCTACTCTGAAGGTAATTAGCACTCATTTGGAATGACATCATTATTTCTCTCTCTCTCTCTCTCTCTCTTCCTTCCCTCCCCCTAGTGGAAAGATTGTCTTGTGGTTCATGCACTGGACTGGGACTCAGGAGACCAGATTTTCTAACCAGCTCTCCTTAACCTTTGGCAAGTGCCTTAACTGGTCTGTCTCCATTTCCCATCCCATCTCACAGAATGCTGTGAAGATAAATTCATTAGTGTCTGTGAGGCGCTCAGATATTATGGGAATCAGAACCATAACAAAGACTAGAAAACACACACATGCACACACACACACACACACTCTCTCTCTCTCTCTCTCTCTCTCTCTCCTCTCTCCTAGAAAAAGTCACCAACTTATCCAAATACTCTCCCCCTTACACTGCTGGATCGTTATTTCTGCACTTAGAGAGCCATCAGAAAAGAAAACTGAATTTGAATGGATAAGGAAATCTCTCTCTGATTCAGCAGTGTCTAGAAAGGAAATGGAAGGGAATTTTCAAACCATTTTGGGTGCAATATGTTCTATCTTTTCTCTGCTCCTAGTTTAAATAAACAGCACATGCTTAAAGCAGTTGTTAGTTTGCGTAAACAGAAATGTGTTAATACCACAGCTGATACCTTGGATGAGTTAGGAAACAAGAATAACCAAACTCCACACTGCATTAAAATTTGAGACTTGGATTGACTGTTTGCTGAGTCACTATCCAAATGTTGTACAGTACACATCTTTTCAAGACATGCTAAACGAAAGGGTTTTTGCGCTCGTTGTCAAACAGGTGCAAAACACATTAGATTTCACAGCACATGGCTGGAATATGATATTCTGTTAATCAGTTCCAAAATACATTGTCTTATTTGGCAGATGCAAATTCTGACAATTCGGTTAATGAACTTGTCTCTTACTACTGAGTTCCTTGGCAAAAGAGAACTTTGTTTTCAATAATCCAGCACATGGAGCAACACTGAAGCAAGAATGCATAAAGAATTCATGTTGTCTTTGTCTAATCATCAGATCTCTTGTTATTCAACCATCAGAGACAAAGGCACTGGGACTAAACTTTATGTAGTTAACATTCCCACACACTCCCTCTGTAAATTATTATTTGATTACACCATCCAGTATTTCAATGACTAACTTCCCTTCTAGTTGTGTGATTTTATTCTCAGTGATGTGGCACACAAGAATCTTCATTTTCTTGTACTAACATAAAAAAATGGGCCCAAACTGTTAACTTCACATCAAGCCATGATTGCCCAATTCAAACTAAAAGATTCCATCTGATGCAAGGGATTGTACTTATTTCTCTCTGCCCTGGTTTTAAGCTAAAGAACAATCATCTTTACCTGTACTATTAGAAGCACTTTAGGTTATTAACAACAGTGATACCCTTATATAGTAAATAGTAAAGCTCTCATATAGAGCTTTTAATCAGTAGATCTGAGGAAATCAGTATAATTATCCACCTTTTACAGATGGAGAAACTGAGGCACAGAAATGAAGTGGCTTACCCACACAAGAGGCCAACTGCAGAGGTGAGAATAGAACCAGAGACCCAGTCCAGTACTCTGTCCATTAGGTCACACTGCCTTCCTCTAACAAGATCACAGAATTCTTAAAATCCCGTGTGAGTGTCAATATTTCCTCCTTTATTTTTATTTATTTATTAGTTTTGGCATTTACTCTCAGAGTGGACAATGAAAATCCATCCATCCAGTTTTACTTTCAGATTCTCAATGCTGCATTATTTGAGTTGCATTCACTTTAGGAAAATTTTATTTAAAAGCAGTTGTTTTCTATTGGAATTGTAAAAATCATAGAAACATTTCTATTAGTCATGGGTTTTGAATACATCAAGATTTATAAAATCTAAGATATGGAGCAATTTTGAACTTTAAGTGTACTGGTGTGACTCTAAAAATTGGCTGCTATATGTTTTCTGTCCTAGTGATTTGCAAATCAACTGTACTTTATTTACAAATAAGACTCTTCTCTCCTCCTTCCCAAATAAAAAGACCTGCAAATTCAACCTGGGCTCCAACATTGGAGCAGTGTTCTTTACGGATCATGAACAGCCATACTGGGTCAGACCAATGGTCCATCTAGCCCAGTATCCTGTCTTCCAACAGTGGCCAATGCCAGCTGCTTCCTAGGGAACAAGTGATCCATCCCATTGGCCAGTCTCAACTGCTGGCAAACAGCAATCGCTGCCTATCCTGACTAATAGCCATTGATGGATCAATCCTCCATGACCTTATTTAGTTCTTTTTTGAAACCTGTTATAGTCTTGGCCTTCACAACATCTTCCGGCAAGGGGTTCCACAGGTTGACTATGTGTTGTGTAAAGAAATACTTCCTTATGTTCGTTTTAAACCTGCTGCCTATTAATTTCATTTGGTGACCCCTAGTTTGTGTGATATGAGAAGAAATAAACACGTCCTTATTTACTTTCTCCAGACAAGTCACAATTTCATAGACCTCTATTATATTTCCCATTAGTCATCTCTTTTCAAATCTGAAAAGCCCCAGTCTTACTAAACTCTCCTCATATGGAAGCTTTTCCATACCCCTAATCATTTTAAATGCCGTTTTCTGTACCTTTTCCAATTCAATACAACTTCTTTGATATGGGACGACCAGATCTGCATGCAGTATTCAAGATGTGGGCGTACCATGGATTTATAAAGAGGCTATACAATATTTTCTGTCTCATTATCTATCCCTTTCCTAATGATTCCCAACATTCTGTTAGCTTTTTTGAGTGCTGATGCATGTTGAGTGGATGTTTTCAGAGAACTATCCACAATGACTCCAAGATCTCTTTCTTGAGTGGTAACAGCTAATTAAGACCCCATAATTTTATATGTATAGGTGGGATTATGTTTTCCAATATGCATTACTTTGCATTTATCAACACTGAATTTCATCTGCTATTTTGTTGCCCAATCACCCAGTTTCATGAGATCCCTTTGTAACTCTTTGCAGTCTGCAACTATCTTGAGTAGTTTTGTATCATCTGCAAATTTTGTCACCTCACTATTTACCCCTTTTTCCAGATCATTTATGAATATGTTGAAAAGTCTGGTCCTAGTATAGACCCTTGGGGGACACCACTATTTACCTCTTTCCATTCTGAAAACTGACCATTTATTCCCTGCCCTTTGTTTCCTATCTTTTAACCAGTTACTGATCTAGGAGAGGACCTTCCCTCTTATCCCATGACCGCTGACTTTACTTAACAGCCTTTGGTGAAGGACCTTGTCAAAGGCTTTCGAAACACCTAAGTACACTAATCACCAATAATAAAAAGATTCTGTGGGCCAAATTGTATTTCCAGTGTTACAAGCCCACTGTCTTCCAATTATTCCAACAGAGAGAACAGGAGTAAAAAAAACAAAATCAGGTCCTGCAACTGGAACTTAGTTGAAAATAAGCAAACGGTAAATAAAGTGCAACTTATTTCTAATGGTGTAGTAAACACTTGTATTAGGCTATGTCTATACTTATGGCAGTGTGTAGCACATAGACATTGCCATATCATGGATATACATAGCTGTGTAGATTGGTGATGCACTGCTAAGGCGAGTTAAGACATGCCAGAACCCCAGGATATACACCCTACAAGATTCTCTACATGCCCACACAGTGTCTCCTATGTTTACACTACTGTTTTTAGCAGTATAGTGTCCCACTGCCTCCCCCGTTCCAGAGCCTTTCACCGTCACATGTAGCTACGCGTCTCAGTATTGATGCAGCTTGCTTTCCAGTGCAGCAGATAGGTAGCTACATATACCCTACATGCCAAGTATAGACAGGGCCTTAGACAATGAGGAGGTAGTAATATCTGCTTGGAGCTGGAAATGGATTTTGAAACAGAGGAGTCAAAGAAACTGCACGTCCCTTCCCCACCCCAAAGCTATTATACTGTTTATGGTAGCCAACGTGTGACGGGAATTACTAAAAAGAACAGCAGAATAACGAAACTACACTGTCCCGAAAGGTTGGGGTTCCTCAGAGCAACAGGCAGGGCCTGTATGCAATAAGTCTTCATTTCTCCTAGGAGAGATCCAGTTAATGATTTTAACAGCCAAACTAACACTTGATTAAAACAATAAAGGTAAGAGCAACAACATATGGTACCAATCTCTCTTAACTATAAGCTATTAGAACAATTAGTGTTAATGCGGTCAGCTTTATGCCTGAGGCCATTAACCAACCAAGCAGCCATTAACCTCAAGTCATAAATCATTTCACACAGATTACCGTTTTCCATATTTTTTCCCAATGAAGTTTTCATGAAAAAACAATTTTGATACAGAAAGCCACACTTTTGGGATCCTATTCATACAGCTCAATACTCAGTTTTCAATGCGAATGAGGTTGTATCGGAAACCAGCAACTCCCAGGATCAAAACATCACAAGGCTGGATGCATTTTCTGAAATCTAGGATCTATTTTTTTGGTATTGGCAGGTGCCATGTTGAACTCTGGATCAAGGCTGTCCTACAACTTGCATGCGTGGCAGAGGTTGGTTCAAGTCAATTTCTGCAAGACCCCAGACTTTAGGGGATATCTGAATTCAGATTCAAACTGCAGCTGGGGTCTATTTCTATTAATTGGTGAAGTACCAGCTTAAGAATCATGAGATGTTTTTAAAATAACAGATGTTGACTTCTTGTTATTTGCCTATTGGTTTCTAAACCTTCCGTGTGCTTTCACTTCATGTTTTCAAGCTCTTCTCTTCCACTAGGGTAAAAAAACTCACTTTTAAAAAACGAAAACAGAGTCTCCTGAAGTTCCCTGATTGCAGCAGCTGGGGATTTGAGATCAACAGAAAATACCACAAGACTCGCAAGAGCAGGCAACGTGGCATCACTAGGGGCTGGTCTACACTACAGACTTTTGTCGACCAAAATCAGCGTTTTGCAACAAAACAGGGGTGATGTACATACGCCCTGCTAACCCACCTCCCCTGATTTTGCAACAAAATAAAACCAACTCGATGAGTGGCATGGAGCTTTTTTAATCACATTTTTAGTGACAAAGCATCAGTGTAAACACCACGCTTGGTTAGCTCACAGTCAATGGCCTTCAGGAGGTGTCCCACAATGCCCATTGTGACCACTCTGGCCATCAGTTTGAACTCCGCTGCCCTGCAGCCACCTGCTCCGCCCCTTTTAAAGTCCCAGGGATTTTTGAAATTCTACTTCTTGCTTGGTAGGCGTGGAGAGTTCATACTGCTTCTTCCCAGCTGACTGTGGCAGCTCCATGCATCAAAAGTTCTCCCGGAAGCACACCAAAGCTTCTGGATCTGATCAGCATTTGGGGAGAGGAGGCTGTGCAGTCCCAGCTGCACTCTAGCCAAAGGCCTTTTGTACCTATGGCCAGATTTCTCATGGCATGGCAGAAAAGGCCTATGCAACAGGACACGTTGCAAAAATCACGGAGCTACAGCAGCGGTACCAAAAGGCTAGAGAGTCAAACTGTTATTCTGATGCAGAACCTCTGCCACTTCTATAAGGAACTGGAAGTCATCCTCAGCAGCGACCCCACCTCCACTGCCAAGAGACCCGTGGATACCGCCACAGGCCTGGAGACAATGGATATCGGACTCAACCCAGATGGAGAAGTTGTGGATGGGGATGCTGAGTTGAGGACTGGGTCATTTGGTGACATGAGAGTCAGGACCTCTTCTCAACCCTGGGGGGTTTGAGTCAGTCACAGCCCTCCAACTCTGGCATGCAGAATGCAGGAGGGGGAGGTCTGGTAAGTGATTTGTTGAGCTCATGCTGCTCGGTTACATAAGGTACAGCTGTCCTTTGCTTTGTTGCCTTATACAGGTGGTTGCAGGAATAGAAATGCACAACACTAGCTGTTTGCATGTTCTTCCCATTCCCCTGTTCAGCTAGACAGTGCGGTGGAAAACTGTGTTAATGCACACTGATATTTCATGGGAATCCTCCAGAGATCTCTAGGAAACTTTCCTGGACGTACTTGCCAATCCTCTGACGGAGATTCCTCGGCAGATCTGTTTTGTTTCTTCTCCCGTTGTAGCACACTGTCCCACGCCAATTGGCAATCACTTGCGCAGGGACCAAAGAAGCACACAGGTGAGCAACATAGGGACCTGGTTTGAAGCTGCTCACTTGGAGGAGGTTCACACTAGGATCCCTGCTTACTCTCAGGAGTGAGATAGCAGCTTTTATGGGCCCCGCTTGTGGAAAATGGGGCACAATTTGAAATTTTGTCCTTATCTGCCTGCATCAATACCCCAAACAATCACCCAGAACTTTTTCCATAGCTTGAGTGCCCCCTCTCCCTGGGCACAACTCACCATGCCCTGGGCAATCATTGGGCTGTGTGCTTGCCAGGGGACAGTGAGAAATGGGTGTAGTTTACAGTAATGCATCAGTGTTATTGCACTCACAATCATGTTGCTGTTCATTGCTTATTGTGCTTCTACAGGTGTGCCCTTGAGGGAAAACCCCTCCACACCTGCCAAACGCCTGCAGCTAATAAGAAAATGGACAAGAAGAAGCAAGGAGATGTCCCAAGAACTCTTCCCATCCTCTGAGGTGAAAAGAAAAGAAAAAAGGGCATGGAGACACAATGCGACCAAAAATAAAAAATGTGATAGGCAGGAGAGGAGAGAAAAACAGGAGCCAGTATTAGCAGGTCATAACTGCATGATAAAAGCCATGGAGGAGCAAAGAGAGCTGCTAAAGTCACTCATAATGCTGCAGACTGAATTCATGTGTGCTTGTCCCCCCTTGCTGCTAATACAGAATTGCTATCCATACTCTCCCCAAAATCCACCCACACATTCCTACCAAACTCCCAGCCTACCTCGTTCATTTCACCCCTTCAGACAGCTTCCAAAATAACAGCTGGACTTGAATCCAGCTGTCATAGCCCACATTGCCCCTCACTGCCTTCTTCCCTACAGCCCAGCTTTGTGTGTGTGTTGTGAATAATTGTTATTTAAAAAAGACATACTCATTGAAGGATAAGCAATCTTTGTGTGTCTCTTGCACACGGTGGCTGCAGCTTACACTTATACACAGTACAAGCTGGCTAGCAGTCCTAGCATGGCACAGTGCTATTTACAGACACCTTATTGGTTCCTCAAGGCTCCTCCCCAATTCGAATGGCCCTCCCATTGTGCCCCTCTAATAGCCCTGACATCTGGCTGTTCGTAGTCAGCTGCAGGGCACTCCGCCTCTGCGCTTCACCCAGGGAAAACTTTTCACCCTTCACAAATATTACGGAGCACACAACATGGCTATAGCCATGGGAATATTCTTCTCATTTAGATCTAACCTGCCATAAAGGTAGCGCCAGGGAGCTTTAAATCTGCTAAATGCACATTCAACGGTCATTTGGCACCTGTTCAACCTGTTACTGATGCGATCCTTGCTGCTATCCAGGTTGCCGCAAAAGGCTTCATGAGCCATGGCAGTAAGGGGTAGGCTGGGATCATTATAGGCATTTCAACATCCCCCATGGGACTCTTTTGGACTGGGAAGAAAGTCCGTGCTTGCAGCTTTTTGTATCCAGTGTTCCCAAAGATGTGCGTGTCACGCACCTTCCCTGAGCAACCCGCGATGATGTCAGTGAAACGCCCACAGTGATCCACAAGCACCTGTAGGACTACAGAGAAATACCCACTTTCTATTGATGTACTCCATTGCAAGATGGTCCGAGGACAAAACTGGGATAAGAGCGTCATCGATCGTCTCACCACAGTTAGGAAATCCCATTGCTGCGAAGCCATCCACTATTTCACAAATGTTGACTCATAGTCCTTTGCCACAGAATGTGATTAATGGCCCTGCACACTTGCGATAACAGAGTGCCAACGGTGGGCTTCCCGACTCCAAACTCATTAACCACAGACCAACAGCAGTCTGCAGTTGTCAGCTTCCACACAGCGATCACCAGACACTTCTCCACAAGAGGGCAGATCTCATTCTGGTATCCTTGGGCCATAGGGCTGGGGTGAGCTCTGCACAGAGTTCCATGAAGGTGGCTTTGCACATTCAAAAGTTCTGCAGCCACTGCTCGTCATCCCAGACCTGCATAACTATGTGATCCCACCACTCAGTGCTTGTTTCATGTGCCCAAAAGTGGCAGTGCACCATGTGCAGATGCTCCATGAATGCAAACAGTAATCCGACATTGTTCGTTTGCATGGCACGCAGCAGGTTAAGCACCTCGGATTCCTGTTCTGATTGGGAGCTCATGATATACTACATGAGCAGCCACGATGTGTTCAGAACAATGACGACAACAACAGTGGAGAGCAGCGCAGGATCCATCCTTTCAGACAGAGATGGGAGGCACATAGGAAACTGGGCGGTTGAAAAATGCTGCGAAATGCAGTCAGAAACCCATGGAATGACAGGATGGAAATCACTGCATCATGGGACGTTGAGCCCACACCCATGATGTATTGTGATCCTCTCCGCCTTCCCACAACCCTTAGCAGCACAAGTTGGTGAATTGCAGTGGGATAGCTGACCACAGTGCATTGATCTCACTGCTGATGCTAAAGCACAAAGTGTGGATGCACTTCAGCGACACGAGTGCTGTGTGAACAGGTACAAGCGTTGTAATTATAGTGCTTTTGGATCATCGCTGTAACTTGCACAGACAACGCTCTCTAGTGTAAACAAGGCCTAAGAGTCTGAGTCAGGAGATCCCCCTTTACTTCATTCTCCTTGACTGATACAGCTCTAATGTATTCCTGAGGAGTTGTTGAAACCGCTAGTTTGTGGGGGGAGGGGGGGGGAGAGAAAGTGTTTTTTTTTTTAAACACTAACCCAGGATTACTCTCAGGATATTTGCTTGTCTGTCTTTGTAGGCAGATCAGATGAAACAGCACTTCCCTTTCCTAGTCTGCATGGTCACATATTAATATTTTATCCAGCAACAGGTTGATAGATCCCCTGAGGCTTAGAAGGGAACTTTCTTAGGCCTGCACAACCCCATTCCGGGTTTGACTCTTAAAAATACCTGTGCATCAGTAGGAGGGGAAAACACTCTTGGGGAATCAGTCTGGAGTTTCTAACAGCTCATGTGCCAGTGGCTCCAAGGAGCTCAAGGCTGGAGGGCAGACTAGCCTTTTCTCCCCTCAGCAGTGAGGGAGAATGCGCTGGTTCCTAACTGACATCTTTGTGATTCAGGGAAGCAAAGTTTCTGGGAAATGTAATGTAGTTTCTTTGAGCAGCTGTAGTAACCCCGGAGTGAGGAGCAAGTGGTTTCAGGGAAGCAGCTTTGACATTTATAACAATGCTCATGAGGTTGTGACCCCAGTTCTAAGTAAAACATGCTAGGAAGTATGTAAAACCGGCCTTTCCACAGCTGAGAGAGACCTGGAAGGAAGTAGATTGTGTCAATAGAGTCTCAGCTGGGGAAATAAAACAACTTTCTTTTGTTTGCTTATATAATCTTTTTTCTTTATAATGGGTTCTGATGCACAAACCTCTGATGAGCGTCTGAACCAATCACACTATGGATACATTTTTTGTCTTGTAGGTGTTTTGAAATGAAGTCCTGAGCAGGAGGGCATCTCTGCTTACCAGTTCTAAAGAAGGGCTGTGGGATTTGCTGCTTGTCTGGGTTGGGAGACAGAATACAAAATGCCCTATCAACCAGAGATGGGCTAACTCCAGAACCCAAAAAATGGATCTCCGGATTGGAGGTGGGAAAGGATGCTTCTGTTGCAAGTAGGATCTAAAATCTTAAGGGCCTCATTTTATGGCAACGAGGCAGCAGAAATCTCACAAAAACAGCCTGAAAGATTAGGTGACATGGAAATTCAAACCCCAAACTGAACATCAGCCATGTTTCAGCCTCAAGCCAGAATCCCAGTCTAATCACGATCAGGAACCAAACGCTATCTCCTCAGCCCAGCTCTGCTGTCAATCTACATGATTTTCAAAGGCTACACGACATGGTTTACACAGAAACATCTATCTAAATCACAGTACAGTGCCAATGTAAATTCACCACTACCTTCTCCTGTCGATTTAAATTAACTTTTGCCTGAATCCTAAAAAGCAGGTAGGCACTAAATAAATTATCTAAAAGTTGCAGTCTATTAGCCATTGTAATTCAATGCCCAAACCAGGTAAGTAGTATTCTTAAGTGGAATTAACTAGAAAATGCTAGTTGCCAAGATGACTGAAAGCCAAATGGCCCTTTCCTACTTACTCGAAACGACCATGAGAAATATCACCAGCTGATCTGTACCACAAAGATGACAATACTGATGCAGAGCAGCTAGTCTAAATTTCAACATAAACTCAGTCTCATCCATTATATGGGGCCTAACAGAAATCCTAAGCCTTGTCCTGAGTTTCTCTGAGTTCTTAATGATACATTATGAGCAAAGTTTCACACCTCCCCACCCCATGACCTTAATACCTGTTGCAGAAAAATAAAACTACGAGCCTGATCCTGGAAATATCACCTGGAATGGGACTACTCATTCTGGTAAGCATGACATGCAGGCCAGCATCACAGCTGGAGTAAACTGCCAGTGCTTCACTGATGTCTGTAGAACTCAGACAATTTATACTAGTTGAGGATCAGCCCCCCCAGCAGTCAGTGTTTGGGTCATGATAGCAATTAATGGCTTTATTCATTATATCAGGCTATCACAGAATCCAGGGGTACATCTGGGATGAAAACTGCACTGACAAGCCCAACTCAAAGAGGTGACTGGATTCAAGGTGTTTTTGATTCATAGCAATTTCCAATTTGTTGGAGAAAATACAGAAAAATAGGCTTTTCTTCAAAACTAATTTAATTATATTAAATCTAAGATAAATTCAAATGTTTTCAATTTTGTTTGTACATGTCAGTGAAAAGTTATTTTTAAAGTAGTAACCTGTTTGCAGGCTGCAGAAATAAAAACCAGAAAGGAAATTTGATCTTCAGTGTCCAAGCTGGGTTAAAGATTAAAAACTGACAAGTAAATTAGATTTTAAAAATTATTTCAGTTTTAATGAGCCATGGGGTTATTAGTTACGTGAGTAAATACATTAAACATACAATGCAGTAAACCAATGTGACAGTGCCCCTTTAAAAGGTCAGACAAGATAAAACAAGTTGTTGCTGGGAAATTCCAATGCAATTAAATACAAACAGATCTATCAAAAATCTCTACATATACATCTTACAATTTAGACATACTTTAGCAGAGTTCTTGTACAACTAGGTACTTGTTCCCCAGGCAACATATTATATACATGACAAACTATTTGATTAAGAACTTTGCTTACTTCTACAACAATTGTATTTATTATTTGATGGACAATACGATTAGAAGTGTTTCAAGGGCAATTTTTGAAAACCAGGAATTTAAAAAGCACAATTCCAAAGCCCCATCAAATGGAAACTAAAAGCCAATAAAATAATGTTGCCTCATCTATTCAGATGAATCAACACTGACAATCATAGGCTGGAATTTCAGCAGAAGAGCAAAATAAAGGAATCATATCTCCTCTTAACTATGCTATGTGTATGGGAATGGACAGGGATGTGATAATTGCAGTAGTAGCCAAAGGACAGACAAATAAACCCAACACAGGAGCAGTATGAGCAACATTCAATTAAAAACTTTAACAAAAAGTCTCAGCAGCACACAGAGGGTTATTCTACAGACAACTGGCACTATAAAGAGAACCTCCATATAGCCATCTTCCACCAATCCAGTGACACATTATTGGTCATATAATAATACAACTGATAATTAGTGATGGTATTACGGGAACACAGCAGTCCCAATCCAGAGTGGAACCCTTTCATGCTACACAAACACATTAAAAAATAACCCTTTCCCCCATTAGCTTATCATCGACTGACAAAGTGTAACAAGCAAATGTGACAAATGAACAATAGGAGGCAAGGGCAGACAGAGGAGGTGGGAAATGAAAATAAGATCCCAGAGTTACACACAGAGATACTGCATGCCAGATTATTTCTGAAGATCCCAAATTTACTACTATTTTTTTTAAAACATGGCTATTCCTGGCTGGCACACAACAAAACCACCACTGATTGGAAGATGCCTTGCAGAAATCGCAGCAGACGTGGGTCTTGAAGAGGACATGAGGGAGGGCAGGAGATCTTATAAACAGAAATTGCTGTTTTTAAACTGTGTAAGTCGTACAACAGAAGCTCTGATAAAACACACGTCTTGGCCTATATAAGTGGCTCCTAAAATATTATTAAAATATGGCATTAGGGCTGCCAGTTAATTGCAGTTGATGCCTGCAAATAATTGGAAAAAAAAAGCATTAATATTAACGCGTCAATCACATGGCTCTGGGCGGGGAGGGAGGCATCGGAGATGGTGGGGCTGAAGCCCCAGCCTGCAGCTCCGAGCGGGGCTGGAGCCCTGAGCTGGGCTTGACAACCGAGCCCCACACTCTGAGTGGGGCTGAAGTCTCGCACCCCCAGAGAGGCTGGAGCCTGGAAAAGCCCTGAAGCCCACACCCCAAGAGGGGCTGAAGCCCAGAGCCCCCAGCCGGGCTGAAGGTAGGGGTTCACAATTATTTCTAGTGGGAGTAGGAGGGGGAGTGTCACAATTTTTTTTTTTTAAGTCGAAATGGAGTTGCCAGCGTAAAAAATTAAAGAACAGGGGCCTGGCTAACTAAGCCTCTCTGCACCAGCCTCCTTCCCCGCCATGAGTCCCCGAGGTAAAATCTAGCCTCCCTTGCAAAGAAGTGCTCCCTCAGCTGAAGGAAGTTATATAACAACAAGTAAAACTGCGATTAATCGTGATTAATTTTTTTAATTGCTGGACAGCCCTAGACATAACTTATTACAGTTTAAGATGTTGGTTCCATTCCTTGAAGTTTGAATTCATTCCATGTAAAAAGCTTCTCTCCCAATTTACATACCACAAAATAATCTTTTCTGTGCTTATTACTTTACCAAACAAAATACAAAACTGCCATACCTAACAGTGTAAGGACAAGGGTTCACAAAATACCACGTGCACATTTTAAGATTACTTCTACTTAGTCATTTAGTATGCCACAAACTTTATTCCCTTGACTCCCTGACTCAGAAATGTCAATCACTTATTTCCATGCAATATGCAGCACTGCAATTGCGTCCTAGTGCCACTATTGACTTGACCCTGAAAGGGAAAATCCAATTGTGGAGGTCTGTGTCCTCCGGGTTTCATTGCCAGCAGCACATTTTACTAATTTAACCACTCGTTGGAAATAAAAAGCTTATTGATTTATTCTCAACTCCCTTCAAAGACCATACAAGTGACTTCACATGCTTGTAACAGTATCCAGACAAATTACTCTAGACTTTTATTTAATTTTGCCTCCAAATTGTCCAGGGGTCGTTTCTGCAGTAGCAGGGAATAAACTGTGTTGTGTTAAAGGGCTGTCACTCAAAATTACAGATGTAACTAGCTAAAATGCAATCCATCTGTTCAACATACATTCAGTTAATCTGTGGAGGTCTCGAGGGCCCATAATGGTTTAACCTAACACACACTGAAAAGAAATACTGCAAATCAACAGAATAGAATTAAAGTGGTTTAAAATTCACCATAACACCTGTAAATATCTATTTAAACAAAAATAATTTTTCCATTCAGTTTCAGCATGGGATGTATTCATGTGTGCCTGGATTTTGTACATCAAATTCTAACACTGGACCATTAAATATATTGAAATTTTTAGGTTGAAACTTGATATCAACTTACAGTAGCCTTGCAAAACTGCCATAAACTTTTACCAGCCCAGCCACAAATTCTGTCTGTTAATGAAAAAGTGTTAATGAAAAATGTAACAAAATGTTACTTCCCCATCAAAAAAATTATTCACTCTCCTGAGTGGATATTTAAAAAGCTGATATATAATGCTGTTTGCAAAAATTGTTTTTACTATTGATCTTAAATAGAGGAACTCTGCTTATAGAGAAGCCAAAATACACAGCCATTGCTAGTAAAAGACACCGCTTGGCATATGATACCACTTGATGTTAAATTCTGCTACTGGATTTGATAACACGAAGTGATCAAGTTGTAAAATGGCATCTTAAATGTCATTGAGAGAGATGGCAAAATGATCAGCTTAAGAGACAACTATGTATTGAGGAATGGGGCTGGTCTAATAGTTTAGTGTTAGTGTTCTGCACTGCAAATGAAACACCTAGATTTGAGTCTTGTTTCATGCTCGCCAGAACTGGGGTTGCGGTGGAAGCAAAATTTCAGCGCCTGGATAGTGTGGGGAAAAGGGGGTGGTCTCGTGCTGCTCAGCAATGATTACAGTGTAAAGTTAAGAAGCACATTCATGAGATTCAAAAAGGAAGCCATCTTGCTCCTTTAGATCAGAGGTCCCCAATCTGTGGGGCACACACACCTAAAGGGGCATGGAAGAACACTGGGAGGGGCATGGCAGGGTCCAGGCCAGCCCCTGTGGGGGCTGGGAGAGAGCACCATGCTGCCCCATTCTGCTCCAGCCCTACCCCACAGCCACAGCTATGGCCTCAGCTCTCAGCTCCTAAACCCAGCTGCTGGCCGCAGTCCCTGGCTCAGCTCCTGGCCCCACTACCAGCCTTGGCCGCTGGCTGCTACCTGCTAAGTTTGCTGGCCCTGAGTGTGGGCCCACTCCCAGCCCCAGCTGGAGGAAGAGGGTGTGATCTAAAAATGTTGGGGACCACTGTTTTAGACCATAAGGATGATAGCCATTATGTGAGGTTTGAAGAGGAGGATGTTGTACAAGCTGTACTAGGCAGTGGGGAAGTACAGACCTTACAGGTAGGAAAGAATTAGAACACAGAATATGAGATAAGCTGTATTACTTTATCTCCAAACGTGTAAAATGCCCCCCTTCAAAACAACCCCACACACAGATGGCCTCTTTACCAAAATCTGACTCAGCTACTTTAATTCAATATACATGTTTGTTGCTCATTCTTGCTGTGCTTTGAAAAGAACCACATACACTGGGGAAAATATCATTAACACAAGCTGCTGATCCAAGAGGCTGATACCAGGAGGAAGCAAAGCCAGCCACAGGATAAAGCCATTTCCAAGTTTCTTTAGGGAGTGCACTGGGATGTCAACCTCAGCTTTCAGAGAAACTTGAACTTCTGCAATGTTAAACTGAGAGCAAGCAAGAAAAGACAAAAACAGAAACATAGCTGGATGTTGGGGACGGAGGTAGTGAATCGGGAGATGGGCCCTGGGGGATTTTAGAAATGACTGGCCTGTCCAAATTCATGCTTCAGTGAGAAATGAAAAATTTAGCACACATTATCAAGTTCAAAACCTCTGTATGAATCAGTCTTCATGAATGACTCCAAACGAAATGTACAAAAACTCAGCGAAGAGCACGCAGACCAATCATTGCAAGTCTGGCAATCAGTGCATCTTTCTTTGCATCTGTTTCAGACAAAGTCTGCTGCTTAAACCCCAAAAGAGAGTAGGGACTATAGTCCACCACCCTTCCTCATACTGAGTAGTATCTTGGCTACTCATGGAGTAAGCATTTCTTAGCGTGAAGAAGTGTGGCAGAATCTGGTCTTAAGTACATAAAATGACTTCAGGGCTACTTGGATATATAGCTGCTAAATTGTTAAAAGTTTTACAAAGAGACACAATTTTCTGGCCTCAGCTTACCAGGCTAAACACTCACATACCATACAAGAGTTGAGAGACAATTCATTCATGTTTGTAAATTACTTTGTGATCTTTGGATGGGTAGCATTAGGGAAATGCCAAGTATTATAAGCAGACACCTGCAAACTAAGCAGCAGGAGATATATGGACAGAGGGCAGTTACTGTTGATCTACTTATGTATGGAATAAAATCAGGCAAGTAAGTGGTTTCAAAGTCTTTCCCAAGTATAGGTTGGAGTTCTTCACATCAATAATAAGGTATGTAGTGATCCAGTTCATCATTAAAGTGGAGATCCCTAAGTAAAAAATTCTGCCAGCTGCTCGAGTGCTCATTAGATTCCCACCTTAAAATGTATAAAACATGTTGTAATGCTGGCCTTAGTGGAACTGGTGAAGAGGTGTCATTTAGCTAGCTTTAACTTTTTGAATCTCAACATCTGCTGTCCTTAGTCTGCATGTCATTCACAAAATCTCCCCGTAACTGTTAAAATTTAAATGGATAAAAACAAAAAAAGAGCTTACAAATAAACCAATCATTTCCATTGAAATGATAAAAACAAATAAAAATCTATTGGTGATCAACTTACTTTCCTCTCCCCCCCAAATAGAAACTGTTAAAAATAAATTTAAACCATGCTTAATTTCTGAAACACACTTAGAGCTTAACACTGGCTTCAGTTTGCAATTGAGTGTAAAACTTTTTGTGTATATGCAGTGCATATTTATTTTATAAATATATTATTGCAAAATGAACTTAGCATTACACAGAATGTACAGAGAGACAGCGTTCGGTGTAGAAAACTTCATTTTCTTTCTCAGACCAATGGTACACATGGGACAACAGTGTAGCCATGAGAAGGTGCAGAGGTAAGTGAAGGAGAAGTAGAAGAAACGAGTGTTAAGGAGGCCTGGAAGGCAGGAAGAAGGGTAACTCTGAGCATTCAGAAGCTGGTTTAAGCTCAGAGAGCCAACCTGAAAGAAGATGTGAAACCAACAGGGCTAGAAGGATAAAAAGGAGCACTTAGTGTGGGAGCAAATTAAATGTTTTTACTTCTAGTTGCTGTGGCTGTGTGTAAAAAAGATACCCAAACACAGGAGGTTAGTTTGCTTCCAGGCTTCCCTGCAGCAATTTATCACCATTTCTCTGGGCTTTGAGTCACAGGGGAACTGCCGCTACTGTATATTTATTAAATGGTGTAAAAACTAAAATAGGTATTCTAAAGAAAGATAAAAGTACAACAAAACCAAGTGGAATCTAACAGAAGAAGGCTATTGGTAAGTTTTAATAGGAAAACGATAACCTGACAAAATGGAGTCTTGTTTTTTAAACATAAATTAACTTTGGGACCAGTTTACCTTGAGTGTCCCTTTATGGTTTGGATACAGTTTTACATATAGTACTGCTGCCAGGATCTACCACCAGAGTCGGTACCTATCCAGTTTATCAGTTCTTGGAAAACTTGATGATTATCCGGCAGCAGGGCACTAGCCAGAAGATTTACCCTATTCCACAACAGTGCATGTGTAATTTTTTCTTGAGGGGCCAACGAGGAATCTTGAGGCAAAGATCATGTGATTCTTCTAAGCACTGCTCTACAGTAGTGCTCTCTGTCCCTCACTTTGGCAAAAGCTAGTTGGTGAGTGGATTGTCACAGGCTGGTAATTTGCACACAATTTCAAGGGCTTTGTACAGATGGAGATGATAAAGCACAAAAGCAATAAGTTAGTTGCTCATGGTTACACGGGAAGTCTATGACAGAGCTGAGAAAAGACCCTAGAACGTCTTAAACCAATGCCAGTCTGAGCTCCAGGCCATGCTGCAATTTTAATACTCTACCAGAGTGAGTCAAGTGACAGAAATTGCTAGAGTCCCCACCCAAAAGCGAGTGCGGAGAGAGAGGCGTGGTACATATGGGTGCTAAACCCCCGAACAAGTTTCCACGCCCTCCAAACACCCTCCTCACCCTGCACCTTTTGGATTTTTCACTTTAGGCCACATCTACACTTCAGACTTCTGTCGGGATAACTATGTTGGTCTGGGGTGTGAAGAGCTGTGATCCTTGACTGACACAGCTGCTGGCCAAAGCCCCTACTGCAGATTCAGTTTTGCATTTTACCGATATGGCTTGTTTTGCTATGCTGGAAAAAAGTGTAGTTTTTCCCAGCACAAGTTGCAGCCACACAGCATTGCTGGTATTGCATACTGGTACATACTGATACCAGCAAAGGTTTCTTAATGTAGACATGGCCACCGTTTGTTTTCAAAAAGTTAATGCTTTCTGACATCTTGGCCACTACGCATCCTGAGGGAGGAGTTACCCACAGCAGAGCAATACCACGTGAAGATGAAGAAAGTCGTTTGCAACGGACACTCGACTACTCAAGTAAATTGCTACCATCGATTTGTTTCTTTAAAGCACAGAATCACGTGTGGCCCAGAGACGATTATATCATATTGCCAGCAGAACAAAATCTGGGGTTCTTTTTTTGCAACTTGCTGCCATCAAGGCACTTGAAAGAGAAGCCTCCCCCCTCTTCCATTCCAAGACCTTTCACTGACATCTGTTCACTTTGTTAACTGTCAGCTTGAAGTTACCATGACAAAAAGCGACATTTCCACAGTGAATAGCCTCCAGCAGCTACTAAGTGCGAGCAGAGTCAGAAGGATAACAGGGGCACCAAAGAAGAGCCTCAGCCTTCCGCCCCTACACGGAGATCTCTGCTTTTACTGTCTCCTTTCATTCACTGCCGTATGCTTTTTGTACATCATCTAATAAGCTAACAAAAATAGCCAAGCTAAAGGGGAAAAAAAAGAATGAGAGCGCACAAGACAAACAACGGAAGCTACTTTTATTGGTCAGAAAAAGCAACTGCTCTCTTAATGAAATGGACTGACTTGTTCTGTGACTACATCAAAGTCCAAGTGGAAGATAGTGGGCTATTGGAGAGCAGAGAAAGGACATAGCCTTGCATAATTGTAACCCTTTAAGCATCTTAAGAGGCACAGTACATGAAGAATGCAGGAACTGGCCAAGAAAAAGGTGCAATGAGCAGGGATATGCAATGGAAGCTCTGCTTATGCAAAGGTGACAAAGCTAATATTTCACAACTGAAATGGTGCCATTTGCCTCATTGTTAATGGCACTGCATACGTCCATGCATCCTGTAGCCAACTTAGTTCATTGCATCAGATTAAGCAGGGAAAGTCTCAAGATATCTCCACCTGGTTTACTAAGGGGAGGGGCAAGAAGCCAAATCATTAGCAGTGTACAGTTCTGATATATTATCTGAGTATAACCTGATACCAAACTAGTAGCTTTTGCAGGGGTTAGTAATTTTGTATTTCAATAGTAAAAACAGATTTTTGCAGATACCAAAGTTCCTATTATAACTGCTGCTGGATCTAATTCAGACTTGATGTAAACAAAGTTGCACTGACTTGGCTTTAATAGAGTTACACAATCTTTCAGCTCAGACCCATATCTTAGCAATTATTCCCTGCTGTTTATATCGTGCATGTGTGTGGCTGAAGAGAAATTCAGCACCCTGAAATGTGCTGTTAAGCAAACAAACTGGAAACTGTATCACTTAATAATCATCAGTGCTCATGTAGCATGCTTCAAGAATCACTTTCCATGAAAGTATTTCCAATCCACCCTATACTAGTAGTGCCAAAACACCTTACAGGTAACAAACCATCATTGTGAAAGACTATTATCCGTTTAGTCCTAATATCACCCAGTGCAAATAAGCAGAAACTAAACCATGAGTAAGAGTTTGTGGAGCTGAGAATTTTTCAAGAAACAGGATGGCAACATTTATACATACATACACACACTTCATATATATGAATGTAATAAATTACAGAACTATGAGATACGTTAATTTATCATGCCTCTCTAACTACCTCATCTGCCCTTTGCCTATTAATTCTTCTCCCTAGCACCTATTCTAACATGCTTGAGCTATTCTTTCCCCATACTAACTTACCAGAGAAACATTTCCTCCTCCTCCTCTAAACATGGGCTTCCCATCCAATTACTACACTTGCCTGAGGCCTAGGACAGGCAAAATTCATGCTTGGGGGCACTGCCCAGTCTTCTAGACATATACATGTATTCGCTATCGTTAATGTCTGATATCGCATGGCTCTGAAGGCTAGAAATAGGAGTTATGCTGTTGATGGGAGTGGTGGAAGCTTGGTCAGATGACTAGGGAGGATTATAAAAATAATGCTCAAACATGCAGGAATGAAATCAGGAAGGCCAAAGCACAACTGGAGTTGCAGCTAGCAAGGGATGTGAAGGGGAACAAGAAGGGTTTCTACAGGTATGTTACCAACAAGAGGAAGATTAGGGAAAGTGTGGGCCCCTTACAGAATGGGGGAGGCAACCTAGTGACAGAGGATGTGGAGAAAGCTGAGGTACTCAATGCCTTTTTTGCCTCTGTCTTCACAGACAAGGTCAGCTCCCAGACTACTGCACTGGGCAGCACAGAACGGGGAGGAGGTGAACATCCCTCAGTGCTGAAGGAACAGGTCCAGGACTATTTAGAAAGATTGGACATACACAAATCCAGGGGGCCAGATGCAATGCCTCCGAGGGTGCTGAGGGAGTTGGCTGATGTGATTTCAGAGCTATTGGCTATTATCTTTGAAAGCTCGTGGCAACAGAGGGAGGTCCCTGATGATTGGAGAAAGGCAAATATAGTGCCCATCTTCATAAAAGGGAAGAAAGAGGATCCAGGAAACTACAGACCGGGCAGCCTCACCTCAATCCCTGGAAAAATCATGGAGCACGTCCTCAAGGAATCCATTTTAAGGCACTTGGAAGAGAGGAAGGTGATCAGGAACAGTCAACATGGATTCACCAAGGGAAAATCATGCCTGACCAACCTGATTGCCTTCTATGAAGAGGTGACTGGCTCTGTAGATGCAGGGAAAGCGGTGGATGTGATATACCTTGAGTTTAGCAAAGCTTTTGATGCAGTCTCCTACAGTATTCTGATCAGCATGTTAAAGTAGTATGGGTTGGATGAATGGACTATAAAATGGACAGAGAGCTGGCTAGATCATCCGGCTCAACAGGTAGTGATCAGTGCTCGATGTCTAGCTGGCAGCCGGTCACAAGCAGAGTGCTCCAGGGGTCAGTCCTTGCGCTGGTTTTCTTCAACATTTTCATTACTGATCTGGAGGATGGGGTAGATTGCACCCTCAGCAAGTTTGCAGATGACACTACGTTAGGGGGAGTAGTAGATACCCTGGAAGTTAGGGATAGGATACAGAGTGACCTAGACAAATTGGAAGATTGGGCCAAAAGAAATCTGATGAGGTTCAACAAGGACAAGTGCAGAGTCCTGCACTTAGGATGGAAGAATCCCATGCACAGCTACAGACTGGGGACTGATGGGCTAAGCAGCAGTTCTGCAGATAAGGAGTTGGGGGTTACAGTGGATATGAGTCAGCAGTATGCTCTGGTTGCCAAGAAGGCTAATGGCATATTGGGCTGCATTAGTAAGAGCATTGCTAGCAGATTGAGGGAAGTGATTATTCCCCACTGTTCAGCATTGGTAAGGATGCATTTGGAGTATTGTGTCTGGTTTTGGGTCCCCACTACAAAAAGGATGTGGACAAGTTAGAGAGAGTCAAGCGGAGGGCAACAAAAATGATTAGGGGGCTGGAGCACAAGACCTATGAGAAGAGGCTGCGGGAACTAGGCTTGTTTAGTGTGCAAAAAAGAATGAGGGGGAATTTGATAGCAGCCTTTTACTACCTGAAAGGTGGGTCCAGGGAGGATGGAGCTAGGCTGTTCTCAATGGTGGTAGATGGACAGAACAAGGAGCAATGGTCTCAAGTTGCAGTGGGGAGATCTAGGTTGGAAATTAGGAAAGTTTTCACTAGGAGGGTGGTGAAGCACTGGAATGGGTTACCTAGGGAGATGGTGGAATCTCCATCTTTAGAGATTTTTAAGCTGTGGCTTGACAAAGTCCTGGCTGGGATGATTTAGCTGAGGTTAGTCCTGCTTTGAGCAGAGGGTTGGAGTAGATGACCTCCTGAGGTCCCTTCCAATCTAAACTTCTATGATTCTATGGGAGGGACAGATTGACAGCTTTTCAGTGGGACACACAGCACTTAATGTCCCATCTTTATGCACAAAAATAAACAAATGAACTCTACAGACATTAGCAACATAGTTATTAAAGCACCTGGCTTCACAGGCTCAGGAATTAAACAAAATTAATAGACCCAATGCTGCTATTTAAAAAAAAAACCCAGAACTCCCAGACATTTTTGACATATGTGGCATGTACAGAACACATTTTGATGTGGTACGGCATTGAGATTTCATTGGCACTTGTTTGGGATGACCTGCGTAACTCGTGTGTGGCTTTGCCACCCATGAACAATGCACCGATTGCACTGTTATGATAAAACCTCAGTATCACTCCATGACACCATGTGAGCTTGTATATTCTATTTCACACACATCCCACAGATTATGCCATTCAAAATTAAACAATTTGCCACACCCTGGTGACTATGGTACTGTAATATTATCTCCAATTATAAATAAAGATACTACTATTGTTGCAAGCACAGAAGACAGAACAATTTTTTCAAAAAACATAATCATTAGGAAATATTTTTAACAGCTGCCCAAATTTTTGCTTACACAGACTATAAAACAGAACCATAGGGTTGGAAATCATAGGACTAGAAAGGACCTTGTGCAGTCATCTAGTTCAGCTGCTTGCCCTCATGGCAGGACCAGTATGATTCAGATCATCCCTGACTAGCGTTTGTCTATCCTACTCTTGAAAGTTTCCAGTGATGGAGATTCCACAACCTCCCTAAGCAATTTACCCTCACAGTTAGGAAGATTTTCCTAATGTCTAACCTAAGCCGTCCTTGCTGCAATTTAAATCCATTGCTTCTTGTCCTATCATCAGAGGTTAAGGGGAACAATTTTTCTCCCTCTTCGTTGTAACAATCTTTTATGTACTTGAAAACTATTATGTCCCCTCTCAGACATTTCTTCTCCAGACTAAACAAATCAATTTTTTGCAATCTTCCCTCAAAGGTCCTATTTTCTAGAAATAACAGGTATCTAAGGCTGAGTCCACGACGGCAGCAAATTCGCCACTGTCACATCGATTGCTCTGGATCGACTGAGCGGTCTGTATAGACGCGCTCAGTCGATCCAGGAAGCGACGCAGGAAAACCACCTCGGTAAGTGGAGTAGCGCTGCGTCGAAGGGAGCACTGTTCCCTTTGACGCAGCGCAGTGTGGACGCCGCGCAGAGGAGACACTGCAAAGTCGAAGGGAGATACGCAAGTGATTTACGTCACTTGTGTATCTCCCGTCGACTGCCACCGAATCGCAAAGGTAAGTGTAGACCGGGCCTTAGATGCCTCTGTGTGGTAACTGTTAGCAAATGTTGATTTATTGATGGGAACCCAACCCAAGTGTGTACACAGGCATGTGCACACACTGTGTATATACAGTTTTCTAAAGTTCACCGACCTCAGCAGCGTCCCTTTAAAGATCTGAAACTACTGATTATCCCTGCTTAATAAAATCTGTGTAATCTACTGTGAATCTTATAGATAACTAGCAACTGTTAACACTAATTAACTCAGCAGAGCTTTAACTCTCCTTCTCCCCCACCAGGCTCTCCTGGGAGTCCAGAGTTAAGGATTTTCTTTAACAGCAGCACTAGTGCACGACGTAGCTAGGGTTATTATTGAAGTATTGCCCTTGTGCTTCTAGGGTGGAAACCCATTAAATAAATTACATACATTTTTTTAAAAACGACGAGAGTCCTGTAGCACTTTAAAGACTAACAAATTTCTGCACGCATAGGGGTTTCAGCTTATGCCTGCAGAAATTTGTTAGTCTTTAAAGTGCTACAGGACTCTTGTTGTTTTTGCTGTATACAGATTAACATGGCTACCCCTCTGGAACTTTTCACCATACATTTTTAAGGGATTTCCTCTCCTCTTTTTGAGTTCCATTCTCTAATACACGCTGTAGTCCTGACATGTTCAATATTTCTAATATCCTAGGAACTTCCATGAAACAATAGGAAAAATTTGGAGGGTGCATTCTAGGAGTTCCTTTCTTCCACCATCTGTCACAGAGACAGAGGTAAGCTGTGCCACTATGTAATTTATTAACATTCACAAAAGATTAAGTACCTAATATCCTGCTATGCCAGTTTTAAGGCTTCCAAGCATTACATTATCAGTATTGCCAACTCTCACCATTTTAATCGCGAGTCTTGTGATAGTTAGTGTTTTTCATGAAGCCCCAGCTCCTGGAGTCAGGTAATTATGCGACAATCTCAACTTTCATTTGAAATAAAATAAAGAAAGAAAGATACGTTTTAGCCCTTGTGGTTGAAGAGAAAAATTTGAAAAACGTGACCCTTTACAGGCTCAAAAACTAGAAGGCAAATAAAAAGAACCATCCATATGTTATTTAAAATCTTGTGATTTGGTGAGGGCTGATGTATGATTTTTGAATGCTTGGGATTAACAATACTGCTGATTTTTTCTTCAAGGTAGCCCAGGCATAGACTGAGGAGACAGTCAACCAGAGGGAAGTTGTTATCCTTGCTACAAGTTAGGAAAACAGAGAGGCGGGGAGTACCACACACGTTATAGAAAGCTCTGTTCTACTAATTTCATTTCTCAATTATACTTCTTGATCCAGAGTTTCCTTTGATTTAATAGCTGGGGGCTGAGTAAGAGTGACACTCAGAATGGCATTTCCTAGCATGTTAACATTTGCAAAGGTGCTTGGAGTTGGCAAGACTGCACGATACTTTAAGGCAAGGTTTGAAAGCAACCATGTATTTCTCCCACCACACCCATTACCTGTGCTACTGGAGCTCAGGATAACTGTGAAAGTAACACGGTCAGGCTTGGAACAAAGGACGAAACACAAGAAGATGGATCAAATGATCTGTACTCTCAGCCTGATCATGAGACAACAGGAGTGCTGCTGCAATGTTAATTAGAAGCCAGTGCAGGGAGGATATAAAAGGGGACTAAATGTTAAATCCCCAGAAAGAATGCTTCAGGCAAGGAAAGAATCAAGCCTGAGAAAGCTGAGAGGATAATAGTGCCTCCCATGCTCTCGCTGCTGGAGGGCTTTAAATGCTGATTTACAAATAGCAAAGGTTGTAGGGAAACAAGGCCAACATTTACTAACCTTGCTGCCTAAAATTAGGTGCCATATTTAGGCACCTAAGTAAGTGATCTGGTCTTCAGCAGTGCTAAGCAACCCACAGCTTGAATGGGAACCACAGGCAGGGGCAGGCACAGGAATTTAAATTCAGCGCTTTTGGAGGGGCACATTCTGTCCCTCTCTCTGCCCCCCCCCCCCCGCATCAGAAGAGCATGCGCCCTGCTCTGCCCACCAGGGCCCGAGGGGCATGCATCCTCCTTGCCGATTATTAAAGGGGCCCATGCCCCTGCTTGCTCCTTCCCCCCTTGTGCACGCCCCTGAATGCATGTCACTTATCCATGTGACCAAACAGAGATATAAGGGCCTACCTTTAGGCACTTGAGTTGGAGCATTTGGGCTCAAGTCTCCCTAAAAAGCTTAAAATAAATACCAGTGTAATATTCACAAACATCTTGATTTTAATCCAGCTGAAATTTGTCATAACTGCAGAACAGCTGATGTAAAGCTATAAGGGTGCAGTGCCTAGAACCCTCTCCTAGACTGCGCTGAGTCAACCATGTTGCTATTGGCGAGAGTTTGTCTCTCTCACTGCAGCTAAGTGTAGTGAACATTAAAATCAATCAGAAAAGCACAGCCTGCGCAAGGAGTTCAGTTAATACTTGATCAGCAAGGGGAGTGTTTGTCATCTTTTGTTCTTGGGGAACACAAGACCTTGGCAAAGCATGCCCACGTGTACAACAGTGTAACTAAAGCAACACTGAGTTTATTATGAGTTTCAAAGAGGTGAGGGTAAGTGGTGGAGTTAGGAGAAAGGAGGGTTTTCTTCGGGTTTACAAACAGCTTTTCACCTAACTTATTACAACTTCCCTGAATCCTTGTTTAAATAGATTTATACTCAGGTATCAGATTACTTTGTCAAACCTGTTCTTTGCTGAGAATACCATGAATTAGCTGACTCTGGTGAACGGCTGATCTGAAACTGGAGAGCTATGGGAATTAGATTAGGTGCTTACCAAACGAAGTGCTGCAGGGGAACAAACATGTCTTGCACTCTTAAAATCTGCAATTAAAGTGTGTTAGGTACGAGAGTCAACATTTTCAAACTTGCACACTTAAAGTTAGGCATTTATAGTTTGATGCCTAAATAAGTGACCTGATTTTTCAGAGCTGAGCAAACACAGCTCCTATTAACTTCAGAGGGAGTAGTGGATATTCATTATGTCTGAAAAATCAGACCACTTCTGTGTAGGTACCTGAATGTGGATCTGGATGACACGGTACCTTCACAGAAGTAGCCTGATTTTCACATGTCAAGTTCCTACCACTCTCTTTGAACTCAAAAGGAGCCGCATATGCTTAGCGCATCTGAAGAGTCAAGCTACTTATTTATGTGTCTAAATATTGGTGCTCAAAGTTAGAAATTTAAAGTTTGAACATTTTGATCTGGGTGCTCAGTGTCTGCACACTCAGCAAAATGAGGATAATAGCTACCTTACAGGCTGCACAGGAATGTTTGTACAGCCCACTGAAATCCTCTAATGAATGGTGCTACATAAAGTATTAATCAGACAGGAATCTCCAATATCCACAAACTCTGAGGAAACTCTGACCCAAACTTGATGATTCACGCCGATTTCTAGCTTAGCATAGATACACACATGTACAAATGAAGCAGAAGGGGAGGATTTATTGCTAGTATTCCAGATCAGCAGATAAACAATTCATTGTGAATTATGATTGAATGCAATACCATAAAAATGAAAGCACAGCGTTTTTAATCTTACCCAAAACTAATTCAGGCAGGAATTGAGAGAGCTTCTTCAATCAGCTCTGCCAATACATAACTCAGCCCTGAGCTTCAATGCTCCTGGTATTTCAAACCCTCGGCCTCACTAGAGCAAGCTGCCCATTACATCCAATTGTGTGGCAGTTTTATGATGTGCACAGCAGGGACCAGAAGGAAATTTAAGTTTGTCTACTTGTGATGTAACATAGGATTTGAAACCAAGTAAAAAAGATCAGGATATGTGGCCACCTCTCTGTTTTCCCCAATAAAACAAAAGGGGTTATAGATGTATACACACACGGACCCTTTTGAGAGTACAGCTCCATATGTTTGTTATATAAACTGCTTTATTATATTAAAGAGACCAGAGGTAGCAGAGTGGAGTAGCCTTGCCTCTGGAGAACTGGCATTTCACCTCTGCTCCAGGGAGAGCCATAGGCCAGAAGTGCAGGAGCGCTGTCGCTCAAGACTGAGTTGCCCTTCATCTGATCTCCTTGAGCCCCATTCTCCCCTCACTTGTACTGGTGAGAATCAGGAACAGCTCCACTGAAGTCAACAGAGTTTCACCTATGTAAAACTGATGCAAGATGACCTAGCCCTATTCTCGCCAAACCTACTAGGTGACCCGGACAACTTCACCCCAGCCAACCCACTTATCACCCCACCACACATTAAACCAGAATGATACTTCCTATTGGCCTACGCCATCCTACGATCGATTCCTAACAAACTTGGGGGCGCCTTAGCCCTTTTATTCTCAATCATAATTCTACTTCTAATACCTGCCCTTCACACATCAAAACAACGAACTGCCATATTCCGACCAATATCCCAAACAGCATTCTGATGCCTAGTAGCAAACCTACTCATTCTAACATGAATTGGGGGCCAACCAGTAGAAGACCCCTTCATCCTCATCGGACAAATAGCCTCCGCACTATACTTCATAATAATCCTCATCATCATACCACTTACAAATCTAATTGAAAACAAAATAATAAAATTAACCATTCCGATAGTTTACCTAAAAACATTGGTCTTGTAAACCAAAAATGAAGAACACCACCTTTTCGGAATACTCAAAAGAGAAATAATCTCGTGTGCACGTTTAGTAGCCAGGGTCCTATTATTATTATTTTGGGCGTGCTGGGTGCTTCACAGAAGACTAGGAAAGATGTGGTCCCTACCTCGGAAGGCTGTAAAGCCTAAAAATCACAGTCCTGCCTTGTAAGGAAGCTGGAGAACCTCCTTTTATCCACAAGATAGTTGCTACCTACTCAGAAATGTAGCTTGACCACCTTGCTAGCGCTTGGCTGGGGTCACATGGCTAAGTCTCTAGTCATTATGCAAGGGCCGGCGAATCAGAACGAAAAGACATCAATCAGCTTTTCTAGTTGATCATAAATGTGGTGCATTAGAAGTCTTTTCTCTGGGGATGACTAGACCAGAAAGCAGATGTTCTGAATGAATTTCAGCTCCTATGGTTCAAAGTACTGAATAATGTATTTCAGAAAAGAACGATGGGGAAAAAAAACACCACCACATTAAAGAATAAATCATGAAAATAATGGCAGGTGGTGACTAACAATACATATTTAATGAGGGCCTCCTGCTTCATGAATACATGCAATGTACAGTGGTTTTTCCAGTTAATTGACACCACTCATTGGTATAGACTGAAAAAAGGGGCTTTGTTATATAGAACTACACATTTGAATTGTTCATATTTTCCTTGGCAAAAAACGTTTAGCAACCAAGCAATATGAACTTTAAATCCCTAACTACAAACAATTTATTTCAGTGATGCAATTACTATATACTCTAAAACATTCTATGCCCTCTATAATTGCCTTGGATTCAAACTCATGCTATTTTTTACATGTATTCAATTAGCTGATGGAATGAGACCCAGTGGTTAGAGTAGGTGACAGAATTAGTGCTTCATAAAAATCTTATTTTGACCAAGTTATTTTTAAGAATTAATTAATTTATTAACACAGGCTGCCTCAAGGGTTTGCCAAGAAATGGTTTGGAAATAAACTCAGTCTAGGGATTCTCTGGAAGGTCTGGAGGGGCATCCAATACAGATTCACAGAGACCTTCTACTTGGGTAGGAGCTGGTGACAAGCTCCTCCTGCACCTGTTGTGCATCACAGACACAACTCCGCAATGGGAGATATCCTGATATCACAGGACACTGGAGGGCTCAGAAGCAGATCCCCAGTGCCGGTATCCCACAAAGGGGAGAACTGGAGGCATGAATTATGGGAAAGAGGATAAGAGAACTGTAATTTGGGAGGTAAAGCAAGTCGGGCTACTTTGACAAGCTGTCTGAGTGTTCAAATCGTTAACTAAGGCTGTCTACACTACAGCCTATGTCGGCATAATTTATGTCACTCGTGGGTGTGAACAACACCCCTCTCCCGCCCCCTGTGCGACATAAGTTACGCTGAACTAGCACTGTGCACACCAGCACCATGTCCTCTGCCAACATAGCTTCTGCCACTTGCAGAGGTGGTTTTATTATGCCAACAGGAGAGCTCTTCCCCATTGGAAAAGAGTGTCTTCACCAGATGCGTTGCAGCGGCCCAGCTGCATGAGTTTTGCTGCAGAGCTGTATGTGTAGGCATATCCTTACAGAGGAAATGGGACTTTCAGACTGGAGAGCTAGTGCAATGAAGTACATGTAACTATAGCTAAAAACTGCTCGGGCTCAGCACAAAGGCTATTATCTCAAGGGCTGTGGTAGCAATTTCAACAATTACTGACGTTTACATTTCTTTTCATGCCCTCTTAGGTTGCCCTTCATGCAACAAAATTCATTCTCCTTCTTCCTCTGATACAGGAAGGATTCTCTTGTTAACCACAAGCAAGATCTCTCTCTCTCTCTCTCTCCTGCACAAGCCTAAACCAAGGTTGTGAAGCCCTGCTTCGGGGGGAGATTTTGCAGGTTTATTTGTAAGTTAACTACAGTACATCTCATAACTGTTAACTGCTTTCACCCTTGCGGGCATACATCATAGAGTCTGGGAAGAGAACCTGAAGAGACTTGCTCCAAATCCGACCAGGAAAATTGAATAACTTTTTTTTTTTGGTTAAAGGACAAAAGGCAAGAAGCAGCAGTTAAAAATCTATCCTTTAGTACTTGGCCCCTCAAAGGGATAATCAAACAGATGACATTTCTCTGTTTAATGATCCTAAAGAAGATGTTCTGAAAGCAAAAAACACATCTGGCCCTTTGCTAGAGTTGAATATTTTATGCTGCTGTCTATTTAATACTGTATTAATTTTGCTAGCATGGGTGCTCTCCTAGGTTTGTGCCTTAGCACTGACATCTGTGTTTGAGTGCCAAGAAACCAGTTTATTCCATTCCTAATTTCTCTTTGATACTGCAGCAGGGTACCTCACGGTGCCTACTGGCTCAGAAGAGCAGTGAAACTCAGATGGGCCCTCCATGCATCATATGCTGGGTTGGGAAAGGGGGTGGATAAACAAAATGGAAACATTAAAATATTAGAACCCAAAAAACTTAATAGTAATAAAATGGTGGGTGGATTTTTAAAAAGTATTTAAGAACCAAATTCTGCCTTCAGTATGTACATGCAATTCCCTTTAGTTCTACATATTTAGAAGACAGGGTATAATCTCCATTCCATTCCCCCAAATATAAGATCAGCCATATTTTAATGTTAAACAGGCTGACAGCATCTATTTAACAGGCTTATCAGAGAAGTCAGTGAAAAGCACTGCACTGTAATTTCGGCTGGGCCTCACTGTGTTCTGAACCCTTCTTTGTGTAAATAGAATAATTAAATGGCAAGCTGTTTGCTGGCCATGATGGATAAACCCATGGAACATGTCAGGATGGTAAAATTCAGAAATGTGTTAAATTTGAGATCGGGAGACAATGGTGTGCAGAGGTGTTTGACCATGAATAGAGACACCCCCAGGGCATTAAACAGAGTTCTTGGGAAACTTCACTGGAAGGGACAATGAACAGCCGAGATTTGAGCCAATAGGTTTAAAAAGGAAAGATTGTTCAGTTCACGTGAGCTTCCTTTTGTGCTGCAAAACAGCCAGAGACAAAGAGGGAAACATACCCAACACCCAAATGCTTTGGTCTTTAGCTCCTGTGTGGTTTGAATAACTGCCTGGGAACGGGCTCATAAAAGGGTTTATTGGATGTGATGAGGGTTAATGCACCTAGGGTCTGATTCTCTGTTCCCCTACACCTTGTACAGTCTCACACCGGTGCAGAGTGAGCATAAAACACTACCATGGTGATTTGGCACTATTTCACATCCACTGAGCACTAACCGAAGTGCCTGCACCAAGTGTAGACAATAGAAAACAAGCCATCGACCTGGCTAAGGATTTGAATTAAGTTTCTGGGGTTCTGGAATACTCCATCCAAAATTTGCTTGTGTCATCTCTTCTCTGTTCAGCAGAGTGCATGTTGTAAATAAATGAGACAGCATCCTGTATCAACTCATCTCTCCCCCGGCAAGGACGTCGCCTACCTCCTGGAATCCAGGCCCTTCTGTCCACTCAAACAGTGGCAGGACCTAGACTACTAAAAACTTCTAGCTTCACCTCTGTGTGCCTTGCATTTCAGTTTGAGGTGCTCTCCTAAAAACAGATGGCCCCTATAATTGACACTGGAGGAAAAATCAGAAATCATCTTGGAGTCATCTCTCCTCCCATGCACTATTACACAGACTCCTCTCATTTGTAACCACGTAACGTTTGTACCAACTGAAACAACTGTCTTCAAGGAAGAGCAACAGGAAAGTATTAAATGTTTTAGCTGTTTTTAATGCAAATTAGTAGAGGAGGAGGAGCCACCACCAAATGACAAATTAGCTCTCTATGGACCACAGTTTGGGAACAAAATCCTTAAATTAATGGGGATAGAAGAAGAGTAACAATGAAATTAACCTACTGCATTGAGAATACTTCAAGGTGCTTTATTTTTAAGTAAATACATCAATACCAATAGATATTAATTTTTATGTATTATTTTTCAAAAGTTGAATAGATACAGAGAAAAGGCAGATATACTGAAGACTGAAACACCACATCCTTCTGAATTGTTTTCTCAGTGTTTGAAGTGAACATCTTGTTATAAAACATTTCTTGATTTTGCTGCAATTTCAGCATTTTCTGACCTTTCCATTGTTATCCATGTGTATTAGAAAAAGTACATGAATTTGGTGACAGAAAAACCAACCATCATGAATTGGATGAGACAACTACTTACTAGTTTTAGCTGTCTCTAACATTACATAGTTCTCCTTTTTGCCATTTCTTTGCAGTACAAGGTGTGGAACTGACACCTGTGACCACAGTGAAAGAAAAACAACTGTTGCTAACACCATAAAGAAGAGCAGTGTGGTAGTCAACCACAATGCCTCTCAGACAACCCTGGGAGGAGAAATCAAACAAGGAAACAAAGACACTTGTAATCTTGTTATGGATGCTTTCATAGTTTATATTTGCCTCTACTTTAAAAAAAAAATCATACTGTCCAAACTACAAAGCATGTCTTGCATATGGATTAGTTTGTATTACCGTAAAATGTTAAACCCCACTTGGGTAGTGAACACTTTATATGCTCAGTCATTTTCTATATACATCTGTGAAGTATCGTAATTTAGGAAAGTGGTGAGCCATGACGCCTGTTTTTATGCAAAGGCTCAAGTATATGGAGTAGCAAAATAGAGCAGTTCATTTTAAATATGCTTTTTGTCTAGCATCATAACCTGGTTGCCACCAACTTTTATAACAGCTTTAAGATTTTATATATTAAGTAATTAAAGGGAACATGCAAAACACTAGATTATACTAAATTTATTGGATAGGCATCATATTTTACAACTTATCAAAAACACAGCAGTCTTGCCTGTTTTCATTTTGTGTATCTTTCTGCAAAGTGTATAGCCAACTCAAATAAACTGAGGCTGGCAATTACACATGATTATATTATCTTTCTATGTATACCAGGGCAAGGATTAGTTTAGTCCAGTATATAAAGCTTCCACCAGAAATACTGATTAGATTCCACCTTCTGCTTTTCTTGAGTTTGGTATTGGAGATAACCACCAGAGACTCAGGAGAACAGGGTCCCTGGTTACAGGACAACTACTCCTTCATGTTTCATATCTAGTAGGCTGCAGAATTAAAGCATGATCTAAGATCACATTAAGGGAACTTCTATCTGGTCTTGCAGTCCTGCAGAAATGACTGAAGAAGTATGTCTGACCTTAGTAATGTACATTGGAAAATAGGAGAAGGGTTAAGTTTGCTGTAGAAACAGACAACCGAACTGACTAAGTATACAAGCTCTTTTCTGGAAGAGATGGGCAGAGAGACATTATCAACCTAACATGCTTGAGCAAACCTGAGAAACCCACTTGTGCACAAAGACAAAAATAATTCATAAGGATGGTTTCAGTTTCAAGCATACAAATGGTTGCTATAAACAATGAAAGAATTAGTTTTGATAAGCTATCACCAATACCTTGACTGTGTTTAAGATTGCAACAGGCTGTCAAGGAGAAGAGCCAAAGCAAATCGTGAACTGGCATCCAGTTTTGTTTTAACCATACACAAGTGTATCAAACAAAACTGCTCCAGGGCCCAGTCATGCAAGATGATCAGCACCTCCTCACCTGAAGCCAGCTGCGGAACTGAAGGTACAGATCATGTTTAGAACCACTCATGATCAGGCTCCAAGATAGAGAACAAAAAGGAACAGATTGGTTTTATTTTCTCTGTAGTACTGGAATTGGAGGGCATCATTAAATGCCCAGGCACTGAAGTGTAAGCAACTCTTGCAAAACTTGTAGCTTTTGTTACTGTCTCATATCAGCTTATGCCTTCTGCACATAAAACCATAAAGAAATATTCATGTGCTACTCAGATAAATACAAATCATGACACTGAAGATAAAAACCTCAAATCATAATACGGAAGACAAAAGGCATTCTGCACCCAGGGCTTTTCACATTCTGGAAAACCTAAAAACATGCACTCTTTTTTAAGGGGCAAAATCCAAGAAAAAACTTGACGTGCATTACACAATAGGATAACTACTTTTTTTTTTTTTAAACACACTGCAGTTCTGCTCTGAAAAATGACTAAATAATATTGAGAGATCTCCTGTTTATGATTTCTTCATTATTCAGATAAATCATGCCCATATTAAAAAAACCAAACTTCTTATTGTCACCCCTGCAGACTCAGCTTGGGACCAGGAAGTCAAGCTGTTTTTGCTTTCTGCCTGCTCTCTGTCACTACCAGTAACAAAGATGCTATAACTGAAATTTAATTAAGAATTCTGTTGAGGATCTGTGAGCCAGAAAAAAATAACCCACCTCCCTCTGCCTTAGCTGCTTTGGCTCCGGAGGGTGAGCAGGAATAATCACCAGTAAAGAAATTGCCTGGAATATACTTCTGTCACTAAAATAAGCTGGTATGACTTGGGGTACAAACAATGAGCAAGTGTAGGTTCATTTTAAGAGTCATTTTTCTGATAAGAAATTTACGTTAAAATAAAACAAGTAATTGGCAAATATAAAAGGTAGTTTAAAAATTGAAATCCGACATTATTCTGTGTTAAGGTAGCTAATATTCTAAAGCATCAACCTAGAACAGTATTGTATAAAAGGTCTATTATAAATTCATAAACTGACAATTTTGGATTGAACATTTACAAGAGTACTTCATCCATCACCATTTGCTAGTGGTAATTCTTACAGTTCTCATGGGACTACAGCCATTTAGTCTTACTAAACACAGCTGTTTCAAATAAACTGAGTATTAACCCCAATACGACCTTCTCCTTCCTCTAACCCACTGTGCACCAAAGAGGTTAACAGAAAAAAGTCTCCGATTGAACACCATTTGGACATTGGACTCCATTCCAAATGCCCCATTGATGGATCTTTTATACATTAGTCTATGGAGCCAGTTTTCCAAAAAATATGTATTTAAGATGCCCTAGAAAGAATGGCCTTTTCTTTTAAAGCCTTGAAGCAAATAGATTTGACAATTATTTTAAATTAGCCATTTAACATGAGAGGACTAAATTCAACAATTTGGATCCATTTTTCTGAGAGAAGGGCTAAGCTTGTGAATTAAAAGGTTTTAAAGATATTAAATAATTCCAACAGATCAATTTTTAAATGGAGGTTGGTATTCAGAAGTGGCACGTACGATACCTTACTTTACAGGAGTTAGGCTTGGTTTTTAAAAGGCATAACGGAATTAATGGGCTCTATCCATGCCATTAGACATCCTAAAAACCTAGATTAAATAAATATCTAGGGACTTTTAATAATGCAAATGATTAAACTGACAGACAGTGACAGCTCCACAGGGGCTATTTCAGTCTGTTGAACTGATTCTTATTTAGGGTCTTTTATTGGCCAGATTAGGGCCTGATAGAATTTAAAAGCTTAACTCCTTAGCTGCTAGATCCATCTAGATTGTAAAATGCTGTGTGGTTTAGATAGCAAAGTCAACAGTGCGCACATTTAAATGGCCTCAGAGAGCTAAGAAACAGGCGTTATTGTATTAACACAGCTGTTACTTAAAAAAAAAAAACACAAAACCCCCAAAACACACACACAAACCAAGAGCCTCTTTAAAAATCTTCCCCATTAAAAAACAAACCAATGAACCCAGAAGCATTACTGCATATTATGGATTAGCAGATAACAAAATTTCAGATTAAAACACACTTGTGAGCAGGTGACCATTCGTAACCAACTGACACAAAGTCCATGTTGTGTGGTGTCAACATTTCACCTCCTTCCCAGGGCTTGCCTTTATTAACAAAGGAGCAAAAACCTTCTCCTCCACCCAGACTACTCTGTTCCTACATCAGTTCTGCTCAGCCCACACTCTAGATCCTCTGTCTATAGAGACACTCCAAACTCTTATATCCAGGTGCGTTAATCAGCAACTGTCCACATGATTTAGCAAACCCTACTGACCTATTTTCCCAGTAGGATCTACACCTGCTATGGGAATGGGGTATTTCAGACAAACATTGCCAGCTATTTACAACAATGTGACTTCCAGGAGCAAATACTACTTTAGCAAAGTCTTAAATACTATAGCACAGTCTTAAAAGCAAATCTAAAAACAGTAACTTCTTTTTCTGGAATTCCTATGATTTAAAAAAAACATACTGCCCAAACATTTTTTCCAAAATTAAAAAAAATACCCTGGAGGTATTATTTGCAGGTCCAACACCTTGTTGGGGGAAAGGGAGGGGGGCGCAGGGAGAAATCAGACTGCTAAAATGATGGCCAAGTTACCAACTATTATAAAACTGCTATTTTTAAGATGAAGTGCTAGTACAGCTGAAGACATAGGCTCCAATCCTGTGAGCTCAAAGACACAGGCTACTACTTTGCTAATAGTGCCACCAGCTAGAACAACTAATCCACTGAAACCTTGCATCAGAACAAAAAAGGCAGCTGATGACAATCGCACAGCCCTTCTCCTCCATGTACTTTCCATTCAAGCTATAAGCCTAGAATTCAGATTCATCTTTATTGCTATCCTTTAACATTTATGGTACAGGAGCACTCACAGGCGCAGCCTAGGATCGGGGCCCCGTTGAGCTAGTTACTGTACACAAATACATATTAGGAAATAGTCCTTTGCTATCTTTACAGGCACATGCCAGCCTATTCTGTCCTTTCCCATATTCCAGCTCCAGGAAATTACAGGCCATAAAGACACTTAAAACCTGAGCTATTCTTCCCCATCTGTTTGAGGTCACCATTTCATTCAGGATTAAACTGTACGCAGAGCCTCAGAGGGAGAAAATGTGCCTCTCAAAGCGCAGTGCTATATTAAGTTTTCAGACGTAATCCAATATATCAGCTAAAATGCATTTTAGAATCACAGATAGTAATCTAATAACAGTTTTCAATGGCGTGTTGGTGAGATCCCTGAACCATCTGAAATAGGCGCTCTCAAAATTTTGGTAACTTTCCAAATTAGCCACCACACTTGGAAAAAAATAGTTAATTTGTCTAGCTCCACCAGAGTTACAGAGGGCATAAATCTTACTATGCAGTATCACATCTTCACTTTCTGGTATAGATGAGTAACCTGTCTAGATATCTATCTAACGTACTTGTATGCCTACCCCGCTCCCCTCTCCTCCCAATTACCGTAGTCTGTCTGTCTCACAATCTTTAGTATACTTAGCTTTACAACACCCTTGTGAGGTAGGGCTGTACCATTATCCCCATTTCACAAATGAGGAACTGAGGCACAGAGAGACTAAGTGACTGCTTGCTCACAGAGGAAGTCTGTGCTGGAACAAGGAATTCATTTATATGGCACCCATAACTGCAGTATATGAATGGCTCTTTAGAATCCATTTAGCACACTGTATAATTCATATTTCATACTGTAGATAGTGCACAGGTTAAATAATATTTAGGTAAGTTAGATGTATTCAAGTCCACAGGGCCTGATGAAATTCATACCAAGGTTCATAATGAACTAGCTGAAACAATCTCAGAGCCATTAGCAATAATCGACAAGAATGCATGGAAGATGGGTGAGCTCCCAGAGAGTTGGAGAAAGGCAAACAAAGGAGACCCAGTGAATTAAAGACTGGTCAGCCTAACTACGATACCTGGAAAGATAGGAGAACAAATTATTAAACAATCAGTTGTAGGAAAATGGAAGATAATAGGGTTAAGGTACAGCCAGCATAGGTTTGTTGAGAACAAATCATGCCAAACCAATGTAATTTCCTTCTTTGACAGGTTTACTAACCTAGGACGGAAGCAGTACACGGGATACATCTTGACTTTAGAAAAGGATATGGTCCCTTGCAACAGTCTCAGAAGCAAATAAGGGAAATATAGTCTTGAAGAAATTATTATAAGGTGGGTGTGCAACTGGTTGAAAGACTGTACTACAAGAGTAGTTATCAATGGTTCGCTGTCCAACAGAGAGCGTATCTAGCTCAAAATTCTGTTCTGGTGCTTGGATCCAAACGCTGCACCAGTTCCACTGGGACATCACCTTTTTCTGACTGAAATATCTTCACTGATCATATTGCAGGCTCTGCCTGTCTCAAGCACTCCGGACCCTAAGCTGAACAGCCTGTCTCCTGGGAACCTCGACCGGTCAAGCTTCAGAGTGGTGAGCCCCCAACTCATTCTCTCTCTCTCTCGCTTTGGTTAAGCGCACTTTTACCCCTTAGATCAAATTAAGTCGCTCTCTCTCTCTCTTACTCCAGGTAAAACTTTCTAAACCTGACTTTTGTAATCAAATTTGGGCTAGATTTCCCTAATACCCCAATTGAAACCATGTAATACTGTAACTGTTCAGTTTGTCTGTCTCTCCTTGCCTGGCTATTACTACTAGTACCGTAAGTTTTATATACCTGGCAATAATATAACATTTATGATCAAGCTGATTGCCAGACTCTCTGCGAACTTCATTTACTCTTTCATGTACTTGGCTTCCCTATTTGCTCTGCAGCAACACTTCTCTTACATAAGCCAAAGATCCCTGTGACCAAAAATCCTGTGGGGTCTGCTCATCAAAGGAGTTACTATTAGGACAAGTGTGACATAAGATTGGGGGAAGGGTGCTGAGTCAGGGGCAGATGTGGGTGTCAGCTTGGAAGTGCTGATCGACCCTGCCTGCTCAGACGCTCTGTTCCTATGCTGAGTCTGTGGCATACCACGGTGTTAACTTGAAGGTGCTGATTGGCCCTGCCTGCTCAGATGCTTTGTTAACCGGCTGCATGTGTCAGAATGAATTTTATTGTTGCCCTGATGAACTAAGTTCAGTGCTTTGTCTGGGGCATACGAGGGTGTCAGCTTGGAAGTGCTGATTGACTCGCCTGCTCAGATGTGCTCTGTGTGCATGTGCATGCGACTGATTCTGGGGCTAGAGGAACCCAGCCCTACTGAACCAAGCCGTGCAGAGCAGCTCCACTGGGAGGAAGGGACTTGCAGAAGGGAGAAATAGAGCTCTATATAGAAACAAGTGTCAGGCAGCACACTGATAAAATTACAGAGACCCCACTACATAACCCTAATGAATGAGCACATCCCAAGGTGACGGGCAAATCTGGTAACAGTAGCTTCTGAACATCAACTTTCCCATATCCTGTTACAAGTGATCACAATTTAAAATCTCTTACCTCTGGGAGGCATATTAATGTTCAAAATTACAAACATGAGAATGATCCAGGCAGCTAAATATATACTACAAACAAATTGTGCTTTCAGTTGCATACACCTTGGAGAGAAACACTGAAAGCGTATGAAGTCAGCAAAGTACTTTGGGTGAATTTATAAGGGACTATTACTTGTTAGAACTGCTGACATCGTGGTCTTGAGAAGAGACAAAATATTGTGGTTTACAAACTTGGATTTTGAAACTCAAGAAAAAAATTTGTCCCTTGAGTTCCTGAACTGAGAGACAGCTTGAAATACATAAAAAAAATATGTAGTATTACTAAGAAATAAAGTTTACTTAAAGAGACCTCTTAATTAAGCAACTAATCAGTGACCCCAGGATCCTTCTTACTACTAGAGCAGAAATTTAAATTCAACAGAGTTTTTATATAAAAACTTGTTTACAGCTGGCAATGCAGTTATTGGGCACAACTAATTAACCAGAACCAGAACTCAGATTTGTAGCAATATGATTTTATATATATAAAGTTCTTTCTGTACATTTGGTGGATCACTTTACAGTTACTCCTTCCATCATTATTTAGGGAACTTCTAAGGTTTGAATTACTTATTGAAGCAGCACATGAGCTATTATCAAAGTATAATGGATTTCCGAATTGTGTCTCAGCAGCAATTCTTTTTTAAATGCAGAACTATTTCCAGCCTACTTAGAAATGTCAAGCAATTTTCCAAGGACTTAATTGCCACAACTATGGGAACTATAGGCATGAAAATGCAGCAGTGACCACACATGCAGTGCTTCTACCAATGGCATTTCCAATCTGCATTCCTCAAATGAAAGATATCCCTCAAAACCACACAGAGACTAGTCAAGCGATGATAATGTTATTTTTCTTCTCCCCACAGCCACAAACTTTCATGCAAATTATAGGGATTTTTTTTATGCAGGATGTGCCATTTGCGTGAATATTGGCACTTCTGAAAGTTATGGATGTAGCAGACAGACAGAGACAGATCCTTTTGCTGCTTCTGGTTTTTCAAACTACATTCAAAATGAATTTCATTGCCCATAAAAGATCCAGAGGCTGAAGAACAGAATGAAGGAAGCATGACACAGCCACTTCAAGCTTCCTCCGGCTGTCCTGCCAGCCTGCCCCCAGGCCTGTTTCAAATAACTGTTCCAGAGCCTGGTCCATATGAGCACATTCTGGACGCACTGTTGGCAAAGAATGCAGTTGCACTGTTTTTGACAATGGTTTAAGTGCTAGTGTATACAGGCTAAAACATTTCCTACAATGTGGTAAGGGTACTTCGGTGATAAGCGCAGTAGAAGAACCCAACAGAATAAAATAAGGTGTGTCTACACTCAGAATTTTCCCAAGTTCTCCTGCCACTGTCCTAGCTACAACTTACCCCTGCAGTTCAGTGTCATCTGCAAATTTTATAAGCAGACACTCTACTCTGTTATCCAAGTCACTAATGAAAACAAAGAACTGACCCCTGAGGCACCCCACTAAATATACCCACCCCGTTGGACAGTGAACCATAGATAACTAATCTTGGAGTACTGTCTTTCAGCCAGTTGTGCACCCACCTTATAGTAATGTCTTCGAGACCACATTTCCCTAGTTTGCTTCTGAGACTGTCACAAGGGATGGTATCCCTTTCTAAAGTCAAGATATAGGCCATCTACTGCTTCTCCCCCAGGCCAGTAACCCTGTCAAAGAAGGAAACTAGGCTGGTTCGGCATGATTTGTGCTGGACAAACCCATGCTGGCTTTAACTTATAAGCTCATTATCCTCTAGCTGCTTAGAAACGGATAGTATAATAATTTGTTCCCATACCTTTCCAGGAACCAAAATTAAGCTGACCAGTATATAATTTCCCCAGGTATCCGTTGTTCCCCTTTTTAAAGGGCAATATTGTTTTTGCTTTTCTTCAGTCCCTGGGAGCTCACCCATCTTCCATGAGTTCTCAAAAATAATCGCTAATAGTTCTGAGATTGCTTTAATTAATTCCTTAAGTATCCTAGGATGAATTTCATCAGACCCTACCAATGTGAATACAATGATCTAAATATTATTTAACCTGTGCCTGCCCTATTTTCCTTCCCCCTTGTGGTTCAAATTAATTGTGTTGAATATCTGCTTACCTTCAACCTTTTTAATGAAGACTGAAGCAAAACAGGTATTAAACACCTCAGCCTTCTTGATGCCATCAGTTGTTAGCTCTACTTCTCCTCTAAGTAGTGGGCCCACACTTTCCTTTGCCTTTCACTTGCTCCTAATGTATCTAAAGAACCTGTTTTTACTGCCTTTTATGTGTATTGCTAAGTGTCACTCATTTCATCTCTTAGCCTTTCTGTTTTTGTCGCTACATACTTATGTTATTTTTTGCACATCTCTTAGGAAATTCCTCCGTACTTTTTGTACAATTCCTTTTTGATTTTCAGTTCATTAAAGACATACGAACACGTACGCCAATGAGAGGTATAAAGCTACCAATGCTTTGATCCATCTAGTCTCCAGAAATCCTTTCATCTGCCTCCTTAAAGATTAGTTACAGTCACGTAGGTTGGACTCTGTTGCGTTATGCACTCTATGAAGCTAGCCTGAATTTTAACCCGAACACAAATATTCAAAGACCTGCCAGTCTCTGACTTGTTCAAAGCATTAGCTAGAAAGTGCTATCATGCTTTCCAACACACATGCAAGCACACACACACACCCCCGACACAATGACCACGTTTCATATTCTTCCTCATAGAAGCCTTCCCCAAGTACCACAGAAGTTCAAAAAGTTAATTATAAGCATTTTTGCCACCAGCCAGTAGCACAGTGTTCATTAAATGGAATTAGTGACAGATCCTCTTGAACAGATTTCTGCTCAAGAAATCGCACAACAGAATTTGCTTAGTTTCAGGAGATGAAGTTCTCACAGGCCACTATTACAGAGCCTGTAAAAGTGCAGCCATGCCATGAGAAAGGTAGAGACTTTATTTGCCACCACAACTAACCCCTTTTTATACATTCCTGTTAAAAGATTGTAACCAGTCAACCCAAAATTCTCTCATCTTAAAAGTTAATGTTTCTCCCCATTTTACTGCAACCATCTTGACAAAAAGCACTGGTGATTGTTCTTTTACAGCCCTCAGTGATCAAGGTTTTGTGCTGCTGTAATGCTGGCATATCTTCATTGAATTTGAATTGCTTTTGACAATTAATGAAAACTGCAAGTGATAGGACACCAGGTGATCATCAGAGTCACTTAAACTGTTGCTTTTAAACTAGAATCAGGTTTCTTTAGTGCATTTGCCCATCCCATTTATGCCCAGCAAAGCACAATTTTAAGAAAAGATGGGTCCAAGCTAAAAAAGGTCACATCTAAATCTAAATTTTCCCCAATATCCAACTCTACAGATACAGGGTTTTGATTCAGGCCAGTTATAGAGATAGCGCCTCAAAGTTCTAATCCAGATCGGGAATGCCCTGAAGTTGTGGGAGGCATTTGGATCCAGTTTTGGTTCATTTACATCTCTACTTTCAGAAGAATACCACCAAATATTAAAATGATCTCGTTAAAATAAAATTAAACTACACTGAGTACAATTATGCTAAACATTTATATGGACCCAAAAAACCATCCAGCCTTTGAGTGATAGTTTAAAATATAGTTCAATTTCAGTAGCTACTGATGTCTTTTTCCACAAACACAGGGATTAGGGGACTATGAACTCATCATGTTTCTATTCTTGTCTTTGGGAGAAAAAGAAAAGGCTTTTGTTTTGTGACACCCACTTTGACCCTTTGTTTGATAACATACAAAAGAATAATCACCCTTACTTCCCTTCAGATACACTCTCACCACCAAATACAAGGAATTAGCGGTAAACTAGATTTGGGTCCATTTGGTGAAAGTGAAGGGAATTCACCAAGGCCAACATGGTGTTTTTTGAGTTCGTGCTTCCCTTGAGGAAGCAGCAATTCATGCTTCTCTTGTTTGTCAGGAACCTCCCCTCCCACTTCCCGACAGCCACTGAAAGTGATTAGATGTTTTCTGTCAGTAACACACTAGCCTCATCTCGAGCTATTAACTTAGATTGCTTACCTATACAAAGACATCCAATTTCAGGCTACTTTAAGAAATGTTCAAAAGGAGGAGAGGTTTCACAATAATTACTATGAAAAGTTTCAGATGGCAAAATTCTCTAGTACACTCTGAAATATCCATACTACATGCCTTGGCTATACTTTGTAACATTTAATTCAAATGATATATACTAGATGGGCTTCTAAAACACAAGCAACCATCCAAAATACAAGAACCATTAGTAGAAATGGGACATTGCATTTTTTCTTGGTATGTATCTGTCATATATAGAGCTGCCCAGGTTGCTGCACAGACAGCTGCTCTCCTTCCAGGCTATCAGGAATTGAAGGTTATGCAAGATCATTTAAAAGGGAATCTCTCCTAAATTAGCAATGAGGCCTTGGGTTTGCCCTAAAGACCTTAATTTGACAAAGGAGAAGTGAGCTCCTTCTATATACGGTATAGACACAAAACACAATTTTTGTTAGATTTGCTATTATTTTACATTTTTAAGAATAAATTAATTAAATTTCTGAGGCAGGAAGATTCCTGAGGCAGGGAGGTGCAGTAGCCTGACAAAATAACGGCATATAATTACCAGCCTGACAAAGTAATGGCATATATTTTTCTGGAATATGCCAAGAATCTTATAATTATGCCTCCCACCACCAGCCTCAGGTCTTGTTCCCTGTTACAAACAATAAGAAAGTGTGTTATAAGGTATTACTGTAGTGCCTATCCATACTAGATTACATAAAAAACCCACACAGCCCAGAAACGACATTAAATGAGCCTGGTTACACAATTCTGAATCCCATTTATCTTCTCCCATACTCTATCTCCTCTTTGTACATTGTCTAAAAGAAGGCCTAATCATGTGCTGCACGGTGCTGAACTCCCATGAATGGGAAAGAATTTAGGGTTCTCAGCACCATGAGGATCAGGCCCTTGGACTGCAAACCGTGGAGAAAGGACTATGCCTTTTAATGTTATATGTAGCATAGTTGAAGTACCCAGATATTAGAGACACAAGGTGGGTGAGGTAATATCTTTTGTTGGCCCTACTTCTGTTGGTGAAACAGTCAAGCTCAAGAAGAGCTCTGTGTGGCTTGAAAGTCTCTCTTTCGCTAACAGAAGTAAGGTCAATAAAAGATATTACCTCATCCACTGTGTCTACGTCTTCTGATGCCTGTAAAACTTCATACAGATCTATGGTGTGGAGTAAGTAATAACAAAGACAGACAAGGAAAACCCATCCTGTCGTGATGAAATAGGATTTCCCTGCTGGGATAGAGAAATCAACAGGACAATTAAAGTTATTTATTTTTAAATGAATGACAACCCATTCCAACAACACTTACAATGCTAAAGGATTGACACACAAGTTTGTTGTCCCCAAAAGTACATGAAATACCAACACACCACCTCAGACCAAAAAAAAAAAACACAACACAATCACTCTTCTAACATACTGCCATAACTTGTATTGAAAAGTCATCAATTCTATTTTACTTTCATCTACATGAATCTGTCTCACACTCAGACTTTCTTTAGAAACCTCCGTAAATACAGATAGCAAGAATGGCAGTAGTAATATTTGGGCACATCTCTAGTATAGTGGTATCAAGCAGCAGAATTGTAATTGAAATTAATGTAGTACCATTATTCTCCCACACTCACACTCTCAAGAGACTCAATACTGCATCCAGCTGCCTCTAGTGTACAGTACATAGCTAGAAGAGATGCAGGAGGAGGAGAATAGCCTCAGAAGGGGAGCTGATGTAGTCACCCTCTCATGAAACTTATTTAAAGCACAATAAGTATGTATAGGACCGTTTTAATATTCTTTGGTCTTTCAAGGTGTCTCCAGGGAGGGTTAAAGCAGTGCAACTTGTTTTAAACAAGCTTTATATCCTCTCACAGGAGTCCTATTTCGTAGATCTTGCAGAAGAGTTGAATATCTACACAACTAACTAAAAAGATATCATATCCTTCAAACTCCATTTTTTCCTTCCTTTTTAAAAGCTGCTGATGGGCCATGAAGGCTAGAAAAGTTTGCTGTAACAGTATTTCAAAGTACTGGCAATGATGGCTGAAAATGCTTTTACATGAACACAATTTCCTCTTCATTTCCTGTGGTAGTTTTCTTTAACAGGCTACTAACTCCTACGCTAACGGAAACACTATAACCCTTAGCATTCACCAATAAGAGCATAGAGAGCAGAAGGCACACCTGATAATAAATCTTGATGTTTCTGACTAAGATGGTAAGGTTTTGGATTCGGAGGTTGACATCATTATTGACGTGCTTGTTGACCCGCTGGTTTGTCGGCCGTGGATCTCTAGAAAAAAGGGAAAACCAAATGTTAGAGACTGGGTACTGCATCAGTGCTATTCCTTTACATTACAATAATGCAGCACAAGGACGACTCAAACATTTGAATATTTCAGTACAATTAATGCAAATTTACAGTACAATAACCTAACAATTTAATACCCCTTTTGCGGTCATGTAATGAAAGGGAGGGAAGGGAGAGAGTTTGCAACTCCTCCACACCCCAGTCGGCACAACATATTTTAGGTGACCCTCCATGGCAATTCAAGGGCCTCCCTCACTTCTAAGCAACAACACACTGCCACCACCATGCATCAGTGGAACAAGGGGCATGCAGCCTGCATACAGCGAGACAGTCCCTGACACAAGAAAATCTCATTAAGACACAGGCCATGCAGATCAGATACATAATGCAACAGGCAATGGTGGAAGCTTGAGGCTTTAGAGATGTCTAGGAAAGATTACTGCAAACAGGCTTAGGGTCTGAGCTCTTTAGATGGTGGGTTTTGTCTTTCCTGGTGTTGTTTTGAACAAATAAATCAGACTTCCCAGACTTCAAATCTCAGACATTTGATAAAAAGGTTTAAAATTCTCATTCCATTTGTTTGTTTCTGTATTTTCTGTCTTGTCTAACTAGATTTAAGCCCTGTCTTATATTTTATGACTGTTCAGTGTCTAGCACAATGGGGTCTAGATCCTAATTGGTGCCTCTAGGAAATACTGGAAGAGATATAAAGCTGTGTGTGCATGTGCAAGAAAAAGCAATTAATCAGAGGTGGATGGACTGGAATTAGGAGGCTAGAACTTTTCTTTTAAAGGAGGTGAATACAACTGAACCTCAAGGGTGAACTGAAATAACTGTTTTGAAGTAAACAAAAGCCCCAAATGATTAATAGAATTTGTATGAAAGTTATAAACATCAATGCATCTTAAAAGGATTTGAAAAAGTTGGGATCAGCCAATCCCCTAGTTCAGCTGACACCTAAGAACCTGCATCCAGGCCTTCGCTTTGGCCGTTCATCAAGACATTGACAACTCTTCCAGAGGAAACACTGAATTTGGGTATTGACAGGTGAATTATAGGGGAACTGATATATTAAGTGACTACTTGTCAAACTTTACATAAGTACCTTAAGCAGTTAAGAGTCTTTTTGTGTTTTTAAGCAAAGGATCACAATCCATATTTGCACTGAACATGGGGGACATCACAGAGTGTCTCTCCCACTGAAGGGATGGTCTCAGTGCTGCACTGCTATTAGATTTGATACCTGTATGCATGTGCAGTTGGTGTTTTTAAATGCACTGAAGTACATAAGGGGAAATTTTGCCACTGGCATAAATGGGCAAGATCCTTCTTTATGCATTCTTACAGAAACAGTGAATGTGTCACACTGACTGCAGTTTTAATGCACAAGTTAAGAAAAACACAGGTCTTCAATATATAATGCCATGCTATCAGTTTTACTTGAACTTCCTCATTTTTGTTGATGTATGCAGCCCTGAGATTAACTGGCCCTTGTAACTGAAACCGGTGTTCAGATACTATGATGATGGGGTCATACGAGTACCTAGTTAGGCGTATCAGACAGCTGTTCAGCTGCACAAGACATGCAAAAATCAGTAAGTGGAACCTGGGTTAGGCCTCTCAAGGTCCTTGCTAGACCAGCATGTATGGGGAACTCTCTGGATACTGGAAGAGAGCCTGATTCTGATGGATACTTAGCATTTGTGAACAAAGTCATTACAATATACAGGGACGCTAAAAGGGAAGAAGCAAACAATAAAGACAAGTTGGCCAAATGGAAGGGGTAGTTCAAAGTTCTCCAGGTTCCATGTGAACCAATCAGTTCTCGCATTATAGAACGTGCTGCTGTCCAAAATTAGTGCCCATTAGTCCAAAATCTCGAGTCAGGAGGAAGAGATGCAGGCTTTGGCTGTTGTGTTTGGCACCTGCTGCTGTACTTTAACAAAGGAAAAAATGTTTTTTATGATTGCTTATCTCACATATCTATCAATGGGCTATACTAGGAACGATGATGGGTCTGGAAAATAAGCTAATTTTAAAAGTTTGATTAAAAAAACCCACAAGAGGAAAATACACCCAACCAACTGCATAAACACAACTGCCCATGGCAAAGAACTGATGTTTCTTTTGAATATTCCTAGATAGGGTAGTTTTAGGCCCAGGATGAGATTTTCCAAAGCACCTAAGTGACTCAGGAGCAGACATTTCATGAACTTTTACTGGGACTTTTGCTCCTAAATTATCTGTACATCTTTGAAAAAAATCCACACACACACACCCTCCCCAGAAATTGCAAACACACCCCCATATACCTGCTTGACATTACACACACTAGTAGCCCCACTGAAATCATTGGGGCTATTCACACGCACAAGTGTTTGCAGGATCAGGGCCTGAGGAACAAACTTCTTAAACTGCCACTATGACATTCAGTGACAATAACCAGTTTGCCCAGGGGAGTCTTTATTGACCATGAGGGTTGTTGATCTGGCTGTGGAGCCAGGCTGGAGTAACCGGTGCTATTCAAGTGGTTCCATCCTTTCCTCTCTGAGGTGGAAGCCAAGTGCTTTCTTGAAAATAAAATATAGTCTGAACATTATGTTACAGGTGTTTGAAGAAACTGCATAAGGGAGCAGGTTTATTTAATGTCAGAAAGGGGCACTTCGTGCAATGCCCTAAAAGCTCACAGCTGCTAATCAGCATACAGACCAGTCATGTACAGTTTGTTGCCCAATAGGAGAGAATGGGGTAAGAAGTGAGAATATTTATACAGCAACTTTATAAGGTTCCTAAACAGAATGGGTTCTTCTGCAGAGGTGAGATAAACCGCTCTTTTCCCTGAAACAGAACTGCTCCTTAACTTCTCAACTTGTTGCGAGAGAAGCACTTCATGAAATTTTAATGTTCACTCTACAGCAAATTCAGATACTGATACTGCAGATGCACACGTGCAATAGGAGATGGGTAAGATATGGGAGTCATGGCAAATTGCTCTTTGAGACAATGGCTCTTTCCTGAAAAGCAGATAATCTTACAGGTCCCTGTTTGCTTGCTTTTACATGATTCTGCAACCTAAAGGCATCTTGCCCCGGTTGGATGAGCACCTACCTATGAATAGGCATCCAAGTTTTTGGATGCAAGAAATACTGACACTTCATAATAGTATTTTTAAAATATGCTTTTAAAAACACATTTTCTATAGCTGATCTTCTGTTCAGTGAGAGTGGGCAGCATCACACAAAGGGGATAGACTGGATTGCTGTTTCTGCTATCTTTACATCACTTGCCAGGATTTAAAAATCCACTTGCCCAAGACTAGTTGGGATGCGGAGAGTGTGAATGGGTTGAGTGGTGTCAGGGAGCAGAGACAGTGGCAGACCGATGGGGGGATGGGAGGGCGAAAGGCCCCGTGGCACCATTTGCAGGGGGAGCACCCCCTGGGCCTTCACGACTTGCAGGAAATGAGCGGGTGCAGGAGGCTCTGAGGAGCAGCTGGTTGGAGCACAGGAGCAGGCAGGGGGCTGTGGGTGACCAGGAGGAGGAACTTCCCCAACATTATCCCCTGGACGGGGAATGAGGCTCCCAGCCCGGTAGGGGGAACTGGCACCAGATCTGATTGGGCTGCAGAGCTGGAGTGGGAGAAGTGGGCACTGTGCAGCAGGTAAGAGCAAGGGGGTGGCAGCAGTGCCCGGCCAGATCCGGAGGAGCCGCCGCCATGAGCAGCAAAAAGTCCCCAGGGCACAGGAGGAGGAAAGCCGTGTGTCTGCTGGCAGGTTCAGACCCCTCCCTCCCCAGGGCAGCGCTCTGGAGTGCCCTGTGCGGGGGTGCACATGAGATGGGGTACACAAACGCAATCACTGGCCCTCGGGTGCAGGAGACCCACGGTACGCCAGCATTGGGATGGTTGACTTCTACACTTACAGCAACACAGGCAGCCACTCCTTTAAGACGTCAGCAAGACAGAAGCAGAGTGGTCAAGGAGCCATTGCTGTATCTTTAGGACAAGAGACAGCAGAGTGGCATCTGCCTCACTTCTCTTTGACTGGGGGAAACCAGAAGTGAGTCTGTAAATGGGTGGTTGCATATGGGCACATGCAGTACGAGTTGGAAGATGTGGGTCTGAGGAGGAAGAGGAGGGATGATATGGGAGAGGAAGATACATGAGAACACCACACAGGGAGAGAGGAAGATACCAGAAATCTAGGAGAGAAACAAAAGAACAGAACTCAGTGTAAGGAGAAAGACAAGAAGCTACTCAAAAACAACACAGAAAAAGGTACAACTCAATGTATAATAGCAAAAAATGTATAGAGCAAAGTCAGGAAGGGGAAACAGGAGCCAACAGAAGTACAGGAAACTGGGTAAGCTGTAGAATAAGAAGCAAGCTTGATATTTACAAGAATATCTTCTTCCTTAATTAAACTGAGGCAAAGAATCTCAAACTGTGGCCTAGGAAAATTGTAATGCCCCCCTTCCTTGTTTCTAGCTTCTAAACTCCAATCAGTCCCAGCTCTGCCACTGGCCTGCTGAGCAACTTTGAGCAAGTCACTGGCCCGCTCTGTGCCTCAGTTTCCCCAGTTGTAAAATAGGGATACAATACTGACCTCTCTTTTTAAAGCATTTTAAGTGCTCTGGATGAAAGTGCTCTGGCTCCCCACAAATAAATGAGTTTGAGGCCCCTGAACTGAATCTCATGAGTCCCTCGATATTCAGCATTTTCCTTAAAGCTCCTGCTGCATATGAATATGTGAGAATCTTAACTTTCATTTCTAAACAATAAGGATGTTTCTAGCCCTCATGATCGCAGAGAAAAACATGAGTGGAGTGTAATCCGAAGTTAAAAAACAGAAGGCAAATAAAAGGTCTGCAAAATTATTAATTAATATTTAAAATCTCATGTTTTATAAGCCTATCTTGATTGTTTTGAGGAAGGAGTGAATCTTGATTTTTTAATGCTCTGAGGTGTGAATTCTCGGTAACTGCTTAGAAAGCGCTCATCAGAGAGCTAGCCATCAGGTAAAAGAAATCATGAACGATGGGAAAGGATGTTTTGGTTTTTTTAAGTTCAAAATGACAGGCCTTGCTTGAGTAACTGGTGGCAAATAGATGTTCCAAATAAGTGGGCAACCCTCAAGAGAGCCAGAGAATTATCAAGTGTGGTAAAGTCAAGCCAGATGGCTATGGCAGGGTACATCAGGGCCGATATGTGAGCCCTAGAATGCTTAAAGCCCTCTTCCCTACAGGCAGGAAAGAGGTTGCAGCTGGGGCTGATTAGGCAGTTAGGCCACCTGGGGCTGCTTAACTAATTAGGCCACCTGGGGCTAATCAAGGAGCCCCGCCCCAAACACTTAAAAACCTCCAGTGCAAGCAGGCAGTTGGAGGTGGTAGAGTGAGGAGAAGAGGAAGGAGCTGCTGGAGTATTGGAGAGAGAAGTTTGGAAATAGAGTTTTGAGGTAGAGGTTTCTACTGCTGGGGAAGCAGAGCTAAGGGGACCCTGATCCTGGACCCCCCAGCCTACAGGGAGAACAGGTACCCTGCTGGGCCACTGGCATAAACAGGCTAGCTGCCTTCCCCAGTGAGGGTGGGGAGACAGCCCCTCAGGCCTACAGAAAGGCCAACACCTGCTTGCCCTGAAGGGAGTGGCCAAAGAGAGGGGAAGACCCAGAGACTTTCCCGGACTGGGGTGGGACTACCTCAGGCCCCACAGCCTACAGAGACTGTCGCCAGTGGGCGAGCGCCAGAAAGGGGGGCTGGCATACCACACAAGTATTAGAGTTAATCCAAGGTATCAGGTGTCAATGGCATTCTATTACCGTGGGCTGATTGCGTCCCTCCGAAATACAAGTTAGTTTGGGAGGAACTATCCCCAAGTCCCAATCTCCTGCATTGTTTTGCCTACACTTTATTCCTGGAAGTAATTCACTAACAGAAAACAAACAAAGAGAGGACTTTGTTTAGTCTAATTGCCCCATGATTCAACTATCAACTTCCTCTTCTTTTGTATGTAATGGGCTAAATCAGGGAGGGTAGGAGTGGGTCCTGAACTACCTGATTGATTATAAAATAAATATTCAAATGTGATCTAACACAATACTAAAGATATGCTTCCAAATAAATAACCTTCGAGCATACATGGCTTCTTGCTGCTTCCATCATTATATTGGCTACTCCCATCACATGTACTGAGATCACTGAAGACAAGTTGATGATATTATAAACCATGACAACTGCAATAAAAATTCAAACACCTTTATGTGGTGCCATGCTGGGGGAGGACAGCTTTTTTAAATTGCTCAACTCCTGGCCAGGGCTCAAAGTCTGAGACTATAAGGTCAGAAGGAACCATTATGATCATCTAGTCTGAACTGCTGCACAATGCAGGCCACAAAACTTGACCCACCCACTCCTGTAATAGGCCCCTATCCTATGACTGAGTTATTGAAGTCCTCAAATAATGATTTAAAGACACCAAGGTTCAGAGAATCCAGAAGTAAGTGATCCATGCCCCATGCTGCAGAGGAAGGGAAAAAACCCCAGAGCCTATGCCAAATTATCCTGGGGGAAAATCCCTTCCCGATCCCAAATATGGCAATCAGTTAAACCCTGAGCATGTGGGCAAGACTCACCAGCCAGACACCCAGAAAGAATTCTCTGTAACAACTCAGAACCCACCCCCTAACATCCCATCACAGGCCATTGGGCATATTTACTACTAGTAGTCAAAAATCAGTCAATTGTCAAATTAAGTTTATGGAGGGGTGGTATCATGGAACAGCTTATCAAGCTCAGTCTTGAAGGCAGCTAGGTTTCTTGCCCCCACCGCTTCCCTTGGACGGCTGTTCCAGATCTTCCCTCCCTTGATTAGAAATCTTCATCTAATTTCAAGTCTAAGCTTCCTGATGGCCAGTTTATATCCATTTGTTCTGGTATTTATTATACAGAATTTCCATTTAAGAGTTGTAAAAAGAGATGTTTTTCCAGGTTCATTCCTGTCAGATATTTGTTTACCAAAAGCTCCACTCTAGGTGTGTAACCTATTGTTTAACAAGCCAATACACAAACATTTAGGGCTTCTTGTTTATATACAGCCACCATTTCCCAATAAAAACACTATCATAAGAAATTAAGGGCTTAAGCAGCAAATATTTCCTTACACTAACAGATATTGCTGCCACAATGCAATCACCGTGCTAAAGGCAATCAGTTCAGCTTTGTGTCACCACAGGTATGTCTATACGGACAGCGGCAAAGTCGCTGCCGCCAGATCGACTTTTCTGGATCAATTGAGCGGTCAGTGAAGACCCACTCAATCAATCCAGAAGTCAATGCTGTTAAACCACCCCCCTCAAGTGGCGTAGCACTGCATCGACGGGAATTGGCGCAGTACAGTGAAGATGCCGTGCAGAAGGCACAGCAGTCGACGGGAGTTACGCAAGCTATGCAGAGTAGCCTGCGTAATTCACGTTGACTGCCGCTGAATTGCCAGGTAAATGTAGACCAGCCCCATGTGTCAGCTTCATACCAGGAAGTGACACACAGCTGTCTGCAGCAGAGTATCAAAAACTTTGAAACGTGGCTACAGAACAGTGTGTTAATTTGATACAAATGCACCCTCAAGAAATCCAGAAATTCTAGTTGCCTTTACTCCTACTGCAGTTTCACTATGGCTAGTTGCAGTATTTTACTACCCCACTAAAGAATATTGTATCAGTTGTTTATAAGGGATATTATTTACAAATATGCACCTATGCCATATCCATGCCTAGGTCAGGGTTTACTATTCCAGAGTACAGAAGGATGAGACACATCAACCACAAAAAGACTGATTTTGTTTAGCAGTATCTAAAAATGTGACATTAACACTGGATAGGCGGCCCCAGTCTGGCTCAATATGTAGCTATCACGTGCACAATTTTAAGGTGCCTGAGGAACATAGGCTCTGTTTACATCGTGTGTCCCTCTGAACTCAAGCTGTTCAAGAAGGACAGGGTGACAGCAGGGCCATTGGCCAGCCTTCACTCTCCCTCCCCCATTTCACACAGCCAGCAGACCTGGACAGGCAAACAGAAGAGCAGCTCGCTGCACCTCCCTCTGGGGTGGTGCAGTTGCCATGCTGATCTGACTGAGCTATCCAAAACGCCTTCTGGGGGTTCTGGCTGCAGCACAGCCGTCCTGCACCCACTCCAACATGCCAGATGGTGCGTAGGGCATAATCCAGTCTACCGTATTTAGAAATCACAGGCCTGACTCTCTGAATGGAGACTGCTCAGGACCTCACACATTCAAAGCCCTATGCTTTGCTAGCAATCAAAGCTCACCAAGTTTAACCATGCCACTGAACAGAGTCACTGGGTTCCTTTCAGCGATGATTTGACATTAAACCCCACTTGCCTAAGAGAACAGAAATAATAAAACACCTACAGCACCAGCCCTACAGCTTGAAACAAAGTTTTGTTCAGGGTGGATTTTTAAATACAAATACCAGCTTCACCTGCTCCCCTTTAGATACATCTGTTTTGCTGCAGCTAGACAATAAGGGTTTCAATCACATCGGACCGTAAAAAAAGTCCAAATCTAAAACTCAAACTGGCATCTAGGTGTGAAGTCATATGTCTGTGATGTTTGTGTTCAAACCACTTTGTCAACAGGATATTCCTCAGGCTAAACAATTTTGAGTAGCACTGACAAGAAGAGAACTGATAGATCAGACAGTTGTCTAACAAAAGGTTGCCAGGTCTTTACTACACTCCACCCTCTGTGCGCGTTCAGAGCGCCACCATTATCTTAACAAGGCACATAATATACTATCAGCTTAGCCAAGGACCTGACAAGTAGAGTTTCAGCAATAAAGGTTCTTGAGACAAGCATTTAAAGTCAACCTTACATGGAACCTGAGGAACTGATGAGTGAGCATTTCTAAAACACATTTGTTTTTCTATTCTGAAAGCTTTGTGGGGCAGAAACACATTTAGAAAGGCTCTCCTGATTTACAGGCGAGCAGTAACTGCATTGCAAATTCTAAAGGTTGGCTAAAAAAGAGTGAAGGTCATGGACAACAGCTCTCCTCAGCACCTTGCTGGGTTGGGTGTACATAAATACAGCAGTGCTCGGTCCTTAGTTAAATAATCTCAGGCTCTTAATAAAAAGGTTTCATTTCTTTGATCCGAAGACACCATCAGAAGCACTGCCAAAGCTGACTAAAAAGGAAACCCCCGTCTGCTTGTGTTTAATCTAATGGGAGTTTCTTACTTCGGTACTTGTGCGTTAGTGCTTTTCCAGGGTGCTGCTGGCAGTGCTGTCTTTTGGATGAGACGTAAGACTAAGTTCTTGAAAGCTTCTGGTCATTAAAGATCCCGTGGCACTTTTCACCAGAATACGGTATTCTGACCAAACACCCACTAGTATAATTACAGTCAGTCAACCTGAAGCCCTACCTCTCTGCAATTTCAATTGGATTTTATTGTTTACTCCTTGCCCCCAAATGCTGTTAAATTATTGTATGCGGTAGAACAGTTATGTTCCTCCCTAGAGGATGCTTTTAAATAGTTGATGAGGTGATACAATAGAGTATTTATATTAAAATATATATATAATTTTAGTCAATAAAGCACTTTGGGATTCCTTATTATGAGGCACAGTGACCTCCTAAAGCTCAAACTAAAAAATAAACTCCCCCTCTCAAAAACAAAAAAAACCTCAGTTGCTCATATTTCTTGTTGTAAACAGACACCAAGATAGCATTGCTTTTAATTTGGTTTTTAAACTATACTCTCTTTGGATAAGCCAGGCCTGATTAAAAATTTCCCAGCAGTGTCCATGAATTAATTAATGCTGTTAGCCTAGTTAGTTAATTCCTTAGCAGCCTCTCTACAGCTGTAGCATTTTACTTGTCTGGCATGGAGATATACTTGAGGGAAAGATGGGCATGAAGTAAAACCCCGTTCCACCTCTACACAGTGAGAAAGTTCAGATCTGGATCTAAATATTGATGCCTGGAGCTCGGACATTAGAATGCTACCTATGACATTAGAAATGCTATGGTGATTCTACCATGAAAAATGACTGGTTACTTATGTAACCAGATGCATAGCCCCAATAAGATTTTACTACTTAAAAAAAAAAACCAGCTTCAGTTAACACAGCAGAAACAATACACATCAGGGGAAGGGAGTTGGATTCTATTTTAGCTCATGTTCATTGTTAGCTAAATTCCATTTACAGAATATTTTATTATGGGTAATGCACAAACCAGAAAGGGTTCAGTTTGCTTTGCAAATGGCATGTGGAGCTGGCTACTGACAGACAGAATACTGGACTAGCTATATTGGGGTAAGAAGACAGACTCAAGGCACCATCTTTGCAAAAGTCACTTTTCAGAAAATACTTGCACAGTAAGCTCCCTCCCAGTGACAAGTTAATCATCTACGGCAGGATTTTCAAATGTGCTCATGATTGGTCTAAATCCACATCCATTAAAGTCTATGATAAAATGTCCATAAGCTTCTTTCAACGGGAGCAGAATTAGGCCCACATTAAGTGCTTTTGAAAATTCCACCTTTAAAAGGTAAGGCAAAAACTTTTCCACATAAACTCTTTACCAGAAGCATGTTCATGTTTAAAGGCGAACACAAAATTCATATGAAACAGAATCTGCATATGATAAATTCAGCAACGGAAAGGATGTGGTCAAAACTAGATGAATGCAGAAACTTTTTACCAAGAGCTCACTTAAATTCAAGAACATTCCTCCCCCCCCCCAGCAATCTTAATCTGAAATAAAAAGCAGTTAAATTAAACTATTTATAAATTTCTCAGTTCTAGCTGTAGCCATGATAAATACCTCACCCAAATTAAAATGTATCTTACTGAACTACATGAGCAACGTGAAATCTTTTATTTGAATGTAGATAGTTCAGCCCTTTTACTTGCCGGAGATACACTGACTACAGAAAAGTTTCATGTGGGAATATTGTTCATGTCATTTCCCCAACCACCCTGAAATGTGCCATCCCAGGGGGATACACAAATAATTTTAAAAAATTGCCCTGATACCCTTCCTTAAGTCAATTTTTAAACCTGGGCCAATTTCAAATTCTGGAAATAAAAGCAGCACCACCACCCACACAACTTCTCAAGGTCCCTCTACTTCCATGGTTCTATAAAACCGGGGGGGGGGGGAGATATCGCAGATTTCCCCCTTGACATGCACCTGTTTTCATAGGTGCTGGAACTACAGGGTGCGGGGGCACGGGGTACTGCCACACCCTCTGGTTTGAAGTGGTTCCATTATATACAGGGTTTATAGTTTGGTTCAATTGCTCTCAGCACCCCCACTACAAAAATTGTTCCAGGCAGTTCCCTATCAATTATACAGAAGACTGAACTGCTTTAAAGACTGTTAAAAACCAGTAACACACACTTCACTTTCAAGAGGAAGACACATTTCATTCACCAATACTGATGCAATTTGCTGATCAGGGAACTGAAGTGTCTATTCAAGAGTACTGATTTCCAATATACATTTAAATGTAAGTCAACTCAATTACAGTAACTTAAGTTTGGATCTTGTAACACAAGCAGTTTTCCTTATGCTTTAAAAGCTTACTTACATTTGCAACATGATTTTGTTCAGAAAGACACCATCTACCAGATCCATATACATAGTCAATTTGTCATCATTTTCGTTCCCTAATGGTCCAAATGTCTTCACCTGTCAAAAAAATCAGATAAATAAATTGTGGTGGCTTATTAAAGTAATGTATTTATTTATTACAGAATAACCTAAATTTGCACACATTCCAACTCCCATTTGAAACCACACCCAACCCCACACCTGATAAAGCAACTACATACTTAGTAGTTAAACAATCCCTGTACAGCATCCAAACAAAAGGCTCATCTGCGAATAAGGGGAGGTAACCAGCCCTGCTGTAAACCCATTGATTTCAACAGTGCTGAAGCGATTTACCCCAGAATTGAGTTTAAAATCAAGATAAGATTTTTTCTAGAAGACCTGCTCTAGGAATTATTTTGGAAAACTTACATGGCCTGCCTGTGTTATACAGGTCAGACCAGATGATCACAACAGTCCCTTTTGACCTTGGAATTTATTAATTTGACAAACTTCTTTACACCCGTTTTCCCTGCCTACACATTTTTTTCTTCCCCTAACAAGAAACATCAAGGCCCATAAAAATAAAGAACAGTGGCTATTTAGAGATTCTCACCACCATTAGGGACAAATATTTTGGGCTGAGGGTGCCCAGGACTCTGACAACATTGTCCACGTTTAATTTAAGATTGAGACCGATTCCCAAGTGATGGCAGATGTCAAACTCCTAAAAAGAAAGCTCATTGCACCAGGGCAAGATTTACACAATTCAGGCTCCATTCCCATCCCCCATTCCAAAGGTGGGTTTTGACTCCCTGCATATCAGGACCCACATGGTCCTTTTTCAGATTTCCTGAAAGTTTCATCCCAATTTACAAATCGCTCAACTTTTACCTACGGGTTCGTGTGACAATCCTATTCTGGGCAGTATTTTTGCTTTGGGCCTAACATTCAAACATCCGAACATTAAGTACGTGGCAAAAGAACTAGATTCCTGTTTGCAAGACGGTCCCCACTCCCTCGGAAGTCGAAGTCAAAGTCCCTTTTCTTCACTGCACCTATTGTTAGCAGCACCTAACCAAGCGCGCTGCAAGGGGAACAGCCCGCCAGCTCGGAGAGAGAACAGCTTGGGTTTGTTTTGCAGCCAGGTCGCTAGGAGAGCCCCTGGCTCCTGATCGCAGTCCCTTGCGGCCGCTTTAGTTAAAGTGGGGATGAGAAAAAAAAAAAGCTACTTTGTGACTGCACGATTCCTAGGGACAGGTGGTTTTTGGTCACTTTGCAAGTAACCGGGACCCAGGACCCGGTCCCCGCCAGCCGCGGTAACAATTCAGCCGGCCAAGAGACCTTGCTTTTAGGAACCAAAAAGGGGGGCACGGCCCCGAAGCAGCACGGGGTGTGCGCGCAGCGGAGGCGGGACGTTAGCCTGCCCCCGGCACCTCGGGGTCGGCGGCCAGGTGCTCCAGGAGGCGGGGGGAGCGAGCAGCCCCCTTCCCCGAGCCTGCAGCGCGGGGGCCCCAAACTCACCCAGGTGACCAGCGGGCTCTGCAGCAAGAGCTCCAGGAGCTCGGACACCGTCACGTCCATGTTCCCGCGGGGCTGGGGGCACAAGGCGGGCCGCGCGGGACGGGCTGGCTCACTCGGGAGACAAAGGCGAGGAGCCCATGTTCCGGCTCGGGAACAATGCGAGGGCCAGCCCTCCTCCCCGCGGGGCGCGCCCGGGCCGCTCGTGTCCTCCGGCGGCGCGTCCCCTTCGCAGGCTGCTCGGCCAGCGCTCGGCGCCCCCGGCGCAGCACGGCCCCTCCCCCGGCGGAGTGGCTCCGCGGGCGGGGCGAGCCCGGCGGAGACGCGTTACTTGGAGCGGTTCCTGCGGCGGGCGGGCGCGCGGGGGCGAGGGAGCCGCTCCCGGGGACCGCACGCGCCGCGCTGCATAGCCAGAGCGGGGCGGGGACGGTGGGTGCGAACAGCGGGGGGGGGATGCACGGCCCGGAAACTACCCGGAGCTCGAGGGAGGCCAGGCCAGGGCGCCGCGACTACCTGGGGCAGCGCGGCCAACTGCGACCCCCCCGCAATTAGACCGGGGGTGGGGGGCGCTCTAACAGGCATCGCCGGCTGCAAATGGGAGGCGGGGGGAGGGACGGAGCCTGGCCAATGGGAGCCGCCCCTGGGCTAACTTTGATGTGAGCGCGGCTGGGAAGCCGAAGCGCGGCTCGGCTGCGCCTGACGGTGGGCGATGCCCGAGGGGACCCTGCCTGCGGCTGGCCCCCGGCGTGTGCACCCCGCTGGGGGGAGCGCTCGGCCTGGGCGCGCCGCTGAACGGCGGAGCGGGGAACCGACCCCGCGGCTCCGAAGCGTGCCCGGCGGCGAGGCTGAAGAGCCTCCTTTGCCCTGCAGGGCGTCTCCTCCGTGCGGGTGGCCGTGGCGAGCACGAGTCCCGCGCTCGCCCGCCCCTTGTGTTCGCTCGTCAGCGCCGGCCCCGCGCGTCCCCAAACGGGGGGCTGGGTCAGACGGGAGCGAAACCTCCCCGCCTAACTGGGAGCCGCGGGCAGCGACCTCTCTCCCCCCCTCCGCCTTCTCTGGCGCCCAGCGCGCTCGGCTCCTTGCCTTGGACTTTTCCGCCAGCCCTTCCCGCGGGAGGGCCCGGGGCCAGCCCGGCTATTCACCGGAGCCGGGAGGGTGCTGGTTCTCGCGCTTCACGCAGCCCTGTCTTCTCTCCCGAGCGGCCAAACCTGCGCTACTCTGCGTGGAAGGGGAAGATCAGCGGGATGGAGCGTTGGGCCGCTGATCGGACTGGCTGGACGAGGCTTAGGCTGAGTAACTGGAGCTCTGCAGACCGCCACAGCTAGTCATTTCTGAAGACAGACAGTCAAATAGCAGGGCTAAAGCCAACAGGTGGCATGGGGACTTCCAGAGGTGTTTTCAGCACTACCCACATTAGCTTCCAAGTTAATTAGCAGAGAGATCAGCGCTTTTGTTTGTCTCCATGTGAACAACCATAACTGTTTGGTTTCTGGTTATTCATCCACTCAGCTAAAAATCTTTTCGGGGAGAGGGGGGACTACAGAAAGTCAAATGAGGTCCCTCGTTACTGCAAAATGCAATGGAACAGAAAAAAATAGATGAGGAAAGGCTGGTTTCAAAAACTTAATGGGGAACTGTGGTTTCTCTCTGAGGTCCCAAAATTAGGGTACACTGTCATGAACCTCCCTACTCTTGTAGTCACAGAGGCTGAAGAGTAGGAAGAACAATCAGGTGGTTAAGGCATGCGGTTGGGAGGTAGGAGCACGATCTCTAACTTGGCTGCAGGCGACTTGTATGACTTAAGGAAAGTCAATCTCTCTGTGCCTCAGTTTCTCCCTGTGTAAGAGCCTAATCCAAAACCACTGAAGTCAGTGAAAAGATTCCGGTTGGCTTTAGATCAGACTCTAAATAGCGCTACTACTACTTACAACCTGACAGAGGAATTGTGCACATAGTTAACATTTATAAAAAGTGCTTTCAGACCCTCCAACTGGACGGTGCAAAGTATTATTATGAAATCAGTGGATAGCATTTGAAGCAGCATAATGAATACTCTGAAAGCTACGGGGAGGTGTTTAGTCGGCTAGAACAAAAGAAACCCAGGGGTGCTTTAAAATGTATTGCTTTGCATGTCACAGATACCGAAGGACAGCAAGAAACTGAAGGGTGAAAAGGAAAATTGTGGATGTAGTCAGATGAGTGAGAAGCATAAACTACTGCATGTCTCTATTTTTTAAATAAATACAATAATCCTGGTTATGCTCTGCTAGTTGTATTCTTTAACACTTACAAAATATTTACCACTGTCAAATGTTGTGTATTGGGATACGTCTGCCAAGATACAGTCTTGGCAAAAGAAGGTAGGAATTATTTTCTTTCAGACAGAATTTAGCCTATTTGAGCTATAAAAAAAATTCTAGATAATTACACATGCTGCATGATATTCCTATCACATTCAACCAAATTGCAGATAGGCATTTTGATGCGTTTAATTTGCATCTTGATAGTTACAATATTCTCAGAGTTGAAATGAAACCCTCTATGCAAGGTACTAGCATCTAGCTGTAGTTTGCTACATTTGTTTTTTTACAGATGTAGTACATAATTTACCCTGTTTAACCAGCTTCCCCATCACTGACTTTACTAGTACAGCCGATCATTTTATTGTTTAGACACTAAGATCTCTAGATTAGAGACCGTTTTTATTTTCGAGTATTATAGAGGGGTCAAGCACATTAGCAGCAGTAAACAAATAGGACAGAATGCCTTGATATAAGATATCTTTAAATTATTTTTCTGCACATTTTCCTTGAACAAGGTGTGGGAATCTCAGTTGCTTGGAGCAACATAGCTGTAGAGTTTGTAAAAGTCTACTGCTAAATGGTAACAGTCACTGTTAATTGTAGTGTCTTGTTTATATAATTTAATTTGGATTTTAATAACTTGTCAAAATCTATGGTGGTGCATAATTAGGCAGATAAGTAGAATCCTTTTCTCCCTGGGAGCCAGTTTCTTGCCCTCAGTGAGAAAAAGATTAGCCCCATGTATGTGATTGGGAGATTTTTCTAACAGGACAGGAGGAAAGAAAACACATTCTCCTCAGGTTGGAAAGAGTTGCTGAGACAATGTGGGATTGATCAGACTCACTCATCTGTCATTTAAAGACTAGGCAAACTAAGTGGAAGATCACTTCCTGTTTGTAGAACCTGTGCTCTGTCTACTTCATTAAATCAGCCCAGCTGGAGAACGTTTATCTACCCTTCAACACTGTAAGAAGTGTCATGTCTTATTGCAAATCAAGATGGGCTCAACTTTCAGAGTTCAGATCTGCATTTGTATTTCTGCACAATTCAGGGTTCTTCCTATCTAGGGACGCACTTGTAAAATTTGAACCCTCAAAGTTGTAGATTACTAAATTACAACGACGCCTAACCCTTGGATGCTTGGCAAACTTGGTCTATTTAAATGGTCACTTGCCTACATCCCACTATACATGCTGCTCTAGCTTTCCTGAGAAAAGTGGAGCAGCAGTAACTGAACAATAAAAGAAAAAGGCAGAAAACAGTGGGTCACATACTCATCAGTGTGTCATATTCAGGATCTCAGGAATCTATGAGCCTGACCCTGAGAAAGAATGGAGAATAATGCAGAATAGGAATGATTTTTCTACACATTTTAGAGAGGGGAACTGTTGCAGTTTAACTTCCTGTAACCTGTGATCTTCCATACTATTGCCGGATATGTTCCTCCACTTACTGGTGAAGTAATGTTCTCTAGAGGTTAGAGCAGGGACTAGTGATTAGGAAGATCGAACTAGCTAAAGGATAGGGTCAGAAGTCAGGAACCCTGGATTCTATTTTCAGTTCTGCTACCAACTCCCGCTGGAACCTTGGAGCAAGTCATTTAACCTCTCTAAGCCTTAACTTCTCCATCTATAAAATGGGGATAATTACCCAGTTTTGTAAAGTGATGTGAGATCCTCATCTGAAAGGCACTATGTAAGTATTAACCTACCATAACTTCCCGCTGTCCTCACAGAACCCTAACTAGAGCAGTCGGTCTCTCAAGATAGGATTTGGGCATTTGGAATGGGGGATAATTGAAAGAGACTGTGGAGGAAGGGTCATAATAGCTCACAAATTATAAAACGAGCGTGTGCTGATCTAACGGCTCCAAGGGGATAAAAGTCTGATCCTGTGAGGTGCCGTGGGAGATCAGAGTACTCCGCATCTCAGAGAAAGTTGTTGGCCACTCACAGCAGCAGACAATATGGGTGAAGTCTTGGCCTCAGTGACAGCAGTAGCAAAACTGACTCCTATTAAGTTCAATGGGGTCAGGATTTCACGCCATGATTTTCACTTCTCTGTATAAGGAGATGGGTTCCATCTGGTGGATTCAGGAAGGCATAGCATGCTTGACTTAATGTCAAATTACCAAATTAGCTATGAATTCAAGATAAAAGCTTGTGGGCAGTGCAAGTTTCAGATAAAAACCAAATCATTGCAATGGATAATAAATATATATTACAATAATAGAAAAATGGACGCACTTTGAAAATGTGATATGAAAAAAAAGGTAACGAGCTTTCATTCCCCCCCCCCTCAATTTCTCACACCTACTTTTTAAACAAATTATTACTCTAGTTCCCCAAAGTGAGCTAGGCGTTTTAAAACACTTAAGAAGAAAGGCACCTGCTTAAAGAGTTTACAAAAATACAGAAATAAAAAGTTGAGGGATTGAGAGAGAGAGGGTTGGGATGAGTGTCGTGGGCCTATGACTTGGAAAGTTTGTTACTTTCCAACCTCCACTTCCTAACCTGGAATCATGATCTTCAGGGTGGGGTCCTCAAGAGCACTCAGTGATGGCTTAACTCTGCTCCTATTAAAGTCAAGGATAAAATTCCCATCGATTTTGATGGGAGCAAAAATTAGATCAATGCTGAATGCTTTTTGAAAAAATCCTGCTCCCAGTGCATAAAGGTAGTCTGGGGAATAGAGGCTTCTTCTGCTTTTAGAGTCCTTGGTCCAATGTGACTTTTTTCCTTGTCTTCTCCCTTGCTGATTGTCCCATGGTTTCAATGCAGCTCTCACCCAGACACATACTGCTTTCCTATATTTACTGCCTACCTGCTGGTTGCCATAGTAATCAGCCCACTTTCCCCCATCCCGTCTCACCAAAGCAACAGTTGGCTTGCAACACCTACCCACCTACTAAGAATTAAGTTCTTGTCTCTGTACAAACAACTGATGGGGTATGCTGCTGCTGCTGTCACAAAGGCAATGAAATAAATATTGGTGTATTTATGTAAGTGTGTTCCAATCTAGGTCTAAGCATGAGTGTGTGAATGGATAACTGCACTCTCTGCTCAAATCAGTAAGGAAAATACTGTGCACATTTGTATTACGTGCCATTTGTATTATGTGGTTTTTCTAGTGGTTTGTAACATTCATTTCTAAACCTTTTTTGGTCAAGATTTGGCAAAGTGCTCATTTCTCTCCATTACAAATGCTGAACTTCAGCTTCTAAACAAAACCCTTAGTTACCAGAGCACCAAAACAATATCTTTAAGCAGCTAAGAGAATACAAGCCACTAAAAATAGAGGCCATAATTATTAACACCTCTATTTATTATTGTTGCACACATTTCTAAAGTACCTACCACCATCATCCAGTAACTGGGTGACAGAACTTCACACACTACAAAAGAAGAAAAAATTCTAAATCCAAGCATTTTCAAATGCTCTTTTATGCTGACTGTACACAGCATGATTCACCTCTCTCAAGCTGTCCCCTGGCAACAGCTATAAGCATTAACAAAGCTACACCATTCATGTGTTGTCTGAAGTGTAAGGTCCTGAGCCATGGGAATAGCAGAATTTACAAAATTACAATACAGGACCGCTAAAGCGATGGTAATGAAAGTAGGTTTTTCATTTCTGTCTGCCTAGGAGTGTAATTAAGAAACTTGCTTGTAAATATGACTCTGCTGCTCACAACTAAGATTTTTAGCAATAAAGACAATATATTTTAGACTAGTATGAAAAGAGCTGCTAGAGCAGCATTGACAGGAGAATCCCCCATATCTTGCTATCCACTGCCCACTGCCATTTTTTATTTTTTTATTTTTTTTAAACAAACTCTTTCCATAGCGTGTCTGCTGGCTCAGCCAGATGGCACCATTAAATATTAACCAACTACTGTTCCCTGTAAAAATCTAGGGGATTAATGCCTTTTGTTTTTGGAAACCTAATTTCAAACCTGGTTGTGGGCACAAATGAACTCTTTGTTTTTCCCCATTTGTTGCTGTCGAGCACAAGGGTTTTTAAAGATACTTTGCATGAATTATATTTTAATAGGTAGGTACACATGCTCTAATTCATAACTTCATGAATGGCCATCACACTTATTTGTCATCACAGAATATCCCCTGGGCAATGGCAACAATTGCTTACATGGAAAAGTGACACTTGGGAAGTATTCAATGTATGTTAGTCATGTTTAATGGAATTTAACAGCTGGAAAAAAGGAGAAACCAATTCTGTGTGACCAGCATGCACAGACCCCAGTTAGGGAAATTCTGACCTAGTGGATGTTTTTTTGGGTTACCCAATTACCCAACAACTGGCAGTTTTCATTCAGGGTAAGGTACCTTATGGGGCGTTGTTGGATCAGGAAGAGCTGTATTGGCAGAACTGGTTGTGGAAGTTTAGGCACTGCCTCTCTGCAGCAAGTTAGCACGCCCTTCTATGAGCTTTCTGACCTAGCATTTTCCTGTCCATTGTAGAGCAGTTTCAGATAGATTGTACCTCAGGACATCTGAAGAATTTTGGGACAAGGCTCAGGCTACCTCCATGAAACTGTTACATTTAAGTCAGTCTCCTGTGAATGGGATTATTAAAAAAAGTGGGGATGGAAGAGACTTGTTAGACTATTCAGATGACTTCATGCCATTGCTAGATTGTTCCTTATAATGCATTCTGTAAGGGCCAAATGTAAGGGTCAAAGCTTGTTCCCCTCTTCACCACAAGCATAGAAGGCCCTAAATGTCACAGAACCATCACAATTCTATTGTGCAGGGAGATCTAACAGAAGGGTTTTAACAGTCTGCCACCACTGAGAAGCTAAATCCACAGCAGCACTGGGGGCGTGAGATACAGAAAGTGCATAACCTTAGGGTCCATGACTGAGAAATTTCTTACCTGATCATTTTCTGTTAGCAGGCTCTCTCATCACTAATGGGTTAATAATCGCTCTGTGAATTGACTGCAACAGCCAATGTTGTTGCTGGAAGCTCCAAGACAAAGCCCTACCCTGCAGAGTACCACAAGATTTCTTCCACATCTGTTGAAACACTTCAGCAACTGATTATCAACATTAAGACAACTTGATATAATGTATCTATTAACCCTGAGACTTAGACATCTAACTGTCTTCCTTCAGATAAAAATTTCAAATTGAGATCTATCATTTACCAGACTATCAGGATGGGTTGAATGAGAAAAGTTGCCAACAGAATGAAATATTTACCTGATGATTTTCTTTCTTTTGCATGGCTTCTCTCCTCATTCATCACTAATGGGAAGTAGTGAGCAGTGACATCACAGACATAGCGGGTGAAAAGATGAGCAGAATTTTAATGGAATAGTAGAATAATAGGCAGTAATGAAAGTTTTCCCCATATAATGCAAGGATTATGTGGGAACCAACTCAGTAGCACCCTTCTACTGAAGGCGGCCTCTACTGAGCAATGGAAACCTACTTTCCTCAGATGAGGCTTGTACATTTTTCTCCAGTGCCAGAAGGGGCTTCTGTGACTAGCTTCCCAGATGCGTAACATGCCAGCTGGTGCAAGATTTTTATATCTTGCCTGCTGCAACTCTGATGCCCTAAGGCCCTGGCATTGGGTGCTATTAGTATGTGAACTCCATATGCTTGAGATACATCTTTAGAACATTAGGAATGCCCATTTATGACACAGCCTGCCAAAGGCATGCTAAGGGTTAGAACAAAACGACGGGAGCACTGTTTCCTAGGAATTACTGAAAGAGGAATTTACCTTGAACAAAAAGGTTTCTGGAGCTATAAGGTTTACCTTTTCCTTATGACGGTAATGGTGTGGGTCTTGTAAAAATAGTTGATCTAATTCCAAAATCTGCCTTTCAGAGGTAATGGCAACTAGAAAGGCCAGGTAATGGCAACTAGAAAGGCCAGCCACAGGCTGGTTGAACTTGTCATTTTGGTTAATCTTGGCATCGGATGATATTCAAATGAAGCATCTGATGTGCCTGTTTATGGAAGATCAATAGGGATGGTACCCGCATTCCTAATGATGCTTGGTTGTCAGACTCCAATCAGCCCTTCTGAGGAACTGTAATGTAGCTGAGCTCACCTGTACTTTGTGATTATTATTCTTGTATTACAATAGCATCTCGAGATCGGGGCTCCACTTTGCTGGGCAATGCACAAACAGAGGCAGTCCCTGAAAAGAGCTTTCTGTTTCCCCATGCATAGAAATGTAAGTCTGACCAGATCAATGAATGTCACTTCCCAGTTGTGGTCTCTCTGGCTGCCAAAATGTATCAGGGTGGCTAATGGTGAATCTATTCTGAACCGTACTTCTTTTCTGATGGCCTGGCTGTTGAGTGTAAGCATTTTGGGTCTCAATAGAGCTCCTGCTGGTCTTTTCTGCAGATGCAACACAAGTTCCTTGGTTAAGCAGGCTTTCCTTATATATGAAAAAAAAAAAAATCTTTGCTCTGAATGGCTGTAATGAGTCTTTGAAATGGTGGAGTGCGTCTCCTCATTCTTATGGCCTATGGGGTCTTTTGGAAGGAAGTCTCTTTCCGAAGGTGTGACTGTCTCTCAATGGTGGAGCTTCTGCTGCACCAACCTTAGGCTCCGAAGAGTTATGAAATTTGTCTTTATATACCATTTTAGTTTAAATGTGCTTTAAGCAGAAGTCCTCTTTTGGATCTGATGTTCTCACAGGCGGTTTCTACAGGAAACAGTGTATTGAATAATGCTTGTATACTAGATCTACTAATTGGGAAACTACTACTCCTGTCAGCTCCCTCCCCAATGTACATCCCCGTCTTCCTAGCCAGGTAAGAGGAAAAGGGCCTGAAGTTGGAAGTGGCTGGCCTCCACTGAGGACTGGTAGCTAGCCAGGGCTCCCTGCATCCAGATTACTTTCCCCACTTGGGCTGCATAAAGGGAGGACGGAGAGCAGCAGCTTCTGATGCTCACCTCACAGCACTGCCTAGAAGGGGAAAGTGACCTGGATGCAAGGAGCTCTAGCGTGGCTTCTCGCTTCCCCCTGCACAACCCCCAGGGCAGGGGGTGGGTGGAGGAACGTTGGCGGGGGGGGGAGAGAGGGGAAGGTGAGCAGTATCTGCATATCACCACTTGCTCCCTCCTCCAGTGTTCCTCTGTCAGGAAGAAGCAAGGATGCTCTCAGCCCCATGCCTGGCAAGGGTCAGGGCTTATAGCTCATGAACCCTAGTTTGAGACCCAATGGTTTAGACTTTTGTGAATGCTTGTTAAATTGCTGCATGCATTAATCTCACTTATAACATCTGTATCTCATATTGTAAGGCAAGATTTGAGCATCTGTAACTGTAAATCAGACAGAAGAGAAGCATTAACTAGTGTGAAATACTTATCTCCAACAGATGTTATGACCTGCCAGACACACAAGGTCACTCACCACCAGACAAATTTTTGTTCTCTGATGTTCTGCAAAAGATAGTGGTGCTTGCTGGCTCCCTCCCTTCTCTTTCCAACCCCCTGCCCCTCCCGCTCCAGCCCCCATGATGAAGAGATGTGCAAGTGAATTCCTCCCACCAGCTAAGTTTGCAACTCAAAGCAGATGGGGGTGGGTGGAAAGGAATATAAAGCCCTAACAAGGAGGAACCGTATCTCTGTGCTGTTTGGACTCTCAAGGGCAAGGTATTTTAGGCATAAGCAAGAGTTCCCCCATGTTTAGCCTAGGTTAGCTATTAAAGACATGTAGAGCTTGATTATTAGAAGTTTCTACTACTTGAAAGTTAAGGTTGGAACTCATGTGTGTCTCTCTATGCTTACCTGCTTTAACCTTGTAAATAATGCTCATTTCCTTTTCCTAATAATAATGTTTACCTAGTTCATTATAGGGTTGGCTACATATCTTCAGGGTGAGATCCAACGTGTAATTGAGCTGGGGTAAATGACTGGGCCTTGAGCTGGGGTAAATGACTGG
>ML675611.1:29442737-29507425 GCA_007922155.1 Mesoclemmys tuberculata | reverse complement strand
CTGGGGTAAATGACTGGGCCTTGAGCTGGGGTAAATGACTGGGCCTTCGGGACTGGCAGTAACCTGAATGTTGCAGTGATTTCTGGTGCAAGAGACCAGACACACAAAAGTAAGCTCACCGGGGTGGCAAGATAGGTCAGAGTAAGCAAGCAGACTGACTGTGACTCCATACTAAGGCTCTTACAGTGCCTGAGGAGCTTACACTTGATAATTGGTTGGTGAAATCTAAGTACAGAACTCTCAATCAGACTGGGGCTTCCGCCATTTCCTAGCAGTCTGCCCTGAGGTTGGTGCCCATGCTCTGGAGCAGGACAGCTTGACACTCATATCTTCTGTTCTGGTCACAGTCTGTCTGAAGTGCTCCTAAGGCTTTAATATGGAGCCAATCCATGGCATGGGCAGAGAGACCTTTTCCTGCCTTTCAGACTCTGTTCCCCTGTCCCTGGTAGAGCAGGGGTTTATGACTGATGCTCAGAAAGCAGAATTCCTATTCTGCTGCTGCCTGACAGAGACCTTGTTCCCATGAGGCTGCAGCCTGTGGCAGGGCTGCATGGGGAAGAGGATGCTGCAAGGCTGTTTCGGAAAAAAACACCCAGCAAACACTCCGGGGGGAAGGGGGGGGGGGAAGCAGGAGCAGCTGGAAGAGATGGTGTTTAGCACCTGATTTTCACCCCACTTGTTCGTTAACAATATTAACTGCTACCTTGTGAAGGCAAAGCTAGCTTTCGCCTCTTCAGGAACCAGACTCACCCGAGTAGCTTGGGAATCCCTGAATTCATAATGGAAGGAATAGGAGCAAAAGACCCAATTCAGTAGTGGGAATGGAGTCTGGACCCTTTCAGCCCAGGTCTGATGTAGGACTTATCCTTGGAGCTGGCCACATGGCTTCCTCCTTGGCGGTAGACTCTCCCTCTGAAAACTCCAACTCAGACTTTTCTGCATTGGAGCCACCGCTTCTTGCGGTGGGGGACCCCATCTGCCAGTCCACCTCTGAGCTCCGTCCCTTGACAGTACGAGGGTCCGCTGGTTGGGAACAGTCAGGGATTTCTTCTCCCTCAGTCGAGCCTGTAAATCTCTCCTCACATAGGAAGCATCCCTTTGCTGTATCCCGGAGTTTGCAGAACAGCTCTGCCCTGCCTGAGTGGAGGCAAAGGAATCCAAGAGAGTAGGTGGTTTAGCAGCAGATCTGGGTGATTAAAACCACAACAATGTTATTTACCAGATACTGTAGACAATGTGACTAGTTTTTGTACAGTAATTACAATTATAAAACAAAATGGTTGGGCAAAACTGAACTGCCAACTTGTTCCACCACCAGAGGCAGAAAATAGGATGGACCAAGCTGAAGGTTGGGGCTCCATGACAAATGAAGACAAGAGTTCTGCAACAAAATGCCAATTTAGGGGTGTGCCATGGTGGCAGCTCATGAGCTGTCTTACCTGTTAGAAAGCAGGACATTCTTGGAGCTGGTCACTGTGTATTGTGACTTTTCTTTCCTTTGCGAGGTCATTAGGAGAGACTGACTCATGTCTCTCTTCCTCAACCTGGGGCTGATGCTCCAAAGTTACTGTCTGGAAATCCCTTCCAAGAGGACCTGGCAGAAGAGAGGCAGGCTACGCAGCCTACATACTGACTTCCCTCATCCTTGCCCAAAGCAGTCTTTGATGATGTTGAGGCAAACAGGGCTAAATGCAAATGTGGGGGAGACAGCAAAACCTGCTTTTAGTGGGCACCAAGTGTGTATTGGCCTTCTTCCAAGCTCTGCTGGTCATCAAAGCACATACATACATGAAGTTTATCCCTGAACACTTCTTGAAGAGGAACCTTGTAGGAAGCATTAAAAGTCCCCAGAATAAACTGGCACATATTCCATGCTGCCCCCATTTACCTCAGATCAAATCCATGAGTCCAATGTATGTCCCAGGTAGTTCCACCGAATGTGCATCAGTCACCAGACAGAGAAGATAACTGATTAATGTAGATCTCTTAAGAAGGGCTGAAAGCTGAGCTGAAGACAACCACAGGAGCTCCACAATAACATAGCTGCCCTATACCAGAAATGAAGCGACTGTTCTGTGATACAGCTGAAATCAATTCATGATTAATGACAGGTTTTCCTTACGTCCACAATATTGAACAAGGGGAACTGGTTGCTTTATATGAGAAAAAGTTAAAGACTAATTGGGGGGTTCTTGTATATAGCAATTTTTAAATGGAAAACAATTTACTTGGAGCTGATGTGATCTGGAATGAATGGTTACTTACCTTACAGTATCTGAAGTTTGAGATGGCAGTCACTGTGGATCGTGTTGTAGGTGTACGTGTGCTTCATGTGCAAGAGATTTTTTTTTTTAAATAAACAGAACGGTCCATCAGGGCTGCGTGTGCACCTTGTGCCACCTCATGCTCCTGTGCAAGAGCACAAAGTGTGGAGAGGCCATGACCCTGCCTCAGCTCCCTTACAATTCAAAGCTGCTGGTAGCGGACTTCTCTGAAAAATGGGTGTTTGTGTGGGGGAAGGGGGGTCATAGGATCCAACTGACTACATCATCACAAAAAATACCTTTAAGGTAAATGACTTTTCTTTCTTCAAGTATGTGTTAGTATGGATCCTACTGCAGGTGAGTGTCAAGCAGTACCCCTTTAGGATAGTGGGAATGAGGCGTTTCAGCTGTAGCCATTGCGCAGGGCTTGCAGTACTGCTGTCCCATATTTGGCATCTCACCTAACAGTTATGTCCAAGGCATAGCATCTGTCAAAGGCCAGTGGGTTACTTCACGTTGCTGCCTTACACATCTCTAATCCAGGCACATTCCTGAAGCAGCTGGAGGATGTTGCTTGCACTCTGCTGGAGTGAGCCTTGACGGTTGGTGGCAGAGGTACACCAGCCAGTAACCCAGCGAAATGCAGTGTTATCCATTTCCATATCCTTTGTGAAAAGATTGCTTGACCTTTAGAATGCCCTGAACTATGACTAGAAATAGATAGGGCAACAGTCTGAATGGCCTAGTCCAGTCAATATAATAAAATAAAGTCTTGGATTCATCTAATGTGTGTCATTTCTTTTCTCCCAGTGGCTTTGGGAAAAAGAAAGGCAGGCTGAATGACTGGCTTAGATGAAATTCAGAGATCATGGCTTGGTCTACACTTACCCTGGCGATTCAGCAGCAGTTGACGGGAATTACGCAAACCACGCAGAAAACTTGCATAACTCTCGTGTTACACCTTGCGTAACTTGACTGCTGTGCTTCTCTTTTGCACACCATCTTCACTGCACTGAGCTGACAGCAATGCAGTGCTACGCCATTTGTGGGAGTGGATTAATAGTGTCGACTTCTGGATTGACTGAGGGGTCTTCGCTAACTACTTAGTCGAACCAGATAAATCAATCGGACAGCGGCGACTTTGCTGCTGTCAGTGTAGACATAGCCCATGTTAGGAACTAACTTTGGATGAGACTTAGAAGAACCTTGCCCCTATGGAATGTCCTATAGAGGGGTTCAGCCATAAGGATATGAGGCTCACTTACTCTCCCGGCCAAAGTAATAGCCAATAGAAAGATAGTTTTCAGAGTGAGGTGGTGTAAAGAAACATCAGAGATTTGAATGGGGGCTCCACCAGCATCAGCAGGATTAAATTGCAGTGTGAGGCAGGAGTAGGTTCGCTGCCACCACAGGGGGCAAATACATAATAGTTCCTGAGAAACTTTGATACTGCTGGATGAGAAAAGAACAAACATAATTGCCCAGGTGGATGACAAATTGAAATTGTCACAAGATGGATCTAAATTGAGCTGAGTGAAAGGACAGATGGTTTCAAAGGCAGTAAGTAGTCCAGGGTTCTTTAGTATCGGGGTCCAGACTATCTTGGGCTGCCCAGACCAAGAACCTCTTTCATTTAGAAGAATACATTTTACTGGCAGATGTTTTCTTGCTTGGATTCCTTGGACTTGTAAGGAAGCCAACTACAGCCTCACCATCAGATGCAATGACTTTGGGTCTGGCTGGAGCATTTAGCTGTGGAGCTGGGTATGGCAGTCTGGGAAGTGGATTGGAAGCTGATTTGGATTTGTCACCCAAAAGTGCCATGGCCAATAGGGAGCTACAAGAATGATCATAGCTGTGACAGTACTTTAGAATAGAGAGACATGTAGGGTAGAACAGTTTCCCTCATCATCATCAAATATTTCATAGTGGGCTCTTCAATCTAGAAGTATAACAAGATCCTAATGGCTGGAAAGAAAAGTTAAATAAATTCAGACCAGAAATAAGGCATAAATGTTTACCTATGAGTAATTAACCCTTGGAATAATTTACCAAGGGTCATAGTGGAGTCTCCATTACTGACAATTTTAAAATCAAGATTGGATGTTTTTCTAAAAGATATGCTCTAGGAGGAATTATTTTAGGAAGGTTCTAGGGCCTGTATTATACAGGAAGTTAAACAACATGGTTACTTACCAGTAACTGTTGTTCTTCGAGATGTGTTGCTCATATCCATTCCAGCATAGGTGAGTGCACGCTACCATGCACGGGTTCCCAGAACTTTTTTCCCCCTTAGCAGACCCTGTAGGGTCAGCTCAGGCGCCCCCTGGAGTACCGCGCTCATGCCACAGCACATAGGCACTGCCGACCCTACAGCCCCTCGGTCCCTTCTTTCTGCCAACTCCGACAGCAGGGACGGAGGGTGGGTGTGGAATGGATCTGAGCAACACGTCTCGAAGAACAACAGCTACTGGTAAGTAACCATGTTTTCTCCTTTGAGTGATTGCTCATATCCATTCCACTATAGGTGATTAAAAAGCAATACCTTGGAGGTGGGTAGGAGTTACCGGTGAGCTGCTCTCAGCACGGCTCTGCCAAATCCCGTGTCCCCTCTCGCCTGCTGAACAATGGCATAGTGGGGCGTAAAGGTGTGCACCAACAACCAGGTGGCAGCTTTACAGATGTCCTGCAGGGGCACTTTCTCCAGGAAGTGCGACGACGAGGCCTGTGCCCTAGTAGAGCATGTTGTGATGACTCCAGGTAGCGGTACGCCTGCCAGCTTGTAGCAGCACTTGATGCAGGAGGTGATCCACTTGGAGATGCGCTGGGTGGAGACTGGGGATCCTTTCATCCGATCTGCCATGGTGATGAAGAGCTGCGTCGTCTTCCGGAAGGGTCTCGTTCGGTCGATGTAATAGGCCAGGGCTTGCCTCACATCCAAGGAATGCCACCTCCGCTCCTCTTCCGAACCATGTTGTTTTGGGAAAAAACACAGGGAGGAAGATATCTCCGTTACAATGAAATTGCAAGACAACCGTGGGCAGGAACACTGGATGGGGTCTCAGCTGCACCTTGTCCTTAAAGAACACTGTGTAGGGGGGCTCCATGGTCAGCACCCTAATCTCAGAGACCTTCCTACTCAAAGTAATAGCCACCAGGAAGGCTACCTTCCATGACAGGATCAACAGTGGGCATGAAGCCATAGGTTCAAAGGGGGGCTCTGTCATTCTGGAGAGGACCAGATTCAGATCCCAAGGAGGCACTAAGTCGTGGACCTGCGGGTATAGCCTCCCCACCACCTTGAGGAACCTAATAGACGTCGGATGGGCGAATGGAGGAGATCTTCCCTCTAGTGGCTGATGGAAGGCTGAGATGGCTGCCAGGTGGACCGTTAGGGAGGCTAGGGCCAGGCCTTGGAGCTTCAGCTGTAGCAAATACTTCAGGATGGCCTGAATAAGTGAGGGGCTCGGGAGCAACCCTTGAGACTCGGCCCAGCAGGTAAATCTTCTCCATTTGGCCCGGTACACAACCTGTGTTGAAGGTTTTCTGCTGCCCAGCAGAATTTGTTGAACCTGTGCCGAGCAGGCTCTCTCCCCTTCTGTCAGCCACAGAGTCTATAGGCTGTCAGGTGCAGGGAGTCCAGGTCTGGGTACAGCAGCCGGCCGTGGTCCTGGGAGAGCAGGTCGTGCCATCTTGAGAGCTCTACTGGGTCAGCAATGGAGAGATCCAGGAGCATGCTGTACCAATGTTGTCTCAGCCATGCCAGGGCAATCAGTATCACGTCTGCTCTGTCCCTCTTGATTTTCAAGAGGGCTTTGGGCAGGAGAGGAATGGGGGGAAATGCATGCATGAGGGTCCCCATCCATTCGATAAGGAACACATCAGAAATTGCAACCCCAGAGCGAGCAAAACCTTGGGCACTTCATGTTCCAGGACGATGTGAACAGATCCAGCCGGGGAACACCCCACACATGGAATATGGAAGCTCCTACCTCCGGATGCAGCAGCCAGTCATGTCGGGGTAGAAACAACCTGCTGAGACTGTCTGCCTCGTTGTTCCTGACCCCCGGGATGTGAGAGGCAAATAAATGAAAGTCGTGCTTCACTGCAAAGTCCCAAAGTTGAACTGCCTCCCAGCACAGGCCCGAGGACCATGCCCTCCCCCTTGTCTGTTGATATAGAACATGGCTGCGGTATTGTCCATCAGCACTTGTACTACTCTGTCCATTAGGAACCTGAGGAACATTCTGCAAGCCAGTCTGACTGCCCTGAGTTCCCTCACATTGATATGGAGGGTCTTCTCCTCCTCCAACCAGAGACCTTGGGTGCCCAGGTTTACGTTGATGTGGATTCCCCACCCCACATCCGCGGCGTCGGTGATCAGGGTGACCGATGGGACCAGATCCCCGAAGAGAACTCCTTTCAACACCACCCTGGGGTTCCGCCTCCAGTTCAGAGAGCCCAACATCGCAGGGGGGACTGTGACCCCCTGTGCAAGGACTGCCTGCTGGGCACATACACAGAGTCCAGCCACGCCTGAATCGGCCTGAATTTGAGGCGCGCTAGCCTCACCACATACGTGCAGGCTGCCATGTGACCCAACAGTCGTAGGCAATGCCTGGCTGTTGTCATAGGGCACCTGTGTAGCTGGGCGATAATCGCCGCCATAGTCTCGAACCTGGCTTGCAGAAGAAGACTCTGGCTCTTACTGCATCCAGGGAGTCCCCCGTGAAATCCCTCCGCTGAACCGGAGACAGCGTGGACTGTTCGTTGATGAGCAGACCCAGCCTATTGCATGGGGCACAGGTTAGGGATATACTGTCCTGGACATGGGCCCTGGACCTGCCCCTTATTAACCAGTCATCCAGGTACGGGAAGATCTGGACCCCCCTGAGATCGCCACCACAGCCAGCTAAACACCCAGCTGGGGCAGCTGATGCCTAGAGGCCTGCGGTGCATACAGGCCTAGTGAATGCAGAGTGGCATGGGAGTCTTTAAAAGCATGAAGTTTCTCATCAGTTCTGTCTGAGAACAGGGCCGATCCATCAAAGGGCAGGTCCTGGATCGACTGCTGCACCTCCTGGGACAGCGCCAATGACTGCAACCAGGAGCATCTCCTCATGGCCACTGCAGACGCCATGGCCCTACTGGCCGTGTCCGCTGCGTCACTGGCTGATGCTAGTGCTGCTGCCGCCACAATGCATCCCTCATCCAGGACTGTAGTGAACTCAGCTGTTTGGTCCTGGGGCAAGGATTCCGCAAACCTCCGGAGAGAGTTCAAAAGGTTCAGGTTGTACCTTCCCATCAGGCCTGACGGTTGGCAATACACAGCTGCAGGGTCCCTGTGGAGTACACTTTATGCCCGAACAAGTTTAGTTTTTTATCTTTATTCTTGGGCATACTACCTTGGGACCCTTGTCTGTCTCTCTGGTTGGCAGCGTCTACCACCAGAGTCCTCAGGGCCGGGTGCATGAACAAACTCAAAACCCTCCACTGGCACATAGTACTTCTTTTCGGTGCCCTTGGAAGTAGGGGCTACCAAGGTGGGGGTTTGCCACAGGGCTTTGGCCAGTTTCATAACCCTGTCATGCACCGGCAGGGGCCTTGTATACTATAGTCCCCAAAGACGGGGTCCTCCTTTGACAACTCCTTAACCTCTAAATTGAGGTTTGTGGCCACCCTCTTCAATAGCTTTTAGTGAGCCTTGAAATCCCTCAACAGAGCCCTCTGGTCCCGGAGGTCTGCTTCATCAGGGGAGGAGGAGGACTGCAGGTATCTGCCTCTTTTCCGAGGCCCCGAGGAGGGCCCTTCACCAGGGTCCGACTCCTCCTCAGAGGAATGGTCCTTGTGCCCCTTATCAGTAGTAGGGGGCACCAACTAGGCAACCGAAGAGCAGATCGAGATGGTACCTGGGCCCGTTTGAGCTCCCCACGGTCCCCAGTAAGGCCATTGCCTGTGGGGGCTTTTGGGAATCCTGAGGCCCCTTCACTCTCTGGGGGCTCAGGTCCCTAGAACAGCGACCTCTGGTCCGATCCCGCCTGCTACCTTGAGCAGGGGAGCAATCCTTGGACGACCTTGACGATGTAGCGCTAGTGCCGACGGGAACGGTGCCAGGATGAGGTGCACTCCGAAGATGATGACTGTCTTCTCAGCACTGAAGACTTCATTGCCAAAAGGTAAATGGCACCAGATGACTGGTGCCGACCGGACCCATGTGGTGCCGAGCCAAACTTCAGCAACCGAGATCTATGGTATGGTGCTGGGGAGTGCTCCGATGTTACAGAACAGAGGGGTCACTGTCTGTTCTCCATCCCTTGCCAGCCTGGACCAGGGCGTGAGGACTGGGAGGGGCCAACGTGAGGAATAGAGCTGCATGGGAGGGAGGGAAGGGCGCCAGGTCATCAACCCATGCCAGCCCCTTCTCAGCCAGGGCCACCTCCTACCTGCAACTTGTAGGTAGGCAGGCTCCATGTCAGCTCCCAGCCCAGTCCTGCAGGCAGTAAGTGAGTCTCAGGGGATGCTGGGCTTCTCGACGAGGATCTAGAACAGCTCTGCAACAAATGAGTTGGTGCCGGAGACCTCGAGCCCGAAGATGACCAGTGCCTGCTGACCCTGGAACGGTGTCTGGTGCTGGAGGACTCTGGTGCCAGGAACCATCCCTGGTGTGGAGATGAGCTCGACGAGGAAGCTTCAGAGATAGACGGGGAGCTTCCATGCTCTACCCATGCAGGCCGCCTGGCGGGACACTCTTTCCCAGCCAGGGGTCTCAACCAGCCACCTGGGGCACCCAGCGTGGGTTTACCCCAAGACACCGGCCCTTTCTCATTCGGCCTTGGGGGGAAGGGGGCAGAGGCATGGGCAGGGCCATCAGAGCTCTCACTGCCCGAGACGCCCACTTCCAGGAGTCAGGGGAGGCTCTCTACAAGGGGATGCGGGCACCAGAGCAAGCTCGACAGGCCCGGGCTGCATCCTGACACTCGAGCCCACTGGTACCAGGAGCAGGGGGGAGTGAGTGCGCACCGTGCTTGGCTACTGCTTCTTAGTCTTCGGCACCGGAGACTGCCACCTTGATGGCTCCAGTGCCGCCAGCGTGCTCCGCACCGAGGAGACGCTTGGTGCCGACGTGGAGCGAGATGGTTTGGACGCGGGACAAACTGCTTCTTCCATAAGGATAGCCCTGAGCTGAATGTCCCTTTCCTTCTGAGTCCTGGGCTTAAAACTTCGGCAGATTTTACACCTGTCCTTTAGGTGCTGTTCCCCCAGACACCTCAAGCAACAGTCGTGGGGGTCACCGACTGCGAAAGCCTTGCCGCAGCTGAAGCAAGGCTTGAAGCCAGGGGAACTGGGCATGGATGGGCCCCTGATGAGCCCTAAGGGCTCCTATCTAATCCACTAACTAACAAACTACAAAAACTTTGAAACACAAAGGGGTAGAGATACTTGCGATGGCAAGCTCGTTCCAGCAATCGTCACACATGGAAAGAAGGAACTGAGGGGCTGTAGGGTCGGCAGTGCCTTATGTGCCAAGGCATGAGCACGGTACTCCAGGGGGCACCTGAGCCGACTCTACAGGGTCTGCTAAAGGGAAAAAAGTTCCAGGAACCCATGCATGGTGGCGTACACTCACCTATACTGGAATGGATATGAGCAATCACCTGAAGGAGAATGGATGATTGCAATGGTTTCTCTTGACCACGGAATCTATAAATCATCTTCATCCTATGGTCCACTTTGAGAGATCCATTTCCCCTCATAATCCTACAATTTTTGTTCTGAAAATGTTTCATTTTAAAGTTTTTAATGATAAGCAAAGTAAAAATGGTATGAGAACCACTGAGCAAGACCACTTTTCCCTCCCAAACCTGGTTATATAACATGATGTGCACCTTTAGATATTCATGTCTAGCTGGGCCAGAATTGTTAGTTAAAAAGGGATGTAAAGTATGGCAGAAATATACCTTAGCACTTAACTGGTCTTCTAGCTCCTCATAAAATGGATAGATTTAAAAACATTTATTACTCTACAATTCAGACAATTTCATTAGTTTGTGAATTGTATTAAATGTGTTCATTTTTAACTTAAGTAATTCAGGAACTGACGATAAGATTGTAAGCTGTTTGTGGCAGGAACAGTCTTTTTCCTGTTTGGAGTGAACCTACTACAGGGGGATCCTGGTTCATGAATAGAGCTTTTCTGTAATACAAATAAATAAAATAAAATTACAATGTTATAGGTTTCTTTGCTGCTAATGCTCTAATGTATCTAAATTGCAACAGTAAAGTTTCAGAATAAAGCCACAACCATGATGCATATTTGGCCCTCTGCCACTTGTATTTTCATCAACATTCTGTTTTACACTGCTTTTCAAAAAGCTGGTTTCCTTCCACCCCAATATTTTCCCAGCTTGTTCCCATGCCAAAGGTTTTTTCCCCACACATCTCCCAGAACAGGGCAAAGGAGATTGACCACTGACGTTTAACACTGCCTCAGAATGCTGCTTCCTCTATATCCCTCTCTCCCCTGCAGCCACTGCCACACCTGCAGATTGGCATGGGACACGTATAAGAAATGGAAATACATGGAGAGGAATAGCAGACATGGTTACTTACTGTAACTGCTTCTACACTGATGCAGCTGTACATTCCACTTAAGTGCATGCATGCCCAGCACACCGGAACCAGAGAATTTTGCCTAGCAGTACCTGTGGATGGGGCAGCTCTTACATTCATGGCTATAGCCAGGGGAGGGGTCTATATGGAGGTGGCACTGCCCATACCAGACGCCCAAAGTCCAGACTCTGATGCAGAGGGGAAAGAGAATGGGTCATGGAACACACATCTCCATCACATCTTGAAGAACTATTTACAGTAAGTTGTTTCTTCTTTAAGGAGATGCAACCACGTATTCCATGTGGAAGACTCACTACTGGTACCAGGGGGTGGATTTTATTTAAACAAGGATTGCAGGAACACTTTCCCAAAGTTTGCATCTGCACTGGATGCTGTAGTAATGGCATAATGGTTTGTATTAACGACCATTTGGCAGTCCTGCAAATATCCAATATTGAGACATCACTTAAGAACACCATTGACATAGCTTGTGCGCTCATAAAATTGCACTTGTACCCATAGAGGGGATGTAGCTCAATGTAGTCTTGATACAGAAAGTTATCCACTTAGAGATAGTTTGAGATGAACTGCCTGTCCCTTCATATGGTCTGCATATCATACAACCTGATTAGGCAAAGCCTGAAAGGGTTTAGTTCTATCCAGATAAAAAGGTCAGTCATCTGATATCCAGCGTGTGAAGACACTGCTGCTCCTCTGGAGATGAATGCAGCTTGGGGAAAAAAAACAAACAAAACAAAACGGGCAAATATACTGCCTGGTTTAAATGAAACTGAGAAACCATGTTAGACACAAAATTCAAGTGCGGCCACAATGTCACTTTGCTATTGAAGAATTACATGTAAGGAGACTCTGCCATCAAAGCCTGCAACTTTCACTTTCCTCACAGATATTATCACCATGAAGAATGCAGTTTGACAAGACGAAAGGGGCAGGATGCCAGAGGCTTGAATGGAGGTCCCATGAAAACCACTAAGACAAGCATTAAGCTCCCACAAGGGAAGCAGTTCCTGCATCAGTAGATGGGGTGAAGGATTTCTTACAAGAATGTTGCCACCATGGCATTGGAAAATACTGTTCTTCCATGCATGGGTGCATGAATGGAGATCACTGCCAGATGCACCCTCGATGAAGTAAGCGTAAGGCCTGACGACTGAAGATGCAGCAAATAATTCAAGATGTCTGGGATACCAGCCAGGATCAGCTGCTCAATGAAAAACATTGAAAAACACATCCACTTTGGCGAACAGGCCACCGTAATAAAGCGTTTTCTACTACTGAGTAGGACTGGTCAAATAGTTGCCGAACATAGCTCTTCTTCCTCATTCAACCATGGAGCACACACACAGTGAGATGCAGGGAACTGAGTGCAGGATGCAAATTGTGACCATAATTTTGCATGAGCAGGCCATGGTGGAGAGGAAGGGGTATGGGAAGCTGAATTGACAGTGCAAGATTGGAAAACCAGCACTGCCTCAGCCATGCCAGGGCAATGAGGATGAACTGAGCCCAATCTGCTTTCAGTTTGAGGATGACCTATGGAATGATCAGGATTGGAGGAAAAGCATACAGGGAACCGATTGCCAACTGAGGTGAATGGTGTTGGTTAGGGAGCCTGAACTGAGGCCCCCTTGAGAGCAGAATAGATGGCATTTCCTTTTGTCCTTTGTAGCAGAAAGGTTGATCATCAGGATGTCCCACACTACAAAGATGACTCTCAGAAGACTGACCTTCAGAGACCACTTGTGGGTCAGGGAAAAATTCCTGCTAAGATGATCCATGAGATGATTCCCCAGACAAATAATACGCTATCAAAGTGATATTCTCATAGGTGCAGAACAGCCACAACCTGATCACCTCTGGCAGAGCACCCTGAAGTGTGCTACTCCTTACTTGTTCACATAATACTGACAATGCCACCACAGTGTAAGTATGTAAACTACCGAACCCTTGAGGTGGTCTAGAAAAGTGAGACAAATATTGTAGATGGCCTGAAACTCCAGGACAGTGATATGCATTAGCATTTCCTGCTCCAACCAGAGGGTATGATTCTTCAGCAACCTTAGATGTGCTCCCCAACTTATCAGGGAGATGTTGGTGACAACAGTCCTGGTTGGTAAGGGCCAGGCATGAAGGGAACACTTCAACATACAGTCCCCTGAACCACCCACCACTGCAAGGGGTCCAGAATCAATGGAGGAAGACAAATGAACCTGTCCAGAGGGTGAAGGGTTGGTTGATAAACGGTCCTGAGGCATATTTGAAGAGGGCAAAGGTGCAATTTTGCAAGTGAGCCACCTATGTGCATGTGGACATGTGGCCTAAGAGTCTTGGGAACATGCAAACTGTTGTGGAAGGTTGAGACTGCAAACTGAGAAAAAGGTGAGAAATTGTCTGGAAATGATTGGTCAGCAAGAACATTCTCAAATTTGTAGAGTCCATCAGTGCCCCAATAAATCTGATTTTCTGAAGGGGGTAGGGGAGCGGGGGAACCAACATTGACTTTCCAGTGTTTAGGATGAGACCCATAGTCAGTCAAGCAAGTGCAGTGTAATGCATGTGAGAAAGGACTAGTCTGAACCTGTGTCTGAGGGGAGGTCTATACTTAAAATGCTGCACTGGTGCAGCTGTGCCACTGTAGAGCTTAAGTGAAGACACTCCTGTGCTTACAGGAGAAGCTCTCCCATCAGTGTAGTTAATACACCTCCCTGAGAAGGTATTAACTATGGATTTTTCATGCCCTCCGAGTACAGACCTATATTGGTATAACTATGTCAGTATACACTTAGCCTGAGCTGGCAAGTCATCCAGATACAGAAAGATATAGATTCCCTTCATTCTGAGGTATCATGTCGCCATGACAATACATTTGGTAAAAACTAGGGGGCAGAAAACAGACTGAAGGGAAGGACTGTGAATTGAAAATAACAGTTTACCACAAGGAACTAGAGAAGTCTTCTGTGGCGCAGGAGAATTGCCAATGGAAGAAAGTGTCCTGAAGGTCCAGAGCAGCAAACTAGTCATTCTGAGCCAAAACAGGGTAGGTTGTTGATAGGATGACCATACCAAACTTTGTGTGTCTGATATTTGTGGAGGTTGCGAATAACTTTTATTCCTCACTTGGATTTAGGAACCAGGAAGTACTGGGAATAGAAGCCCCGGCCCAAATGTTCTGAAGAAACTTCCTTCCCTGCTCCCCAGACCAGGAAAGAGGGGACCTGCTTAAGGAGCAATATCTTGTGAAAGGGGTCCCTGAAGAGGGATGTGGGAAGGAGTGGAGAGGAACTGGATAGCATAGCCCAATCTGACAGTGTTCAGAATTCAGCTATTGGTTGTAATCAAGTCTTGGCCACATCATCTTGGCCACTAAACAGCCTCCATTAATAAATGGCCAAAATTTCTATCTGGAGGTTTCAGGAAACTGGTCTGCAAGCTTAGATATAGCTGTCCAATTTATTTGTCATACTTTGACAACACTGCCTGCTGGTTTGCAATCCATACTTGAGAGGAGGAGGTGGTGTAAATCTTTCTGCGCATTAAATCCATTCTTTTGGAGTCCATGTCCATAGGAGTGGACTTAAACCTACCTTACCAGGCTCTATCATTCACTGCAATTATGACTACGGAATCTGGGGCCAGATGGGAGTAAAAGCCCTTGAAACTCTGCAACAGGATGAAATAGGGTTTCTCTATGTGCTTCACAGTAAGCGGTACAGATGCTGGTATGCTCCGGAGAACCTTTGCAGGCTCTAGGAGCCCACTGTTGATAGGGAGAGCTACTCTCCCAGGAACAAACAGCTGTAGGATATCCACTTATTGCTGTTCTCCTGCAGGAAATCCATCTGAACACCCAGCAAAGCAGCCACACATCACAAAAGTCCTGCTAGGCCCTGAAATCCTCCGGTATTGGAGGACAGCTGAATTGTCCAGGTATGAAAAGGAGGTGGCTAACTGCACCAACGCTGACTCTCATTTCTAGACTGGTAAAGTGGGAGGGGCAGCTCCAGGAACTAAGCATGGGGATGGCTCAAGAGTGCCTGAACCTGCAGTGTGTCCACAGTTTCCGCCACCGATCTACCCAGCAACCTTGCCTTACAGCGAGCTGATGAGCGTGAACAGCGTCTGACCAAAGAACGTCCCGCAGATTCTACGGATACCACTGATATGGATAAAGTATTGGTGGCTAGTAAGCATTGGGCCAGGGGCTCTTGTTCCAAGCACAAGACAATTGCCAATCTTGATGTCTGTAGCGCTCCATAAACAGTCCCTGATATGGGTCAGACGATGGGGAGAGGAGGAAGATCCAGACCTTGATACTGAGGAGCTTGGGTTTCCAGGGATAAAGGTGGAGCCAATCCTGAGGGAGCAAGTGACTGGTCTGACTCAGTTGCCCAGAATGAGGCAGGGATCAGAGCTGATGATGGAAATGGTTCTGCTGGTGCCAGAAGCATTGTTGACTCTGAAAGTTGGTGGCAGCATCAAAGCACCTGATGGTGCTGAAGTGAAGGTGATAACAGTCGCCACAGTAACACTGGCGGTGCCGAAGAGCTTTTCAGTGCCATGGAGGTCCCTTACTCTGAGTCCAGTATAACAGCCCTGCTTTCAGACTGTGGAAGGGGAGCAGCAGGGTGTGGTGCCAATAGACCCAAGGGTTCAGTTGCCTATCCAGGCCATAGAGCTATAAACGATGCAGCCATGTCAAAGTCCTGGACCAAGGGAAAGGTTGGGTCGGAAAGGCAGAGGTGGTCTGTAGCCACCTGGTCCGCTGCCAACATTTAGCTTGTCAGTAATGGATTCAATTGATACCCTGGGGCCAGAACCAGAGTCAATGGTACAGGGTCTCTAACCTCCTTCTGTGTCTAACTGTGTTAGACACAGTTAGACACAGTTGCACCATCCCACACGCTGGCACTAACCCCATGCTGGTCTGCTCTCTTCCTGGGAAAGGTGGAATAGTCCCTATGAAACATGGAGTGGCCCTGAATGGTCTTATACCACCTGTTCTTCTATGCACTCGATGAGGAATGGCTGCTCCATCTCTTTGGAGAGGTGCCTGCTCCCAGGTTTGAAGCAGTAGCACGCTCAGAACCCCAGGATGACCTCTGATCAGACAAAGGCCTCAGTGGTGAAGCAGGCTGCCTGACCTGTTTGAGCAGGTGCTATTTTAGGCCAAGGTCCTTAAGTCTCCTGAGTTTCGTGAACTATCTACAAACTTAACACCACTCCTTGATTTGGACCTTGCCCAAGTACAGCATGCACCATGTCTGGGGATTACTCCCCCACGATGGGCAATGTTTAAACCCTGGTGAGGACATCACAGGGGAACACTTTAAGTGCAATTAACACTAACCTAAATACTAAGTACTAATAACTATATACAAATAGAAAAAGACACTAAAATAGTGAGAGGTTAAGACACACACAGATCCAATTCTACCCACAGGTGGTAAGAAGGAACTAAGGGAGGTCAGAGTGGGATTATGGCCACGAGGTGTGAGTCCCAACCCTTTACAGGTACTGCTAGACAAAATTCTCTGGCTCCAGTGCACTGGGTGTGCATGCACCTAAGTGGACTACGTGGCAGCATCTTCTCAAAGAAGCACTTGCTACTGCTAGCAACAGCATGAAAACAATTAGTGATAAAGAGTCTTCCTAGGAGCTTTGCTGATGACAGTGGTACCTGATCCTACCTTGGTTGCTACCCTTCTTTAGTGGCACATCCAGTGAGATACCAAGCCATTAGTTCTCAAATTGTCCAATGTTCATCAATTGTGTCTTGTACATTTACATTTAGTTGGCATAGCTGTGTCTATCATAATGGTGAATCAGTCAGTCTTCAAGCAACAACATTTCCAGTGTGGGATTACAGCTAGCCAGATAATGTCCGGAAGTTTTCTGATCAGATAAATTAATAAAAAAAAAAGTCAATGTGGACTGAAGTATTTCCCCCCCTCCATAAAGATAAATCCCACCAAGTCAGTGTTGAGACACTTCAGTAAGACAATGTGGGGAAACTTACACTCCAGTATGGAGAAGTACCTGTTCAGTTAGTGATAGATGACTTGATTTTTGGGCTATCAACCTAACACCTTTCATCAGCACAAAATCCACTCAACTGTCCTTATACAAAACACCATTGTGACATACCAGGGTACAATCCAGACTAATGAGCAACTGTGTCACTCCTGCCCTGCAACCTTACAATGCTTTTCAAAAGTGATAAGCTATTTTTTAATGCAGTCTGATTCCTTATATGCAGAACACAACTTGTTCCAGCTGAAGATTCCTTGAATGGAGGGAGAGACTAGTGACTTTGGGATCTGCTCATGTTTTTCCCATCATGTCCAGATTATATTTCTATTCCTATTTTTCTTGTGCCTCTTTCTCTTTCAGCTCCATGGCTCCCTTGTGAGCAGCTGTTTCTCTCTCCTCTTTCTGCTTCTCAGCTTCTAAGGCTTGCTGGTGGGCTGCTTTTTCTTTTTTATTCATCTCCAAGGCTTGTTTATGCGCAGCTGCTTCTCTCTTTTTTTTCCCCTCTCAGCTTCCAGAGCTCACTGGAAGGCAGCTGCTTCTGTTTCCTTCAACTCCATGGCTTGCCAGTGGGTAGCTTCCTGCTCCTTCATTTTCATCTCTGCTTTCCACTTTTAGTATTCCTGCTCTTTGTCTTTCTTCTTTCTCCAATCTGGCCAATTCTAGCTTTGCAGTTGTTTTGCTAGTGCTTGTATTTATGTTTTACACTGGATTAGATAAAACAATGTTTAAACTGAAGTGTCTGAATAACTATTTGAAACAAAAAGCTAGCTTATTTCCTTAAAAAAGAAACAGGCCTAAAATACCTGTACTGTCCAGGAGAGGGCTGGGCAGTACAGGGGAAACAGTTCTGGGGGAAAATCTGGGACTGGGGTTGTGTTGAGATCACCCTGTAGTATAACTAAGGCTGGTGAAAGCCAGAGTGTAACTCAATTGTGGCTGGCTGGCTGCAGTTACACAGAGACACTCAGGGTGTAGCTTGCATGTTGGAAGGCTGTTTGTAAGCAGCCCAGGTGGGAGCTACTTCAGCAAAGAATTGTATGGTGCTCAAGGTTGCAGGGGTGACTTGCTCATTAGTCTAGATTGTACCTTGGTATGTGACAACAATACACTATGAATAAAACTTATAAAATAGCAATGGACCTGAAAAATTGGTGTCAGAAGTAATTTGTTGAGGAAAAAATCGTTAATAGAAAGAAAGATTAACTCACATTTGACACTAAAGTAACCAATTCACTTTTTTCGGCTGTGTTTTCTCATTTAAGTCTGGAATCACTGTGCAACTATATATGTATTAATAAAGATGAAGCTCAAATGCTTTGACACTGATGATTGGTACACAATCTGAAAAGCATTTTTTGTAGGCACCTTACAGACGTCAGTTCCCATGCAACATTCCACCTATGACACCAAAAGCTAAGCTGCTATCTATGGTCAAATCCCGGATCCCCATTGATCATTATCCCACTATAAAATGGAATACTAATACTTGTGACCATCTGGCAGTGCGAATGAGCAGAGGGCAATCAACTATGCGTTAAGCAGCTATCTTTTGCATGGAAAAGAATTAAACTAATTTCTAACTAACAAGACAAGAGTATTTTGCCACTTATTTAAAGGACATCCCTGTACTTAAAAAGTCTACATTTGCAAAAGAAACTAAGGAATTAGTATGTAGCATTTAGTTTTACTTAACAATTGAGATTAGCCAGGGTTTGGAAAACAGGAGAAAAAGTATGATCACTGAGTTACACTAAAAGTTTAATTACTGTTTTCCAGCTAGGTATCATAAGAGACCTCAATAGATGATATTCTGGTAAATGAATAATCCTGGAACCATCTTTATAACACTAAAACTGGTATTCCAAAGGGAGTCAAAGGTTTAAAAAATACCACTAATGCAGATTTTCCTTCACTTTTAATTATTTCTTTTTTTATTTTCATAAGTCAAATGTGTCAATATACTGGCATTCCTAAATCATCCATCATCCATTTTGATTCGTAAGTATACCATCACTGTTCCCAGTTATGATATTTCAAAATCTCTTTGGAATACTAATTTCATCTTTATAGGTTTTCAACTTTTTTTTTCTTCAATTCCACCCTATTTCCCTGAATTGTTTCTCAAGACAGTTGCTGATGTAAAGTTTAATATAAAATATTTAGTCACAAAATAGTATTGCTTTTGTATGCACATTGTGGCAAGAATCATTTTTTTCAATAAAAACTATACCATCTTCCATAAAATCCTACACATATTAAGATTTGTGATGCAGAACAAAATTACACGGGGGTGAAACAGGTACCAGCACAACAGTGAGATTATATTACATCAAAAAATTTTTAATGGTCCCAAATATATACTCAACAACTAAGCATACACTCAGGGGGCAAAATAAAATAAAATAAAATAAAATTATGACACAAAAAGTGACCACATCTAGAATTCCACTCAATCTTTAATCAAGAAGGGACAGACAAATCCCCCACCTCCAAAAAAATTCTGCAGTTTAAAGGGCAAAAGGGAACAGATAAAAAAAGAGGAAACTTTATATTCAGGCCCTCCCCCATAGAGGTTATTAAAACCTGTTGCAGCTTGACTAAAATGTTCAGAATGTATGATTTCAAAGGCAGGTCTCTTTATACAAAGAAACTGCTGGCATTCTTAGTGAAGAATTATGGCAAGACAGCCTTTTCTTCAAAAGTCTCCTACATTGTCCAAGAAAGCATATTCTGATTGTAGCAACTGACCAGCCAATCCAGAGTTCCATGAACAAAACTCCTGCCCTGTTGGCTTTTTATTTTTTCCATTTCCTTCCCTGAGAAAAGGGCAATATGTGGTCCAAGCTGGAGAGCTCAAAAGGCGTAAGTCTTCCCCCTAAATGTAATATTTTCCCCTTCTTCTGCTCCTTTGAATTGGCACTTGATTAGCAGAAATCCATTTGTTTAGGTTGATCTGTGTCTCACACAGTAATTCACAAAAGATTGCTGCTTCATTGTGTATTTTTTTTAATTTGAAAAATTAGTAGTTTTTTTTTCCTTCCCCCAACTGGAATTGATGTTAGACGGTTGTCATTATGACGACTCAAGTTTTGCTTTCTTTGACAAAGGTAGAGTTTCTTCCTTATCTTCATCTTCATCATCCTCTTCGTCATCATCAGGATAATCTACAAGCCCCACTAGGCCTCCCTGTGAAGAAATACAAACAATTATGTGCACACGAAAATGACCCAGATATTGCTCAATTCCAGAGATACTAGAAAGTGTTATCCACATTCTTGTAGCAAGATACTGTGCTAATAAGTCTGAAGTTTTGTAAAAGAAAAACTTCAGCATGCACAAAATTAATGTCTTTTGGAAGTGCTGATTACAATAAATCCAAAAAAAAAAAAAAAAGAAGAAGTTCTACTCCTTCAAACAATCTTACCTACTGGGGCTATTTTGGGCTGAAATGAAAGAAAATGCAAACCACTTAGCAAAAAAAGTGTCATTGCAGTTCTATCTGTACAAAGATGGAAATTTCCTTTACCTAGCATAGTTGACTGGACTGCAGCAATGAGCGATCTGGCAGAACTTCAGAGACAATATGGAACATCCTTCAAATTGAATTATCAGTTAGGATAATTTTATAATATGGTCTCTTTTCACTAGCACTAATTTAAAAGTATAGTAATTTTAAATATGTTTATTATATGCAAAGTAAATACATTAATACAATATGAAGGTTAGAAAATTTAAACAATTTTAGGAATTCAAAATTAGAAAGCTATCTAGTAACATCAACTCACCTATATTGCACATACTGATCAAAACTTTCTAATTGAGATGCTGAAGGTTAGGCACCTACATCCATATTTAGGCACCTGAATAAGTGTCTTGATCTTCAGAGGTTGTGAGTACCCACAATTCTCATTTATTACAATATTTCCCAATTTCTGAAATTTAGCCAACATCTGACTTCAAAGAGTTGCGGGCACCCAGCACCTCTGAAGAACTCTGTTTAGATGCTTAACTTTAGACATCCAAGCTAGAAAATTTTGGCTACTGCGTAACGAAGCATAAATGCAACAAGTATATTATATACAAATATGCACACAGTAGTATTTTATATTGCAGAATATTGTGTGTGCGCGCATATATATATATAAAATAATGTGAGCAAATAAATGTTACTAAAAAACCTAATTCCAATGGGCATATATATATATATATAAGAATAAATTATTAGAGCATTTTTAGAACAAAATGCTCAGAAACCACATACTGTTGTATTAAATTAGAAGGAAGGTACCTTATACAGAAATGCCATTGTTGCACTATATTAACAGATAACTCAACAAATCACACAACAACAGTGTAAATGTAACCTTTTCCTAGTAAGTGGACAATTTGACATTAAAAAAAAAAAGTCTTATAATCCAATTTACAAAACTATATCTACAGCTAGATTTATTGTTTGGGGATGGGATGGGAAGGAGGAAGAGGGGTTGTCAGGGTAAGGAAATCATCAACAATCTACACTTACCTTCTGGATTCAGTGGCAGTCGATGGGAGATACACAAGTGAGATAAATCACTTGCGTATCTCCCGTTGACTTCACTGCGTCTGCTCCGCACGCCGTCCACACTGTGCTGCACCAAAGCGAACAGCGTTCCCTTTGACACAGCACTACACCACTTACCGGGGTGGTTTTCCTGCGTCGATTGCTGGATAAACTGAGCGGGTCTACACAGACCGCTCAGTTGATCCAGAGCAATCGATCTGACGGTGGCGAATTTGCCGCCGTCAATGTAGACCCAGCCTAAAAATTGCAGTTAAGGTTCACTTTTGATTTGGCTTTTCAGCTTGTGTGAGAGTTATAAAATAAAAGCTAATTTATAGAATACTAAAAAGACTATCTAATATCTGTTAATGAAGGGGTGTTTTCTACATGTAGATCCTGTCATTCCAGAATAGAACAATTAGCTTCCTTTGTGGCATTATCCTACTCTCCCATATTCCTTCATATACCCAGTGACTCATGAATGCAGAGGGATAGGGCGATGTGCAATATCTTGTATTCATGTTTTAGTGGAATCCCCTCTGTTCTGAAGAACACCTAACGTAAGGAATGTCCTAAAGGTGTCTGAGCTCTAACGTCGCGCTGCCTAGCAGCAGAGCAACAGAGCTACCTGAAGCGGGTGAGGCAACAAAAGACTCCACATGGATAGGAATCTGCTGGAGACAGCTTAATTCCATGAATGCCTGACCTACTGCTTCTTCCATGTGTGGGACAAATCTACCAAGCCCATTCCCTACAAGAAAACTTGGAGGACACATTTTTAAGGGAATCTCACTTTAGTTCGCTTTCCAACCAGGTTTCCCTCCTGCAGGTACACTATGACTGGTAGAAGAAAAATTTCAATGAGAGCAAAAATGAGGTGAGGAAAAGCATCCAGGTTTTTAAAAAAGGATGAAGTGGGCTCATTTCCAAGCTTCCGAGACAACACATGACTAGAGAATGATCCAAGTGACTTTCAGAAATGGAAGAATTCAGTACTAGAGTAGATTCCGGTTTTCTTAGTTTTGTATTACCATGAAATTCTGCTCTCCGTATCTTTTCCCAGTGTGAAAACCGAGCTTGATAATACAAATGTGTTCTTAAATATAACTGTATTACAAAATGCAGTTAACTGTATTTACCAACATACTGTTATCAGAGTTTTAAAATGCTCTTTCTGGATATTTCATATAACTGCTAATAATCCTTTTTAATTAATTTTTTTCATTAGTTTAGTGCATTGGTCCCCAAATTTTTTACCCCCCATCTCCCTTATCTGTGCCAGTCCATCCCAACTGCACCTGGGAGTGAGGCTGTGGTGGGGGCCGGGGGAGCCAAGGGCCAGGCACTGGGGCTTAAATCAGGGGCTGAGACTGGAGTAGAGCTCAGAGCAGAGCAGGGTTGGGTGGTGCTCCCTCCCCACCCCTTGTGGGAGCTGGCCTGGATCCTTCTGCACCCCCATAAATGTTCCTTTGTGCCTCCCTAGAAGGGTGTACCCCACAGTTTGGGAACCAAAATTTGCTAATATTTCCATTTATTTTTTTAAGAGAAAACTTTCTGCCCACCAAGTATACCTGTGCAATCCAATTAATGTAGACTGATTTTTATATTCCACAACATAAAGTAAGTGAAAATTGGAGACAATACATTAAATTAATACTTCATACTTAAGATTTTTTTTTTTAATTGTGCACAAGTTTGTGCATAAAAACTGATTTAAATACTCCCTTTGTTTATATTGTGTCAAGGTTCTTCAAAAGTGTTGAGACACCAAGAAAATGTGCAAAGAACTCTACCAAAATGAACTAATACTTAACGACTGGAAATCACTAACTTATATGATCAGATGGGCTCTAAATTTGCTATAATAAAAATTTGACCAAAGACAGTTGAAAAATACCTTGGTAGTAATAGCTGCCATCTGAGATGTGCTTTTAGAAACTGATCCAGGAGACCCTGGTGATCCTGGAGATCCTGGCGATCCTGGAGAGCCAGACAAGTTACTTGCAGATGACTGGCTGGTAAGGTTAGTTTTTGTACTACTAGAGAAGGAAAGTTTGAAACTTGGGCTCTGACGACCTGAAAGATTAGTTTTCAGAAGGACCTCCTTTTCTTCACTCTCTTTCACTGTAGAAAAGAAATATACTTTTTGAGTGATACATTTATTTACAAAACATCACTCGGGTGAATTATGAAATGTTTAATATTTTTGTACAAAAGTGACATCGGTTTAACTTCACTTGTATGTTGCTAGGCGATGACAAGTGAATGTATTTTTATGATAATTTTATATTACTGTAGTGCTTAGACATTCTTGTCATGGATGAGGACTTCCTTTGTGTACTATTTCAGTTCTATTTGTTAAATGTACAAACAATATAAATTAAGCAAACAGCATATAGGAAAAAGATTACTCAACTGACACTTTTTCATTTCACTGTTTTAAGAAAAAAAACAGGCAAAATCATTCAGAGCGCAACATTATTTTTACACTTTTATGTCTTTAAAACTTATGACTAAAACTTAACATGGTTTGAATTTAGTTTCATGTAGCAAGTTATAAAACTAAAAATAAGGCTTTATATATATATAAAAAAAGCAAATCTCTGAATATAGAAGAACTAATACTTCCTTAAAACATGAATTAAGTCTTTCATTAAGCTAGATACATAGCCATTCTCCCTCCAGTCACTTACATTTTTTCCTTTCCATGAATTTACTTATAGGGTCCATAATATCTTCATCATTTTTAGTTTTGTCAGAAGGGGGCACTACTGCTTCTCCATCCTCCATATCATCTTCATCACTATTAAACCACATTTCCTCCTCATCCTCTAGGGTTCTTGCATCTCTCCGGTATCTATGGTTTCTCAAGATGGAGCGCATGCTGTGGAATAAGTGGTTTTTAGACTTTTGAGACCCAAGTATTGCTTTAAGTTTACATAAATATTGGTATAAGTCAACATAGCATAAAGTTTACACAATTTGAGTTTACAGACAAAAATACTGTAAGTGACAAAAGAACTATCAATATTTTATATTTTAAAAGTCATCCTGAAATCTGTATCTCTATTTTTTTACATGAATTACATAAAGCAATCCAACAACAGAAGGATTTAGTATAGAACAGAGTAAGATCTCACTAATAGGCACAAACACATACAGCACCATTGGAGAGAGTGATGAAGTAAGTTTTAAATTACTAAGAATAGTCTGTGTTTTTAAATAAAATGCTCTAAAAGTACTAGTAATTATGAAGTATTGTCATAATACTAATCTACAACAGTCAAAATAAAGGACAGAAGCAGAAGCCACCCCCCACCTGAGCCAGCACTGGGCTGTGGGGCTGGGGGAGGGGGTATGTGTGGGAGAGGAGGGGAGGCAGGCCAGGTCAGCCCTTTGTGGCGGATGCGGGAGGCACAGGAGGCTCTGAGGGGCGCCCCTCAGTGCCCCTCCTGCCCTCCCATCGTGTTGTGAAGGTCCAGCCCAGTCCCCATTCCCAGGCTGGGGGGGAGGGGGTGTCGGGGGTGTGTGGTGTGTGTGTAAGACTGCCCCATCCAAGCCCACGCTGGGCTGCAGCTTCAGTGGGAGAGGTGGGCGCTGCGCAGCAGGTAAATGCAGGGAGGACTGAGACAGTGGAGCCAAGCCTACATTTGCACTTCCCCCTCCCCTCCCTCCACCAGTACAGAGCCCCCTCCCCAGGGCAGTTGGGCAATGGCACTGGGATCCCTCCTGCCCTGCGGGGGGGGGGGGGGGGGGGGGGGGGGGGGCCGCCGCACAAATGTAGGCTTGGCCCCTGGGCACCAGAGACCCTCAGTTTGCCTCAGTGGCACTGGGTAGCCAAGAAGGAATTGTGGAGGGACTGTCCATGCATGCTGGCCAGCCTTGTGGCAGGCTGTGAGCAGCACATGTGTGGGTAGGATGGACTGCTACCAAAGTTCTCCAATCAGCAGCGCAGGGATGCAGACACACCTACAGTATTTAAAGAAGAATATTACATGATCTTTTACTTTACTGATATGCATTGTGAGAAAATGAGGTGCCCCCTATGAATTTCTTTGGGAATTAGATTTCCTGGTGATTTCAAACATTAATCATCTGAAGATGATAGCAGAAGAATTAGCTGAACCAAAAATAGTTTATATATGTGATTGTTTTTAGAAAACAGGGATAATGCAGGATAGAACAATTTTTCAGATTACTGTTGGCAACCTTATTTTCAAGTGAATGAGCTTCAGATATTGTTAGCTCCAATTAGGATAAAATTAAAATAGAGAAAGATTTCTGTACTTATTATAATCTGAAAAAAGCCATCCTCATATTCTTAAATTTAGATGCAGATTTCAGAAGATGTATCAGTTGAACACTGACCAAGTGTTTGAGCAACACCGATCTGGAAATCACACTATCAACCAGAACTGTTCAGCAAGACCTGAGATGCAAACAGCGAAGGCTCTGAATTATTTATGGCTGCCCTGCTAGTGCACAGAAATCCACATGCCAATATCCTTAAAGACAGAATTTAGCATGAAAGTACTGAGTAGATTTAAATGTATGTTTACCTGTCTAGTTTGGGATTATCTTGTCTTTCCCTTTGTTGTTCAAATCGGAGTTTCAATCCTTTGAATGTCTGCACATAATCTACATCTTCCAGTGCTTTCCAGTAATTCTCAATTACGTGAGCTGTTAATGATTTTATATCTTCCTATAAGAGAAGTACAATAAAAAACAAAGTGACTTTTCAATTCTATAAGACAACTAATTAATTTTGTTACTATAATAAAAATATAGCAGGCTATAACTGAAAAATATGGAAGAAATTAAATATTCATAAAATGCCTTCAAAGTAATACCATACTAATTTATTCAATTAAAAAAGAAACATATATACCAGTGCGGGTGAAAACTAGCACTTAACTTCTAATTTGATAAAATAGGAGTACAACAGTAACAGTTTTGTATTAATACATTCTTCTAAACTAAAAAAAGTAAAAAACTGTCTATAAATCCAGTATAAAAACAATGAACACAACTCTAAGATCTCTGTATGGCGATTTACACGTATTTTTACAAGTCAGTCTCCTTTTATCTGTTGTAATTAATAAAGAAGTCTTTATGTAGAAGGAATACAACAGAAGGAGTGGTTTATTGCCCCACAGAATGAGATGTGGGGCCAGCTCCAAATCCCACAGAATTTTAAGGGATCAGTAGGAAGCCAAGGACCATCTATGTGGAGGCACTCTGGCTCTGGAGCTTCAACACAAATATCACTCTCTCTCCACTTCTGGAAAGGGAACTCCACTGAAGCTGTGTTACCAATGGCTGGCCTTGACTACGCTGGGGTCCCATATATGTGGGAGGAGGATCCCTATAACAGAAAGTTAATAAAGCTCCAGGATCTGTTATATTTCCCAAGTAATCTCCACAGGACTGATGGGGGAATGATGAACATTCTCTCTAGCCCCTATCCCCCATCCAACATCAGACTCGCCTCTCTCCAGCCTGGCCCTCCCAATTTGTGGATCTTAAAACCAAATAGCATCTTGCCAGGATCTGGGTGAAGATGGCAGGTGGGGTAACAGTTCTGTGGAGGGAGTCCCTTACTGTCTCATGCAGAGCTCTTGGGGGCCAATATTTATATCATCAGGTAGATTAACACTCTTCTCTGTGGGCGTTTCCATATTTTATAGAATTACTATAGTCGTCCCTGAGCACACTGAATTAGTATGTCCTCTGTATGAAATTTCAAATTACATCTATACTTTAATATTTTCCAGAAAAAAAATTAAATCCAGAGAGTTTATACAATGGTTCAATTTTCAAGTCTGGGCACAATGGAGGGCAAGTTCAACACTGCACATCCATTAAATTTAGCTTTGAACACACTGCCTTTGTTATCAAACTTACTTACAAAACTTCACTTAAATTATGGATTTCTAGTGGTCACATTATTATGACACTCCTATTTAAGCACCATCAGAATTAAGTTGGCATCCATAATTGTATCAGTCTATGCCACAAATTAAAGTCTATTTGAACTCCAAGTATATGTGATGTATTATAAAAATTAAATTGTCAATTCAAGATATGATAGTACTCACCACCCTAATAAATTCAAACATCTCTATTATGGCAGAGTTCATCAGATTATAGCGGGATCCATTGTTGAGAAATGCTTTGACCACAGGTTCAAACAAAAAGCTTTTCATTATGTAGCGGTTGTAGAATTCATCCTTCAACCCAATTATCTTTCTTTTAAAACGAAGGGCACCTGAAACATAAAAATGGCTGTTAAAAGCCATGAATTGTTTATATTTTACATTTAAAAGCAAAAAACCCAGCAATTGTTCCATGTTGACTACAAGAAGGATAATTCCCAATCCCAGCTCTCATGGAGCTTTACATTGTTGGCAATGGATTACTTACTCAAATATTCAGTACCCTGTATAAAGAGGTTAAATCTACAGGGGCTCTTGAAACTAGAATTGAAGTGTAATGACATTTTACATTATCAGCAAAAAAACAACAACAAAAAACAAAAACAAAACAAAAAAACCCACACAACCACCACTTCAGTTTGTATTTCAGACCATGGCTAATGCAGGCTGCCTTCCTTCCATTGGTTTGTGAAAAGTAATGAAAATGGACCAACCTAGGTCAACACAAGCCAGTTAATATGCAACATGCTAGTGCACACTAGAATTTACACCCCTCTGGTGTGGACTAATGCACACTGTCAAGAGACCCAAGATGCTGACCTTGACTAACATACCATTATTAGATTCTACATAATAGCTGAATGTGCACCAACTGCTAAGATCCTCAGTCTTTTAAAATTTTACATTTACTACAGTTAGATATGAAGATGTGCAATTAAAAATACTTTTAAAATTTTTCTAAAGCAAATATTAATTTAAAATCTATCGAGTGTTCCCCTAATATAGCCCTCTTTCAATTTAATCTTCCTCATCATTCAAGAATGACATCCAAAAATTGCTATGAAAAATATAGATGTAGTTGTAAAGGTGACATTTTTATACTGTACTAGTCATGCTTCTGTAAATGTGTTTTTCTTCCAGTAAAATACAATTATAAAGAATCAATATTAATCTTTACACAGCTAACAGTTTATTCTCTGTAACTTAAACTTACATAATGCCAAGAAAGCATGCTTTGAGGCCATGAGAACTAGTACTCTCCGCAGGATATCCTTGTTAATAATGTAGTTCTTTATGTGATACGTATGATGTTCTACACAGAATGTTAGCAATTCCAATATTAATGCCAAGAGCTGGGCTGTCTGAAAATCATCTATAAATGAAAACCAAAATGTTAACAAGAACATGATTTTAAAAATTTTTAGGGCCTAAATTTCAGAAAGTGACCCCAAATTTGCAGATGCAATCAGATAATTAGAAGCTTAAATGCCAATGTGCTCTCCCTTAGCTAGTTTAGGCAAATAACTGAAACTGATGCTTAGGCCTTTAAGAAACAAATATACAAGTCCTATAGTGATTTAGTATTTTCTACCAAAAGCCAGGTCTACACCTGAAAAAGTTTGCCAGTATAGCTTATACCAGTTTGATGTGGGAAAATATGCTATGCCAGTAAAAGCACTGCAATGCCCACATAACTGTATCTACACTAGAGCTCTTGTCTGTACAGGAATGTTGTACCAGAAAGTTATATCCCTAACTGATATTAGTACACCAGCAAAAGTTTCTAATGTGGACCCAACCTAAGGTATTTTGTTAAAAGACATACAAGAGATTTTCAAAAGGTTTCTAGACTACAACCTAACACCATATCAAAGATGAAATTATTGAAGGATCCATTAGAATTATAAAGTTACATATCGCAAAGAACAAAAGTGCGAGAAATGGAAAATTTAAATTCAGCTCATTGTCTAAACATGTAAAACTAGTTGTTTTTAAAATATTGTTGAGTTATAGGCTATATAAATGCACAAGTTCCAAAGAAAAATATAATATATAATTTCAAAACTTTCTGGAAGCTGGTGTGAAATTATATTTTATTTTGCTTTGCTGAAGATATGTATTTCAAAAGGAGTAACTGTAAAGCATACTTCCAATGTTTTCACCCGGCTCTAACTGAACCATCTTTCTGGTTCAAATCAGACATTAATCTTTTGAAATACTCTTCTTTTGATTATGCAGAGTTCCAGACACCTTTTCACAATTATTCTATGTACTGTAATTCAATAGCCTTGGACACAATTACCAGCGTTGACAGTAGTCTCACCTTTGCTAGGCTTCTCCTCTGTAGTATTAGCCAGTAAAGGAGCTGTGAGAACATGCATACAATGTTTATAGAAGAAACCCAGGAATTCTGTCTTTTCAGTTTTCTAAAGGATAAAAATACTTTCATATTAAAATTTAGTTATATAACATAAAATACTGTTGGTAATGTAACGCACAAAAAACCCCAACCACACTCAAATTTAGGAATGCACTTACATTGGCAGTGGCCAGCATGTTTTCTGGGTCAACTAAAGTACGAAGCAGACCCATGAGTTGGACTGCTCCTCCAAGTTCAGGATCTGTATCACAAATCATGTGTTCTATAATGAGGTTAATGAGTAAAATATCCTAATTGGAAAGATATAAAAATGAAGAGATTAGTTATGACTAAGAAACTAAAATTAAAAGACACTGCCAGGTCAACTTTGGCCCAAAATTAAGGATTTGTAAAAATAAAATAGTTAGGACTAACACAAATAAATCCTTGAAAAGTACTTTTGAAAATTCCCATGACAACCTGCTCTAGTTGCATCCTCAATACTGACGCACTATACTAATCCATGAGACTCTTTCAGCACAACTAAAGATGGTTGATAAATAAAAAAATTGGATAAAACTGACTAGTCTAAATTGAAAACACAAATGATAAACAGCATAAATGATGAGAAAGTGCATGCTTAAAATTCTTATGATTTGCATAAGGAAATTTGTTTTTTGAAATTAGGAGTTCTAACCTGAGTGTCCTTTTAAAATATAATCCAAGGCCCTAATTCTGAAAACGCATAGAACTCATGAACACAATGGGATTACTCACATGTGTAGTTACTCAAATGCATAAACAGGAGTTCAAGAATAAAATTTTCATTCTGATAAAATTCCTTAGTGCCTGCATGCCCTATTACCAGCAACAGGTGGACCATCCCAAAAGCGAGACACTGGTCAATGGCTTAAGGCCCTGATTCTGCAAACATTTATAAAGATGATTTACTTTTCTATATTTGAGTAGTCAATTGAAGACAATGGACCAAGTCACAAGTAAAATTAATCACATTTATGTCAGCAGGATTAGGGCCTTAATTTATACATCGCCTTCCATATTTGTAGGAGGTCTTCCATACAGAAACAAACCAGTCATACAATATGATAGTGGACTATTTCCTGAAATAAAACAACTTTTAAAAAGGAACTTGAAACAGTGGATATTTCTACTAAACTGGTCAAATATGAACTAAAAATATTTTAATTATCCCACTATTTAATTAAGGTCTTAAACCACTAACATAGAAATTAAATAAATAGTTATGCTGAGAATCATCTAAAATTACTATGGAAATAAAAGACAGTACAAATTTATGTATTTAACTAACTGTATTTTAAATTGATATAAAAAAAGATTATGGAAGACAGCTAAAAAATACCAAATATATACATCTACAGTACATTTTGAAAATTTAGGGTTAATATTTTATTCAAAATGCCATCTTTATGATGACTTTCAGTTTCCTTATTTTTTCTACAGTTATTTTATTCCAGCCCTAATTCTATTTTTGTATCAAGACTGTTCTAATATAGCACTGGTTCACTAATACAGTATCTTATATAAATTAAAAAGTTTTTTTTATTATACTGTACAAGCAAATTCCTGACATACTGTTGAAGGATTCATTTAAGTGCTATTAAAGATTGAAGTGTTTCGCATTTCTTAACCATTCTGGAAACTGATAGACTCAGACTATAAAGTCAGAAAAAAGGGTTACTCACTTTACGCAGTAACTGGTGTTCTTTAAGTTAAGATGTGACCCCCTGTGGATGCTCCACTTTAGGTATCGTCACGTCCCGCGCCTTTGATCAGAGATCTTCTCAGCAGTATTTGCTCGGGTGGCGCACGCACGGCTGCAATCTCATGGCGCCGTTGGCGCATCTTGTAGCGCGTGTGCGCGACCCAAGCCCCTCAGTTCCTTCTTTACCATAGTGTCCACTATTAGAACTCCGAAGTAGAGGGGAGGAGGGAGGATAGTGGAGCACCCACAGGAGCACACATCTCGAAGAACAGTAGTTACTGCACAAAGTGAGTAACCCTTTCTTCTTCAAGTGATGTCCCTGTGAGTGCTCCACTTTAGGTGACAATAGAGCAGGGCCCTCGATTGGAGGAGGGACTTCGGTGTTAATTATTTTGTGTAGATGACAGTACAGTTAAGCCTAATGAGATATCCTTGGCAGATGCCTGGTTGATAGCATGTTTTATAAAAACACGTGCTGATGGACATATGCAAAGCCGCAACATGGGCGTTACTGGAACATCATTCAGAAAGGCTACGGAAGTGGCTATTGCTCTCGTAGAATGAGTTCTGGTCCCTGAGGGAACTTGTAAACACTTTTGCTCATAACAACTGAATACATGTTGAAATCCATTTGGATAGCCTTTGGCTGGGGATGGCTTTGCCTTTCGAGCGATCTGCTAGAGAGATGAAAAGTGTGTTTGATTTCCCAAATGTTTTTGTTCTCTCCAGATAGAAAGCTATGGCTTGTCTGGACTTCTAGAGTATGGAGTGCTACTTCCTATGGATTGTTAGGCAGTTTTGGATAAAAAGGTAGGTAGATGGATAGGTTGGTTAATCTGGAAGTCCAAAACTACCTTAGGCCATAGCTAAAATTTTTACCAAAGGGTGATTTTATTTTTGTGAAATATCATGTACAGGGGATAAACTATCAACGTGCTAATCTCCCCTACACGCAGGGCTGATGTAATAGCAATTAGGAATGAAAGCTTCATGGACATGTGGAGGAGTGAGTATTTGCTAGAGGCTCGAATGGTGGTCTAGTGAATGGATCTGGGCACTAAAACTTAGGTCCCATGATGGTGTGTGTACACGAATGACTGGAAATACTCTCTGTAGACCCACAAAGAATCTTTTCACCATCGGGTGAGAGAATATGGTCATATAGTTTATTTTGTCGTGGAAGACCATGATTGCTGATAGATGAACTTTTAAGGAACTAACAGATAAACCTGATTTCTTTAGTTCTAATAGGTGTTCAAGAATTATAGGGATAGAAGAAAATGTTGCCTCGATTCATCTCCCTTCGCACCACTATTGAAACCTGTGCCATTTCTGTAGGTAAGTCTTTCTTGCTGTCAATTTTCTGCTGTTTATTAATACCTGTCTAACCTGCTCTGAGCGCTCTAACTCCTTGGGACACAGCCACTTATTAGCCATGCGGTGAGATGGAGTTTTTGTATTTCTGGGTGATAAATTCAACCTGATTCCTGGTAGAGGAGATCGCGTCTCAGGGGAAGTGTAATCTGTTTGCATATTGACATGTTTAGGACACCCAAGAACCATGTTTGTCTCAGCCAGGCTGGTATTATTATGGCAGTTGCCTTGTGGGTTCTGAGTTTGTGTATGGTTTTGTGTATCATAGGTATGGGTAGAAATGCATACAGTAGTACTTGTGCCATTTAATTAGGAAACCATCGCCCATCTATCCTGGTCCTATTCTTGCCCTCGAACAGAAAAGATGACACTTGAAGTTCTGTTTCGTGGCAAAAGGGTCTATCACTGGATACCCCTATAGGTGAAAAATTTCCTTGAGGACTTTTTTGTTCAATTTCCACTTGTGATTGCATGCAAAAGCTCTGCTTAGATTGTTTTGCAGGTATACAGGCAATATGTTGATGTTGTGTTTTATATACCAGTTCCATAGCTTCACTGATTCACTGCAGAGGGAGTGGGATCTTGCTCCTCCCTGGCAGTTTATGTAAAACATACACACTACTTTGGCCATCATTTTCATTGACTTGTTTATTATTTGGGGTAGAAAGCGGCAGCAGGCATTGCACACTGCTCCAAGTTCTAACATGTTTATGTGAAGGTAAGTTTCTGCTTTTGACCATCTGCCCAGAACTGTGCACTCCTGCATGTGTACTCCCCATTCTAGGAGAGAGGCATCTGTAGTAATCATGATTGAGGGTGGGTTTTGGGAAAATTGAATTCCTATCATGTTCTTTTTTTTGAGTCCATCATATAAAGGAATCTTACTTCATTTGGTACTGTCAGTAGTCTGCCCAGACCGTGTCTGTTTGGTTTGTATATTGAAGCAAGCCATCCTTGGAGACATCACATGTGAAGTCATGCATGTCATACCACAAATGTAGCTGACATGTGACACAGAAGCTGTAGGACAACGTGTGCTATGACAACATGCGTATTCCTTAGTAACGATATCAGGTCTGTAATAGCTCTGACTCTCAGCATTGGTAGTGATGTCCTGGCTATTGTTGAATTCAAGTCTGCTCCTATGAATTCCAGACATTGAGGCGGATTCAAAGTGGACTTTTCAATGTTTATTCTTTGTCCCAGTTCTGAAATATTTTCATGGTTCGATCAGTAGCGTCCTTGGCTAGGCTTTAGGTACATGTCTTTATGAGACAATTGTCCAAATGTGGGAAGATGAAAAATTCCTGTTTCCTTCAATGTGCCACCACAACAGCAAGCACTTTGGCAAACACTCTTGGTGCCATGGAAAGGCCAAATGGTAGAACTCTGTATTGATAGTGGTTGCCGTAGAACATAAATCTTAGGAAACACCTGTGCGCCAGGCAGACAGTACTATGAAAATACGTGTCTTGGAGATCAAAGGTGGAGAACCAGTCCCCTCTTTGCAGTGCCATTATTATTCTTGTTAGAGTGACCATTATGAATTTTCGCTACTTCATGAATTTGTTCATGCCCTGAAGTCTAATATGGGTCTCTATCCTCCACTCTTTCTGTACCACCAAATAAGTGGGAATAGAATCCTTTCCCTACGTGCTGACGCAGTACATATTCCATCGCCTTTACTTCTGGAAGATGGTCTATTTCTTGCAGCAATACTTGCATGTGAGATGGGTTCCTGAAAAGGGATTTTGGGGGGGGGGGGGGAAGGAATGGATAGGAACAGGATGGTATATCCAGATTTTATTATTTCCAAAACCCATTTGTCTGTGACCAACTGAGATGGACCAGTCTTAGGCAAAATTCAAAAAGTTTTCCTTTAGTGAGGCTGGCACTGCATGGTATTTGGCGTTTCTCAGACCCTCAACCACACCCTCAAAACTGTTGTTGAGAAGTGGTGGATGATTGTTGTGGCTGTCTGCGTCATTGTAATCTGTTTTCCCCTTTGGGGTTCATATTGCCTATATTGTGGTTGGAAAGGATATCTGCAAGGGTAAGGCTGAAGCCTATACTGTTTCCTTCTTGTTTCAAGTGTATATATGCCTAGTGTCCTGAAAGATGCAGGACTTCAACCGTCTTATTGGCAAAAAGCTGTGTTTTTTCCAAAGGGAAGGTTCTCTATTTTCATCTGCAGTTCCCTTGGAAGGCATGCACAGTAAAGCCAGGAAGCTCTATGCATGGCAACGACTATGGCCATTGTCGTAACCATAGTATCAGCAATATCTAAGGTCACCTGCAGGGATGTTCAAGCTGCAAGTTGTCCTTCATTAATCAACTTTTTTAGTCTCTCTTGGTCTCTGGGATGTCATTTATTAATTGTGATAACTTTTCATAGGTGTTATGATCATAGTTTGATAGTAGAGCTACATAATTAGAGACCCTCATTAATAAGTGGAGAACAAATATACTTTTCTGCCTAATAAATCAAGTAGTTTCCAGTCCTTGTTGTGTGGCATGGATTTATAATTTGTCTGTTTTCCTCTCTGGTTGGCCGCATCTACGACTAGTGAATTCAGCAGTGGATAGGTAAATAGGAATTCCTTCCTCTTGACTGAAAAATAATATTTTATATCAGTCCTCTTGTTGGTGAGAGAAATGGTTGCTGGTGTCATCCATATATTATTGGCTTCATCCACCAGGAGGGCAATTTTTGAGGAGGTTGTTGTATGCAATATCTTCAGCAGTTTATGGTGTGACTGTCACTTCTTCAAGAGGGATCTCGAAGTCCTGAGCTACTCTCCTGAAAAGATCATTAAATTGCTTCAGATCATCTACAACAGTCAGTGCAGGTGGAATCACAGCTTCATCAGGTGAAAATAACTCGTTTGTGGGAGGACAGGTATTCTGATCCCCAGCGGTGATCTCTCCCTGAGTTTCAGCCATTGTAGCTAAAATGGATGGTCTCACCGATCTCATTGTACTCACATGGGAACTGAAAGGTCTTTCATAAGGTCTAAAGTGGGAGGAGAAAGCATCCCAGTTATGCCACTGCTTATGGTATGGCATCAGAGGGGCAAGCCATGGTGGACCATAATAAAGATATGCTTTGTGCTCTCTATGGTAGGTATAATCTCTGGGTTCTAGTGAAGGTCTGGAGAGGGAGGAATACTAAGATGAAAATTGAGCTTCCTCTGCCTTGCTATCATCACTGAGACACAGCATCTTTGAGAATGTCTCATCATGTGATAAGCAAATTGGAACAGCCAGTGGTGTCCTCCGATCTTGAAGATGAGATGTGGATGGGTTGTATGTGGTGGTGTTTGCACCTGCTTTTACCTGATGGTGCTGAGGTCGGTGCCGTGGTCCCAACCTGCTCCATTATGGTAGTCGGTGCCAAGATGGGTGCAGAAGACAGTGCTGCGATCGGTGCCGCTGTCGGTGCCTTCTCGGTCACCAGTGCCACAGCTGGCATATTCTCTATCTCCAGTGCTGATGTTGTAATTTCTCTGCACACCGTACTCTTCTTCGGTGCCATTGGACATGGCTATGCTGCAGTGACCACTGACTGTTGATCAGATAGTTTCTGCACTGTATTTTTATGTGGTGCCATGCCAGGGGAGGACAGCTTTTTTAAATTGCTCAACTCCTGGCCAGGACTCTCAGACTCATAGACTCTAAGGTCAGAAGGAACCAATACAATCATCTAGTCTGACCTCCTGCACAACAGAGGCCACAGAAGTTTACCCAATCATTTCTGTAATAGACCCCTAACCTAAGACTGAGTTATTGAAGTCCTCAAAAATGATTTAAAGACTTCAAGGTACAGAGAATCCACCACAAGTGACCCAGGCCCCATGCTGCAGAAGACGACAAAAAACTCATAGGGCCTATGCTAATCTGCCCTGGGTGAAAAATTCCTTTCTGACCCAAAATGTGGCTATCAGCTAAACCCTGAACATGTGGGCAAGACTCACCAGTCAGACACCTAGAAAGAATTATCTGTGGTAACTCAGAACCCACCCCATCTAACATCCCATCATAGGCCAGTGGGCATATTTACCGCTAGTAGTCAAAGATCAGTCAATTGTTGTAGTAAGCTGTCGCATCATACTATCCTCTCCATAAACTTACCAAGCTCAGTCTTGAAGCCTGCTAGGTTTCTTGCCCCCCATTGCTCCCCTTGGAAAGCTGTTCTAGAACTTCATTCCTCTGATGATTAGAAACTTTCATCTAATTTCAATCTAAACTTCCTGAGGGCCAGTTTATATCCCTTTGTTCTTGTGTCCACATTGGCGCTGAACTTAATTCCTCTCCCTCCCTGGTATTTATCCCTCTGATGTATTTATATATAGCAATCATATCCAGATCTTCCTGTATGATATCCTGATCCTTCTCTGTATTAGCAATACCTCCCAACTTTGAGCTATCCACAAACTTTATTAGCACACTCCCACTTTTTGTGCCAAGGTCATTAATAGAAAGGTTAAATAAGACTGATTCCCTGAGGAACTCCACTAGTACCTCCCTCCAGCCTGACAGTTCATCTTTCAGTGTAATCTGTTGTAGTCTCCCCTTTAGCCAGTTCCTTATCTATCTTCCAATTTTCATATTAAGCCCCATTTTTTCCAATTTGACTAATAATTCCCCATGTGGAACTGTATCAAATGCCTTACTGAAATCTAGGTAAATTAGATCCACTGCATTCCCTTTGTCTAAAAAAAATCTGTTATCTTCTCAAAAAAGGAGGTGATCAGGTTGGTCTGGCATGATCTACCTTTTTTTAAAACCATGTTGTATTTTATCCCAATTATCATTAACCTCGATGTCCTTAATTACTTTCGCTTTCAAAAATTTTTTCCAACACCTTGCATACTACTAAGGTCAAACTAACAGGCCTGTTAACTGCTGGATTCCTTTTTGTCCCCTTTCTTAAAAATAGGAACTATGTTAGCAATTCTCCAGTCATACGGTACAACCCCTGAGTTTACAGATTCATTAAAATCATTGCTAATGGGCTTGCAATTTCACAGGCCAGTTCCTTTAATATTCTTGGATGGAGATTATTCGGGCCCCTTGATTTAGTCCCATTAAGCAGTTCAAGTGTGGCTTCTACCTCAGATGTGGTAATTTCTACCCTCATATCCTCAATCCCATTAGCCCCCCCTGCCATTATCCCTAAGGTCTTCATTAGCCTAATTAAAAATGGAGGCAAAGTATTTGTTTAGATATTAGGCCATGCCCAGATTATCCTTAACCTCCATACTCAGTGATTAGCAGTCCCACTTTTGTTTTTGAACTGTTTATACAGCTATAGAACTTTTAACTATTGGTTTTAATTCCCTGTGCAAGGTCCAACTCTGCTTTGCTTTTGACATCTGTTGCATCCCTAAATTTCTGATTCTACATCAGAAGTATTTAAAAAAAAAAAAACTTGGTTTGCTAAATACATTACAAAACCAAAGTTTCTGTAATGTATTTAACATCAGCTTTTCATGTAAAAGAGTGCAACCACTGTAACCTCTGGATGCATATCAAGATTGACAGGTATTGCTAAGGGTTTATTACAAAAGAAAGTAAACAAAAAGCTTGAAATTTGCACATCAATTGGTGCACTCTGATAGCACCCTGGCAGGTGTAGAAAAGTTACAGGATTGGGGTGTTTAAACAAAAAGTAAATACTTAAGCATATGCCTAGGCCCCCATTGAACTGCTCTCACACTTAAAGTTAAGGAACATAACCATTTGCAGGACTGGGGTCCAAGAAGACTGTGCAAATGAGAAGATATGGTCGCCTTCCCACATATGCAAGATTAATAGATAAATTGGGTCAGCTGTAGTTTATATAATTGTGTTGTGATGAATAATATTATAAATACTATCATGATGGCTATTAGACAGAACCTTCCAATTATAATTTTTTTTTTTAAAGGAAAGGTTCTAGAAAACTATTCAAATGCACATTTGTCAAATGCAAACTCATGAAGTAGAACTTAATCACTAGTAATAGAGATATAAATATGAACCTTGTAAAAAAGCATCAGAGAATCTCCTACTTACATCATCATTCTGTTGAGCTTCCTGCATGACAAATTCTCGTACCATGGATGGATTGTACTCAACCAAATAGGAGAATATATCAGTAGCTGCACTTCGCACTTGTGCATCATCCATACCCTGGAGAGTCAAGTAAAACTTTTTAAGTACTTTAAAAAACAAAAATCCATGTATTTGAAAGCCATGATGCAGTATTTTTTTTTTAAAAGGAGAGCAGAAGCAATTTCAGAAATCACAGTACTGTCTGAATTTATTATTAACTCTTACTGTTATAATACCTAACGTTACTGTAACTAAGAGATTAGAGCTTTTTTCCCCAGTTTGTTTCTTATTTAATTGAAGGCTTTATGTGTATAACCAGTTTCACAGTTCACCTTATTTATTAATCAATATCCATGTTTTAGTTAGTAGTCTGAACACAAACAGAACAGAAAATGGAATAAAGATTGGAAAGAAACGGCAAATCTACAAAAACTGCTAGGGGGACTTAGTGATGTAATACCTAAAACTACTGTGTTTTTCTTAAATGAACTGAATTTCAAGATGACAGTATCCCCATCAGACAAAACAAATAGAGAAAGAACTTCAGAAAGCCATATGACACTGCAGTGTTGCTTTTATTACTTTTAAAATAATTACCTTTTGTGAACTGAAAAAATGTAACTGTTACAATCAATATTTACAAAGAGTTATTACAGAAAAATACATATTGGGATAACTTACTAGAATGACTTCTAGTGCTGGCAGTATACCCATGTTAGACAATGTTTTGAAAAAAGCATCTCTGTTTTGAGGTTGTAATGTTTGAGAAAATGCACAGAACTCTTTAAGAAAATTTACCTGAAATGTAAAAAACATACTAGTGATTAACAAAATTCAGACAATGCACATCACTTCATGACATCACCACATATCAGTCACTTCATGCATATTTTACAAATGCTTACCAATTCTTGTCTTTTCTCCTCATCTGTGGCTTCATCTGTTAATTGTGCAAACAAGTCTGTCAGAAATTTTTCATCTTCCTACAAAAACAAGACAATGCCATGTGTTTATTTGACAATACTGAAGCTAGATCCCATAATATTAACTCCCCAAAGTCATACCTCCTACATTTTAAAGGAATCACACAGTTGAGTACTGTACTTAATTGTAACAGTGTCAATCAACTTTCCACTTAATACATTTGACTATGTGTCCCTTCCTTGCTTTTGTTATATGCAATTTTCTTTCCTAGATTCATTCCACTCTCTTTCCAATAGTAGTGGATCTTATGTTGTCCTCTGCCAGTCTCTTTTCCTTGTCTCTCTCTATTCTTATATCTCCCACTACATTATAATGTCTGATTATCACCCCCATATTGTCTCACTGTCCCTCCACCAAAAATATCATTCTCTGTATGTGTCTCAATATCATTTTTGTTTTTTTTTTAAATTTACCCTCAACAGTCTCTTCCCACCCTCCATTCACAGGGCCTGTAAATTTTACCAGACACCCTTAATAATATAACTATACCCAGCAGCTTAAGAATGATATGAGAGGAAAGGGAGATTCGAACACCAAGCTGTTGGCAAAGCGGTGAGTACTGAAAACCAAATGAAAATGACTAGATGCTTATCAGTTCCACTGCTGCTCACAGGGTTCTTAACGGTAGCAGTCAAGATTGATCAACATTCATGCTGCTGAAACTTAGCAAAGCTATGAGCAGCAGCAGCAGCAGCAGCAGACTAGAGTCATCTGTCTGCAGACTTAGGCCTGGTCTACACTCACTCACTTACCTTCCGGATTCGGCAGCAGCCGACGGGAGATACGCAAGTGATGTAAAACACGTGCATATCTCCTATCGACTTTGCTGTGTCTGTTCCACACGCCATCCACATTGTGCTGTGCCGATGGGAACAGCGTTCCCGTTGGCGTAGCCCTACGCCACTTATGGCGGTGGTTGTCCTCTGTCGATTTCTGGATCAACTGGAGTGGGTCTACACAGATCGCGCAGATGATCCAGAGACATTGATCTGATGTATTTGCCGCCGTCAGTATAGACCCAGCCTCAGGAAGATAGCATTACATCAGTTAACCTTCCAAAAATGAACCAAGTGTAATCCCAAGAGCTAAAAACTCTTAAAAACAAAACACCCCAACCCCTCCAAAAAACAGTAATTGACAGTGCTTGACTGGGAAAACTTCCTACATGCCACTAGTAAGCAATACTTGAAAAATCTACTCACTACAAAGTTGAAATAGACTTCAGAAATTATTAAATAAGCAACCAAGAGACCCAAAACAGTGACAAACCCAAATCTCTCTGTGGATGGTCCTATACTTAATGACTGCCATTCATCAACCTTGCAATTCCTTGGCTCAGATCAAGACGAACAGTGCCAACCACCTACTTACAACAGAACTAAATATATTTCAGAAATAAATCCAGATATGATTCATATTACTTTGCTTAAAAACTAAACAGGAAGTCTGAGAAGTCTCACTTGAAGCTGAATGATCCTCCACACCAAGTTATAGCTGATGAGGGGCAAACAAACAAAAAACCCAACACACACTTAACTAATAGCTTAGAACTGACATTCCAGATTCTAACTGAGATCATATTCAAGAGAGTCAACCATGGGGTCTACAAGCGAATTTACTTTAGGATAAGTAAACCAGAGTTTTGTGATGAGAGAACATACGTGTGGCTATTTGGCACTTGTCTACCATTTTGAATTTCTAAATGTTCTGTTCTAATCTTTAGTCTATCACAAAGCAATTACAAAAATTATACTAAATTTTTGACAGACTGTAGAGAGACTGATGTACTTATTTTCCTGAACATCACAACAGAAATTATACTAATTATATGGTACAAACCAAACATAGAAAGAGTCCCTTAAGAAAAAAAAAATCCAAGTTGCCCTCCTTGAATAACAGTCAAACTAAGAAGAGATTAAGGACTGGTCTACTCTACAGGATTTTGTCGACAGAAAGAGTGTATGTGTACACACTGAAATGCTCCTTTCACCGATGAAACTTCCCTGATATGCTGACATCATAAAACCAACTCAACAAGAGATGTAGGGCTTATGTTGGCACAGAGGGAGAGTCAGTGTCAGGGGAGACACCGAGTTCCTTACACCAGCTGTTGGATGTCATTCTTGTCAATTTCACAGTGGGGCTGTGAAAACCAGGTAACTAGAAAACCAGGGGACTAGAGCCTAGCTGCCCCCAGCTCAGCAGGGGGCAGGGAGAAGCCCAGGGCAGCTGGATCCCAGCTGGCAGCAGGGTGAGGAGAAGCCCTGGGTGGCTTGACTCCCAGGTCCCAGCTGGGGGGGAGAGGGAGCGGGGGTAGGAGAGAGAAAGCACACCGGAAGCTCAGGAGCCTGTGGGGCAGCCAGACACTCAGCAGGGAGCTTCCTGCAGAGCTGAGAATGAGCTCTCAGCTCCTCACATTGCCCCTCGTAGGTCAGTCAAAGTGCTCCTGGTGAGGATGTACACCATCGACCCAAGGATAGTGCGAACATCAGACATCACACCAATTAATGCATAGCTGTAAATGGATCTAACATAGATTGATTTATCTTTGGAATGTAGACAAAGCCTAAGTTTCATTTTAATTGAAAGTTAATGAGATTTAGTCTCCTAAATCATTTTTGAAAGTGGGATTTAGGCATAAGTCAGAGGCACTTTGGAAAATTTTTACCCCAGGTGCTAAAAATTTCATATCCAACCATAACTCTATAACCCTTCATGAACATAAGAATAGCCATACAAGGTCAGATCAATAACCATCTAGCCCAGTATCCCATATTCTGACAGTGGAAATGCCAGGTGCTTCAGAGGGAATGAATAAAACAGATAATCAAATGATCGATCCCATCAGAAAACCTCCGCCTATACTGGCTAATAGCCATTGATGGACCTAACCTCCATGAACTTATCTAGTTCTTTTTTGAACCATGTTATAGTTTTAGCCTTCACAATATGCAGGAGTTCCACAGACTATGCATTGTGTGAAGAAATGCTTCCTTTTGTTCATTTTAAATCTGCTGCCTATTAATTTCATTTGATGACCCCTGGTTCTTGTGTTATGAAATAACACTTCCTTATTTACTTTCTCCATACCAGTCATCCTAGTGTCTCTTTTCCAAGCTAAGATGTCCCAGTCTTATTAATTTCTCCTCATATAGAAGATTTCCATATCCCTGGTCATTTTAGTTGCCCTTTTCTGTGCCTTTACCAATTCCAATATATCTTTTTTTGAGATGGAGCAACCAGATCTGCAAACAATATCCAAGACGTGGGTGTACCATGGATTTATAAAGCGGCAATACAATATTTTCTGTTTTCTTATCTATTCCTTTCCTAATGATTCTCAACATTCTGTTAGCTTTTTAGACTGCCACTGTACATTGAGTGGATGTTTTCAGAGAACTATCCACAATGATTCCAAGATCTCTTTCTTGAGTGGTAACAGCTAACTTAGACCCCATTGTTTTATATGTATAGTTGGGATTATTTTTCTAATGTGCATTACTTTGCACTAAATTTCATCTACCATTTTGTTGGTAAGTCATTCAGTTTTGTGAGATCCCTTTGTAGCTCTTCACAGCCTGCTTGGACTTAACTATCTCGAGTAGTTTTGTATCATCGGCAAATTTTTGCCACCTCAGTTTACTCCTTTTTCCAGATCACTTATGAATATGTTGAACATTACTGGTTCCAGTACAGATGCCTGTGAGACAGCACTATTTACCTCTCTCTATTCTGAAAAATGACCATTTATTCCTACCCTTTGTTTCCTATCTTTTAACCAGTTACTGATCAGGAGAGGACCTTCCCTCTTATCTCATGACAGCTTACTTTGCTTAAAAGCCTTTGGTGAGGGACCCTGTCAAAAGCTTTCTGAAAATCTAAGTACACTACCTCCACTGAATCATGCTTGTTGACCCCTTCAAAAAATTCTAGTAGATTTGTGAGGCTTGATTTCCCTTTACATAAATCATGTTGACTCTTCCCCAACAAACTGTGTTCATCCATGTATCTTATTATTCTGTTCTTTACTACAGTTTCAACTAATTTGCCTGGTTCTGAAGTTAAGCTTACCAGCCTGTAATTGCTAGGATCACCTCTGGTGCCTTTTTTAAAAATTGATGTCATATTAGCTATCCTCCAATAATCTAGTTGAGAAGCTGATTTAAATGATAGGTTACATACCACAGGTAGTAGTTCTGCAATTTCACATTTGAGTTCCTTCAGAACTCTTGGGTGGATACCATCAGGAATTAGCCACAGAGGGATAGAAGACACTGGATGAGGTGACCAGTGCTGAGGTAATATAGGGAATCCTCTTAAAAGCCTTGCTGATGAGTCTTGCTCACATAATCAGGTCAAACTGATCACCATATTAAGGGTTAGAAAGTATTTTCCTGAAGGTCAGATTGGTAGGGATATTTTGGGGGGTGGGAGGGGAGATGGGAAAAGTTCGCTTTCATCTGCAGCATGGTGCATGGATCACCAGCTAGGATCATCTGGGTATCCCTCTGCAGGTGCCTCTGGCATTGATTGCATCTTGATTTCTCCTGTTCTCTGCATGACACAACAGTTAGTGTCATGTGTTATTGGCATGCTTTAGTCTAACCCAAGTCACTGGGCTCAACGCAAGGGTAACTGGGTGAAATGTAATTACCTGTGGTATACAAGTGGTCAGAATAGATCTAACAGTATCTTCTGGCCTTAAATTCTATGAAACTGTATTGCAAATACAGTATTATATAATTCCCCCCCAACCACTATTAAACACACTGTTTTCTATGGATGAGATTTTCAAAAGCTCTCAGCTCTGACCTAACTCTACTCCCATTTAAGGCATTGTAGAGTTAAGACAGGGCTGAGAGCTTTTCAAAAATCCCATCCTATAGTACGCATACAAATCCTTTATATGACAAGTGCACAGTAAGCTGCTGTTATTATAACACAATAATTTGCTGGAAAATATAGGCCACCTGCAACTGTAACTCAATTAGCTTTGTGGTTATGGCTCAGCCCGTGAATGCACCCAACGAAGGCTGTGTTGTGGCTGAAAAGAACAAGAGCATGCACTGCTCACAAAAATATATATCAATATATAAATACACCTTATAGAAAACTGATCTATAGACACTAAATGAAAGAATATACTGAACTATGAAGACAATGAAACAAATGACCATGAAAATATTCTAAAAATAAATACTACCAGTGTCTATATATGTATCTATGGCTGTAGAATAAATTGCATGTTGTATTTGAAAGAATCTTGAACTATGCTATCAGAATCTATAAAAATGCACTATACAAAGGAACATAGCTAATAATGCTGCAGTTTAAAAGGAGAAAATGCTAAAGCTGAGTGCTAGATTGTGCAACCTTAATATATTCTTGATGTAGGTTATCATACAGAATTTCTTTGGCTTTTCCAAGAGAGAAAATAAATTAAGCATGTGCATAATTGTTTGCAAAGTCAACTCCTTAATAAGGTTTGCAGTGGGAAGGCCCAATCTGATACATTTTAGAAGCTATATAGGCCACAGGATTTTCAGAAAAAACCACCTCCTAAAGACCTCCTCTGGCTAGTTCAGTGTTATTAGCTAAATCATTTCAGATTATGGAATATGCAATTTCTCTTGCCCATTGATGTAAACCAACAGAAACTGCAACTCCTGAAGAACCCTCCGTTTTTCTTTTTTACCCCATCTTGGAAAAACCTAAGAAATTCTGCACAATTAACTATATTAAGAACTGTCTAGGTTGCACGATTATAGCCCTCAGTGGAACTATGCTGAAAGCTAAGCACATATATAAAGCCTCTGGATGATTTCAGCAGCTTTCCTTAGCTTTTTGGCATCTTACAAAGTCTCTGCAGACACTAAGCTAAGGACTTTTGGAAAGTCCTCACCTTAGCCCACTGTACTTTTCTCTAAACAGTTAACATTAGCAATGCATATATGTGCAGCTTAGCCTTCTTTAGCTGTACATTTAATGAACGTTAGCAAAAAACTCATACAAAATACAATGCACGTGCAATTTTCAAAGGCACGAAAAACTGTCAAATTAAATGCAATTTTCCCAGTTGGAACATTCTAACACTCAATTAAGGCTATTTCTGTTAAATAAATTAACTTTCAACTTCCAGACACTTCACAGCAGTGTACTTGTTTGAACAACAACAGATAAGAATCCCCTGACTCAAAAAACAAAACCCAAAAACCCTATTCTCCCTGCTTTTTTCATATTCCCTTTTGGGCTGGGACAACTTCTGGAAGAATTTTAGCCCAAAAGTTGAAATTTTAATGAAGTTACAAGCAAGTTCCTAGAACAGAAACAGTGTTTCAGCCTTAAGTATAGAGATATTGTTGCTGCTCTTGTTGTAATATTGCACTTGCTCTATATAACCCCTCCATTCCACACCAGACAAGTGATTAGTTTGTGATATTGATTAAAGTGCCCTCATCTCCTTGATTTTGAGTTATCCTGCTTCACACAGGTCCTTTCATATAGTATTTAAGTAATTCCCTCCTTGAGACTTCTTAATTACTACCAAAGCTATGCCTAAACAGCACCAGGAACCCATCGTATTTTGAAGCTACCATATACATCAGAACCATTTCTTCAGCATGGAAGAAAAAAGAAACTAAGCTCAAATACCACCAATATGCAGCATTTGCATGCATCATTTCACTGAGTCTTTTCCCATTGGAAAACTGCACCCATATATCTCGGTGCAGCAGATAATTTGCATGGTAAAGTGCATTTTAAAATGCAATTAAATTAAACATGGCATTTCTGAGCCTACTGCTGGCAGCATGCATCCTTCTGAGATGGTCTAATCTGAGCTCTGATGCACTACTTTTGATATTCAGGCAAAATTTCTTATTTTCTCTGACTCAATTCCTTCCCCAAATCACCTATAGATAATATATACTTACTTCACAAAGATGCTGCAAAACATAGAACATCTCTAAAGACCTTTCGAAATGAAGAGCAGCATATTGCTATTATTACATGTGAATCTGGCAGTAGGATGATGCAATTTGAGAATATACGTACATGTGTAGAATCTTGTGTTTATTCCACCCTTTTTAAAAAACTGGCTTAAACATAAAAATAATTGCATAGTAGAAAGCTGATCTACAAGTATAATGAAGGAAAAATAATAATATAATAAGGTCATGCACGCAACGTCCCAAGTAGCAAGGGATAAGGCAGCAGTAAGTATACAAATTATTTTAAACTATTTGCTCCTCTCCTTGGATTGTATTCTTCACATCCCCAGAAAACAAACCCATAGACTCCAAGTGAGCCCAACAACATGCTTTATTCTCGCAACATTACAAACATCACAGGAGCTGGCCCACAGAACCAGCCAATAGGGGGGTTAAGTAAATGGTGTTTACTCACTCTATGGCGCAGTTTTGCAAGTTTTTTTAAAAAAAACTTTTATAATACAAAGGGATAGGACTGGTGGCCTCCAATGTGAGCAGAAATGCATAAAATAGTATTTTTAATTTGCAAAAGAGCGTCATATAAAGTAAGAAACACCACTTACCTGTCCTCCCCGCATTCCCAAAATTGGTCAACTCCATGTTCCAGTGAAGTTTTTTGGTAGTTGTGATATCACTAGAATAGGGCATGCTGGAACACCAAACTCTGTTGGTAGTTAGGAGGGGCTGAAATAGAAAATCGGGGGGGGAAAAAAATTTAAATTCAATTATGTGCTAAATGTCTTTCTTACACCATTTACACAGATATAGGATAGGCTGAGCAGAATTTTTTAAATACAAGTTTGATAGGTAATTATATTTATTTTTAAGCTTTTATTTTTTCAATTTAAATGTTCACAGTTCCGCAACATTATGGGTTTTAAGATTTTTTAAATTTTTATTCATTTTAATTTTCACAGTTGTAGGAAACTAAGGGGGGTATCAGGTAATTATGTAATGACAGCAGACATTGAGATTCAAAAAATTAAAGCTTTATAACCATTGACAATTTGTACTTTAAACATTGTCAAAATATACAAAATAAATAGCCTTAAATCCAAGCAGCATTTTTCTTACTTTGCCTGTCTGTACATTTTGATGATCATATATGGAAATATTTTTTCATTAGTTTGTGTGTGTAGTAAAATAGACATTTACTGATAAAAATCTAATCATTCCAAGCCTAGGTATAAGCCTCGTAATTAACTTCTTTAAATACTTTAAATTCTTTAAGATAACCCTTTAAACCTTAAGTAAAAGACTGAAATTCTTCTGGGCCCAGGATGTATTGGCAGCAATACAAATTTTTATTAGTTTGCTTTGTTCAGCATGCTTCTGGGGTGATCCAAAGCACTAGGAATAGTGACAGAGCTTGACTAAACTTTTTAAAATGTTAGAATCCAGAATTCAAAATTATGCATCGACATTATAAAGGAACAGAAGAACCAATCAGCATGAGCTTTCTGCGACTGATGTCCAGGTCCAAGCAGGAGGGAAAATGTCAGGTATAAGACTGAATGTCAGCTGACCTGACTTCTATTCCTGGCTTTGTTACAGACGTCCGGTGCAATAGGTAAAATTTACTTACCTAGCCATAATTTTGCCTTTTCTGAATTAGGCACCTGATGCTCAGTGATCCATTCTGACTGGCTTCTCCCTATTCATCTTCCAAACATGGAGATTTTTTTAATTTTTTTTTTTTTAAATTACCCAACTTCACTCTTCACAATGTAGAGCCAGCAGATGGATCTGTTCAGAGAACTGATTATATCTCAACTCCCCGGTGTTTCTTCCATTTTGGGGAATACCTTCATCAGAGTTAACCTGAGTTATAACTCAAGTGTTGCCCCTCATTTGAGTATCGTGGTACTTTGAACTTGAGTTGACTGGTCCATCAGTGTGTGCAGGCAACATCTTGAGTTAGCACAATTCATCACCTTCTAGCTCTCTGTGTTATTAATCCAATCCAATTGCTGCTCTCACACTAGCCAGGCTATTTCAAGCTGACTTATCTTGTTTGTAGATAACTCAAGTTAATTTAAGTGAAGAAATAGCCTAAGAAGCAAAGGGTTCCTCTAAGGTATTTCATAGAATATTAGAATAAGAAGGGACCTCGGGAGGTCATCTAGTCCAACCGTCTGCTCAAAGCAGGACTAACCTCAGCTAAATAATCCCAGCGAGGGTTTTGTCAAGCCGCAGCTTAAAAACCTCTAAAGATGGAGATTCTACCACCTCTCTAGGTAACCCATTCCAGTGCATTTCACACTGGAAAGCTGCATGGCTTCCAAACAAGAATTTTTATAGGGCATTCCAATTTTTTAATAAGGTATTCTGATTTTTCTCTTTCCTCAGTGCTACCTGGGACAGAGAGGATTTGAGAATAAAGAAAGTCTGCATGAAACCAGTATTTGAGATGAAAACATTCTAGTTTCAATGGATCATGGAACACCAGGTGCTCACCAGGGAAAACCTCTCAATTTTTCTGTGTATAAATAACCCAATCTGTAAAATGGGGATAATGCTTATAAACCCTTTATAAAGCCCCTTGACATCAATAGATGAAATACAACATAACTGTCATATATTATTGTTATATCAATACTTAAATAATATAGCCAAGATCCCACCATGCCAGCAGTCCTGCATTAAAACACAGTCCTTACCTTGGCAAATTTTGCAGCCATTCAAACAGCCTGACCTATTCATCTTGTTTCTATCAATTTTCCTCTATGCAGGCCCAGAATGCAGGTAGGTAGACTTATAACTACTCTTTAGAATGGCAAAGTCCAGCTACCCACTCTCTGGGTTGGCATACTGGGACAATTTTTGAATGGCTGTCAAAACTGATTTGCAAAGAAACACAAGATCATGGAGGAGACCAAAAAAACAGCCTCTTATGTCACTTTACTTACATAACATGGGTGTTTGTTTGCGCATGACCAGTTTGAGACTTCCGAATTAACATTTATTTACATTTATGTAATTACATCAATTTCTCTCTCAAGAAACAGTGCCACGTCTATTTTTTACACACACACACACACACACACACACACACACACAAAATATGTACACACTTCAACAAGCACCCATTCTATGCTCTTGGCGCACACACATCCAAAATTAGAACTGCATAAATTATATAAGTATACAAACACAAAACTGTGTTAAGAGTGTTAAGATTACAAAGTCAAATACTCAAAAGTGAGGAAGAAAATACCATCAAGTTCCCCATGCAACCTTAATTCAGTCAGCTTGTACGTATGATACAGTTGTCAGTTACATGACCATGTACCATATTTTCCATAGAATCCCTGTCTCTTTCAATGTCCAGGATTGACTATGCTCAGTGATTCAATATTTTGTTTTATCCTCATTGTTCAACGTGTGGTCCCATGCACACAATTCAAACCCTGCTTGGAAGACAGAATTATTCATTTCCCAGCGCATTTTCTATGGCTGTCACATGATGACTGGCCCTTAAAAGAAAGGGAGCAGGGTCCAGTGCACCTGGACTGCTTAGCTGATGCCCAATTGGGTCTAAAGGAAGGCACTTGAACATTACAGGAGAGTCAGCAGCATGTGGCTGAGAAATGCTTGCATACACTGCAGGGAGTAAGGACATTTCTGTGTGGTCCCGAGTCAGCAGGTAAAGGCAGCAACTGGAAAGGCCTATGAAAAATGCCAAACTTTTAAGCAAGAGGTGGTTGGAGAGCAAGAAAACAGGCCCTCAGGGAAGACAGACTGCACCCCGTTTGGAACTGGGGTGGAAATACTAAATTGTTACAGAGAGGACAGGCCCTCAGAGAAGAGGGGGTGGGGCCAGCTGAAACAGGAATGGAGACTTTGAAAATCTGAATTTTCTTTTGAAAGACTTTTGCTGGACATACCAAATTGGACCCCAGAAGGGGGAATATTTGCAACATATGCCTGTGTGGACTTTTTTTTAAAAGGGAGCCGAAGTTAAGGAGAAACTGAGGCAGGCCTCAGCAGAGCCACACTTGGCCAGAAGGGATACTATAAAATAGACATGCCCATTTACAATGGCACTCATCACAATAGTAGCTGACTGCTTCTCAAAACATGAATTAATTTATTCTCAGCACCTGAGATGAGGTGACATTATCACCTGAGTTTTACAGATGGAGAACTGAGGAACAGAGATCAAGGTCAAAAGTGTCCACTAATTTTGGAAGCTCAGTTTGACACCCCAACTGCCTAGTTTTTCAGAGTACTTAGCTTTATACAGCATTTTTACATTCAAACCACAGCTCCCATTGACTTCAGATGCAGTTGTGAGTGCTAAAATCTTCTGAAAAATCAGACCTCAGGGTAAAGCATCCAGAAAACAAAGAACACGATTAATACTCTCCTATGAAAAAAAGTTTGGTTTTAATAACTTGCCCAACATCACAAAGCAACACTGTGGCAGAGAGAGGGCATTCTGCCTTATTCACTACCTTCCAATTTCTGCAACAAATGAGGCAGCAATCCTACAGACAACAGCCTCCTTCACTAGACAACCCTAAAACAGATCTATTCAATCCATTCAATGAAGCAGGGGTCCTGTGGAACAAAATACTATAGAATCATATAAATGCAGGGCTGAAAGGGACCTCAAATCCAGCCCTCTGTGCTGATGCATGACCAAGTAAACCTAGACCATTCTTCACAAGTTTTTATCTAACCTATTCTTAAAAATCTCCAGTGATGGGGATTCCACAACCTCCCATGCAAGCCTATTCCATCGCTCAAGTACTCTTCCAGTAATCAAGGTTTTCCTAATATCTAACCTAATCCTCCCTTACTGCAGATTAAGCCCATTTCTTCTTGTCCTACCTTCAGTGGACACAGAGAACAATTTATCACAGTCCTCCTTATAGCAGCCTTTAATGTGTTTGAAAAGTATTATCAAGTCCCCCTCAGACGTCTTTTCTCAAGACTAAATATGACCGGTTTTTTTTAACCTTTCCTCATAGGTCAGGTTTTCGAAAAAAACTTCTTTTTCATGGCTCTCTTCTAGATTCTTTTTAATTTGTCAATATCTTTCCTAAACTGTGGCATCCAGAACTGGACACAGTACTTAAGGCCTCACTGTGTAAATAAAGACTGTATCGTAATGTATATGCACAAGACGGCATTCTTAATACTGGTATTTCTTCACTTTTGAGTGTTTGACTTTGCAACCTTAATGCTCTGTTGAAGTATTTTTGTGTGTGTAATTTCTTAGGTTTTTAAAAAAGGAAAATTGAAAAACAAATTCTATTATGTGGCATAATACTCACACCCATTTAGGTCACCCGGAGGGTTTGGAATCTTTAAATCCACAACACGTACCCTTGCCACGTGATCGAACAAAGTAACTGATAGCACCAGTAGGATATCATCCTCTATGTAGAGCAGCCACTGAGACAATTTGCCACTGAGTTCCTCTGCTGTCAGAAAATATTTGTGGAACACTGAGACTCAGGAACCTTTCTTCCATTCCACATTATGGAGGGTAGAATGCTCTAGTGTACTCTTGGGCCCCTGATCCCCTTAAGCCTGATGCCTTTCTACCTCTGTCCACTCTAGCCTGTCCCAATTGTGCCTCTTCTCATCCATCCCAGCCTCCTCATCCCAATCTCTCCCTCCATGTTCCTCATCTGGTCTGTTTTCCTTCTCTTCTAGGTTCCTTGTCACAGTCTCCCCTGCCAGGGTCCTCATATGATCTCACTCCAGTCCATCCTACCCTGCGTCCCTGACTCCTTACTCAACCAGTCTCAGTCTCCTACTTATATGCCAGGCTTCTTGTCCCAATCTGCTCCTCTGGTTTGGTTCTTGTCTACTCTGCATTCAGGTCAGACAGTTTCCTCCTCCAAACTGTTGAGGCACCAGCTAGGAGGAAGGGGGGAGGGGAGAAGAGAGAGCACAGGACAGTATTGCTGCTCTCAGTTCTGGGTGTCTGGCAGCATTGCAGCCTCTGGCTACTGGAAGCAGTAACTGTAGAGAAAGTCCTGCTCATCTTCTGCAGTCCAGGGATGGAATATGGCCCTGTGCAGAGGGTATCTTTGGAGAATTTAGCTGCCGAACACTAGCAGAGGGTTTCTAACAAGTATCTTGGAAATCACTTTACTCTTTCCCTCATACTAAAATGAGTCAAGAACAGTTCTTAGCATTCAAGCTCCACAATGGCCAAACCTAGGATAGCCGTCTTTCAGCAAGGCCATGGCCAAAGCAGACGCCATCTGAGGGTCCCAAACAAGCAAAACCCGCTTTACTGAATTAAAGATTTGTCCTGATTTTCTACTAGCCGGGATCCATACATGGATAAGCAGGGACTGGTTGAAAAGTGGTGCGAAGAATATGAAGCTAGAAGAGAGCTTACCTACAGTAAGACTCGCACAGGTGGCAAGAGAAGAAGAGGTACAGATATTGTGGATGGAGCATATAATGCCTTACATTCTAAATAACTTCATGCATTTAAACATAAAGCAGAACCATTCTGTTCCTATATAGCTCACCTTTATTGGGCTCAAAGTTGTCCAAAGTTGACCTACAATCAACAGCAGCATCACCACCACAAGCACTACCATGGTCCACAGAAGATAGCCAAACACTCAGTACCCATCATCATTGGATCCCACTGGACTATCATGAAGCACTCTGAACATCAAGCCCACTGCTCTTCAGTTAAAGATGGCTTATAAAGATCCAGTCGCCTAAAAACAATACCAGCACCTGTCTCCCTCAGGAAATGGTGTGGTGAAAGGAAAAGGAAGCCAGGCACTCTGCTAACTACAGTGACTTCAACAGTGGACTGCAACTGTCAACTAATACACAAGATTAACAAGTCAGAAAGGAAAATTTTGTACAGTTACATTGTGCCAAGCCTCTACTCTTAACAAAAAGTACAATGAGCTTTTATATCCACATAGAGCAGACAGAGCTTCAGTTTTAAAGTCCTCTCTACAAGATCCAAAATAAACTGCATGGAACTCATTTATTTTACCTTGAGCATAAAGGGCCAATACAACCCTAATCAGACTGTACCTCTGGGTAAATGTTTCTAACCTGATTTTTATAAGTAAGGCATATAAATAAATAAATAAATAAAACCTACTCACCAAGGCTGAGCAATAATTTTGCTTGATGAGTGGGACCAGAAACCTGCATGCTATGTCTCAAGAAGAGATAGCAGCCTATTAACAGGATGGGATAGATGGAGTCAAGCATTGCCGAGGTGAGCAGCCTGATGAGGTATGTTTTCAAAGGAAGGGAGGATGCTCAGAGGGCTGCTCTCCCACCCATCCTACAGTTGCTCCAAATGGCCAGGGAGTAGGGTCTTTGAAGCCCTCCTTCCCACTGCAGCTGCAGCTCATGATCTGAAGGGACTCTAGAGCTATCCTTTCCTCTTCCTCTCTCTTTTATTTTCTCTCTGTAAAATGAATGACTACCCAAACACAAGATTAAAAAACATCTTTCCCACTCTCATTCCTCTTCCACTAATGTACTCCCGATTCTCTTCCCTTCATTTAAACCAAACCCCAATATTTATCTCACCATAAACTATACCTCGTATTTAGCTCCACCACTCCTTTTTCTCCTCTCCCAAGGTAGGGGAGCAAGCAAGTGTGGAGTAGTGGAATGAATGAGGGTCAATCAATAAAGGGGTAAACAGAATTAGGGAGGGGATAATAAGAGATGAGAGTGAAAGACAGCTTGTTGGTTTTAAAATTTGATCTCAGGGTCTCAGACAAGAAAAAAGATATTAAAAGCAAACTGTGTGCCAAGGCTTAATATTTACTGTGTGTGGGTAGAAGAGGAAAGGGCAGCATACATTAATTTACTGGAGGTGAGCTGCCATCCTCACAATCTTAATTGTTCAAAAGCCTTTTGTTCCTTTAAAATTTCAGGTAATCCAGTTTGGGAGAGGCATGGCTTGAAGCACAACTGTATTTCAGCAGGTTAGTATGCTTAAACATTGGACTAGTAATGTTTGAATTTTTCAAGCTTTTTTCAATGTACCAATAAGACATTCCCTCTAGCAGAGTGTAAAAGATCCACTACTATTCTGTGTACCTTCTTTCATCTTCTTCAAAAAGCAGCAGAGTTAATTAGTTGTTTCTGCCAAACATCTTCCTTTTCCTAATCCTATCAAGTTTACATACCTGAGAATTTTTCCTCCCTCCGTTTTGTGGAAGTCAGAAAAGCTAGGATACAGTGAATGATTTTTATTCTACCGTGTACTGCTATTCTCTGCTTTTCAAAGCTGCAGAGGGCAACTAATATGAATCTTTCAAGTTTTTATGTTTAATGTAAAGCATTAATCCTAACAGCCCCACAGTGAGGTTGATAAGGATTATTCTCATTTATAGATAGTAGAAGCAGTAGTAGGGAGGGATGTCCAAGGTAATATAGCAAGTCAATGCCAGAACCAACTCCAACGTCCTTGTGCCCCCAGCATACAAATTCCTCAACCATACTCCACATGCACCAGTGGCTAAAGCCAAAAGCCAACAGTAGCGTAAAGAGCAGGGCAATTTCTTCTCTATCAACTTCTTCGTCCTCTGCAACAGATACTACTCCTATTTCTGAGAGCTGCACCTGATGTACAACTTTCTGCTTGATGTTGTTGCAATACTGATTCCTCTTGCCTCCTGCCCAAATTTCCTTCCCAAATTTTATCCAGTTCAGGTAACTCAGTGTTAATGGCTAAAGTTTGTTGGGAGGGGAGACAAATAGTCTTCCCCCTCGGCAGAAAACAACAGCATCAATAAACAACATCCCAGTTTTGTATTAAGAAAGATGGCAATGGGGTGCGTAACCCATGGGAGGTGGACAAAAGAGGCCAAGATTTTCAAAAGTGACTAATGAGCCAGGATTCCTAACTTGAGGCACCTTAATGGGGCCTGTTTTTCAGAGGGTATGTGTTGGGCATTTTCTGAAGATCAGGACTTTAAGGTGTTTCAAGCTGGCCATCCCAAGATTATTATTCAATTTTTGAAAATTTAGGCCATAAGTGCATTCTCCCCATTCTACACACAGGGAAAACTCAGATCAAGTGATTCAGCTGGGGAGCACTATTGTCTAGTCAGTTAGATAGACTAAAAGTCAGGAGACCTGGGTTTTAACATTGACTTGCTGTGTAACCATGGGCAAGTAATTTTAATCCGACAATTTCCTTGTCTGTAACAGGGCAATAATATTCAACAGGGTGTTTTGAGGCTCACCTAAAAAAGTTTAAAATGTTACGGCAAGTCAGCAGCATCATATAGCATTGTGCTCACTCCTTCAGACTACACAGTCGCCAGGAAAACGATCATTATCTTCATCCTTCTTGCTTTTGTTTTGTTTTAAGAAACTGGCATCCACTAATTCCAGATTGATAAAATACACATCTGCATCTTACCAACTCTGCATAAAAGCCTTATGTGCTATGCAAAGTTGCTACTTACTTCTGCCCAATTCATAGGGTTGCTGTGGAATACCTAAGCAACATGTGTAAGAACGTCACACAATTGTTTTTAATATCTAAATTTTTCCATGAAAATCTTTTCAACAGGTGCAAAAATTCAAAATAAAAGATTAGAACAGATTTGGAATTTTGCAATTATGAGGCAAAATAATTAGAAACATATTTAAGACATTAAACCACCACTATTTTTTAAAATTTGTATCTTCCAAACAACTCTCTGTACTGCCTCAACCTTCAGAAAAATTCCACCCTGGCATAAAATCGTACATGTAAAGATTTAGGTGAAAAGACTTATGGTAGATTCGTTCTTAGCTACAGAGGCCAGAATCTTAATTAGCAAAGGCCCCAACTGAGCAAGGTACTGAGTAAACTTACCAACTTCAATTCAACTGTGTTCAATTAAGTATTAAAGTAGTTGTTACATTTACATTATAAGTTCTACAGTATTAAGTCTAGAGTTTACATTTTAATTGTACAATATCAACTTTATAGCTCAGCCTCCCAAACTCTGTTAGTCTCTTGCATGTAATAAAATATAAAAAAAATTCTTATGCTGATAGCCAGTTTCAAGTCATCTTTACAAGTTTAAAATAACAAACAACCTCAGAGACTTACCTGCAACATCCCAACTATTTCCACTTTATTAAAGAAGATGAAGGAGTGAAGTGTTGACAGCATATTTTCCTCAAATACCGAGGGAGTGGGTAGAACCATATCTTGAATATACTGTACTCTGTATGTTTGATGAATTTTTTGCTTCAACTCGGGATCAGATATAGGAATCACCTCTTTAAATTTTGCCGTTTTTGTCAGAAATTCCCTGTGTTTCCGTGACTGTGATAAAGAAGGATCATATTCTAGGCATCCAATTACGTCCATTATACATTCTTCAGAAAACATTACTTCAAAAAGTGCAGTTCTGTTCAAAAGGAAGATTCCCTTGATAATTTCATACAAGTGGTGTAGTCCTTCAATGTTCTCCAAGTCCTCACACACATGAAAAATTTCTAAGAGCTTTTTAATATAGCCCTCATTTTCCAATGCTAGTGCGAGTTTTTCACGACGCAATGGGGAAGGCAGTGAAGATGCCACAAGTTCCGCAATTTCCTCTAGTCGACTTAATTCACAAGATGGCAATTCTAGACCTGGTGATGACATATCATCAAAACGTTCCTCCTCAGATTCATCTACAAGGTCCTGAGTAATATCCACTGAAGGATCTTTTCCTTGAACCTATTACAATGAGACATTTTTATAAGTAACTTCTTTAAATTTCTACTGGCAATTTAAAAAAAATAATTCTAAAAATTTGCATTTCCAATAAGAAGCGGTGCGAAGGAAAAAGCAAAAAGTCACATTATACTCCTTGATGGTAGAAAGACTTCCAATCATATTTTTATTAGAAGTATGATCTATAATATCAATGTTTTTATTTCATAGAGCCAAAAATAAATGCATGAATAAAAGTTTGCCATTTAAATGCAATGTAGTTTAGGTTCTGAATTTTTGAATGATATGAAAGGCACAGTGCACCTTAATTAATAAAGTGTCCAATATTAATAAAGGTGCACAGTGTCCTTAATTAATAAAGTGTCCAATATTAATAAAGGGCACTATGCACCTTTATTAATATTGAAGGATTTTGAAACTAAGAATAATTTTCTGGATTAGATATTTAATTTTGTTTGTTTATACAAAGTGAATACTTAAATGTCAGGCTTGAGAAAGTACAGGGAATACAGAAATCGCAGAATTTTCAGAAAACTTCAGGCAAAAAGACAGACATTATTATTAGTACTTCTCAGGGGCCCATCACTAGAACTTGAAATGTCCCACTGCCCAAGGTAAGAAGCATTCCCAAGTGAGTGACATATCTTCTGCAGAATCTAAGCTTTCATTTAAAAATAAACATTTTTCTAACATTTATTATTTTGAAAATAATGTTCTAACACAAACAGATATTGAACTGATGCAGTGCAATCTTCTTGAGTCTACAAACAACTTGTTCAAGTACCTCTACTGCTCATCAGAGATTTCCAGCAGAATGAACTGACAGTTTTTATAGTCAGTTTTTATTGCTATTTCTCACATCTGTGGGTAGTAGTGAAAATGACAAGCATCAAGTCAGTTTTATTCTGTTCCAGATTGGGAAAACTGAACATTAGCAGAGACAGGCACTGGCACTATTCATTGAGAAAGAGGACCCAAACATGAAGGCTGTTTCCAATACTCTGTCCTTTGTTCCATATCTTTGCAGTAACCAAAAAGCCGAATGGAAGTAGTTGTGATTCACACCCCAATGATGCAGCCAGGAGGCTAGTGGAGATATAAAACAATAAACACCCCATTCTTGCAGCAGCCAGAAGGCTGTAGAAGAGGATAGAAGAACTGTGAGAACACTGCTCCTTCCTTATAGCAGTCAAAGAATGCTGGAGGAAGGCGGGAGAGATAAAAAGTCTTCAAATTTGCATGCCCTCCAGCTGCAGGTGGATATAAAATGTGGGGCCTCAAAACATAATCCAAGGACAGCAATCTGGCAAGAATACTAGCACATTAAATTTTCTCAAAACTGGGATGATTGGCTTTTCACCAGGGTATTCCCCAGGAACTGTCTATAGCTAACAGTTTTAATCCTCTGACTACTAAGTGTAGGGCAATATTTCCAGTCGTGGGTACATCGGTGGGAAAGATTAGTGGATTAAAGTAGAAAATAAGTATTACATGCATGTGTGTGTGTAGAGAGATGTACGAAGGCAGATCATCTCTGGAAAGAAATGGAAGGAGGATTAAGACAAAATATACAGGACAGAACGTTGAAAAAAGAACAGGGAAAAAAAGGAAAGACAAATAAGGGGGTGGAGGGTGACAGAGAAAAGGGAAGCAGAGATGGGAGAAATTTAAAGCACATACACACCCTGGTTTATTAAAGAAAAGAAAAAGAATGAAGTGAAGCTAGGAAAGAGACAGTAACAACAAGCAAATGAAATAATATTAAATGAATTTATTTGATTAATCCTTTCCGTAGTATTCAACCAGCTTATATAGCTAGCTAAATACTATTAACTCTGATGGAATACAGCAGATACATGCAATTAATATTTTTTCTACTATTCATTCTGCTAATTCAACTTAGTAGTAAAAAACATTAAAACTGTATTAAGTAGAATGGATTGACATGTCACAATTAAAATGCAGTGCACCATAAACAATTTCATTGCTTTAAATTGACTTTTGGGGGGACTATAGAGGCACATTTCTGACTCCCAACCTATTAGGTGTCAAATAAATCGTTCAAGCCCTGCCAGTTACTACAGGGACACCACCACCACACACACGTAGGAGAACAATTCACTGAAGGAAATTAACCAAGTTACCCTCTTTCTGTCACAGCAGAAAAGCAACTGAAATAGGAGGGTATGAGAGAGTAGGAAGAAAAAAGTACAGATAAGAAAAACTGATATGAAGAACAGGGAATTAGAAGAAGCCCAGGAACCAGGAGACAAAACAGACTAACATTAACAAACCTACAAAATGGAAAAGACAACAGGTAGATAAATCAAATGTAGTCTATCTCATGGTTCTATAATCACTTCAACATTAAAGTGCATTTTGAAGATACTAATTACTTAATTTTTTTAAAATGTGGGAGTAACTAATCAAATCAGTGTTCTAAAACCTCATGAAGTTGTACTTTGTGCAGACATTCCCTAGGGAAGGTGTGGGTGAATTTCAAAGATACTTTTAACATAGATTTGAAAGCTCTACACCAAACTCACACAGTTAAACTTAGCATCACACATTTATGGGAAAAGCAGCAGTTTATTACCCAATATGTAATTTTTTCCTCTGTAGTTTTTAACTTACAAGTACTGCGCTTAACCTCATTGTTAAAACATTCTATTGAAAAAAAAAAAAAAACCAAAACATATAACATTGAGACAGACAGATAATTTTATTTTTCAAAACATACCTGACATATTTTTTCCCATATTTCATCACATCCCGCTTTTTCTTGAAAACTAAGTGCCAAGTCATAATTTTCAGCTTCCGACCACACAATCAAAGTGTCCTTGAAATAGAAGTAGTATCTTTCAGGTGAGTTATATTTTAGCTATAATAGGTTTTAGTAAAAGTTAATCAGTTAATTTAACAAGGCAAGTGTACAATCAAAAACCAGAATGACATTATAGCAATACATATTCAATCGTCATATTTTAAAAGTTATATTGGAAGCTTCTAGGATCTTTAGATAGTCACATTTTATACAAACCAAAGTAAAAAATGTCAAAGAATAATACTGAAATAATTGTTTTAACCTTACTTTACGCAACTGAAAAACTATATCTGAATATTATAAATACCATTCTTTAGCTTCAGGATGTAATTATTCTCGTTCCCTGTCTAATAAAACATGCTAACAAGTACCATACGTAAGTTTAATTAAATTGACTTCAATGGGACTATTTGACAGTTCATAAAATTAAGCACATTCATAAGTCATGCAGGATCAGGGCCACAGTCAGCTTCCACATATGTAATGTCCCAGAAAACGCTATGCTGATGCAGTGTCTAAATACTATGGAGATGTATTTCTAAAAATGCTTATAAATCTGAAGCTATTACCAAACTACTGAGATGCATGAAGCTATTGGGTGTATGAATGTCTTTTTACACAATATATACTATACTCAACTGTATACCCTCCCCACCTTTATTTTAGATCTAAAAGGATATAACATTTCACCATTTTGTAAGAATACAAAACAGGGGTAATGGTACCAAGTTATGTTTGTCTCTTACTATCCTAAGTCTGTGACCATGTTCTAATGGTGTCCTGCAGTTCATGAAAATCAGCGTAGTATTTGCAGGGGTATTGCACAAGAGCAGAACCTGAAAATATGGTGTACCTTTTCAAACAAATATATGAATTATCTGTCTGAGCAGTACTACTGAGGAAACATATTGCTAAAATTAATAGACTTGATAACTTCTTTTACCTGCACCTTGGTATACTTTATATACAGTAGCGCATTCAATTTAGTTTAGTTTGCAGTATTGCGGCTGTGTTAGTCCCAGGATATGAGCGAGACAAGGTAGGTGAGGAAATATCTTTTATTGGACCAACTTTTGTTCATGGAAGGGACAAGCTTTTGAGCGTCACAGAGCAATTCCTCAGGTCTGGAGAAAGTAACCATTTGGAACTCCTTTTTCCTCTTCTTGTAAGGTTTAACAGAAATATGAATTATAGTTATACATATGGCCTGATAAAAGACCACCTTTTATAATTAAATGCAAAAACATACTCACTCATTGGATATATAAAAAATGGGAACATCAGAAACTCTTTTCTGATCATATTCAACATTTAAATCAGAAGCATACTATAAAAAAGAATCTGTGCTACTTTATGCATAACTTGTTTAGTTTGCTATTATCATTTTTGAAGACATTAATTTTAAATTTAACACAGTGAGAATTTACAAGAAACTTACAGAATTAAAAAACCTTTCACATAATCGGGTTTTTGTTTACTTCAACAAGCATTAAACAGATGTTAACCATAAAAGGGAAAGTGAGTATTTTTATTTTAAAGTGCACTTACCGGAAAAACATCTTCATTGCTGCCTCTTCCCATTATCCAATCCCCAACACTTTTAAAAAAAGAAATCTGTAGTCCAACTAGGACAAAACCACATCCTGCTCTACTGTGAGCCAGTCAATCAAGAAAATAATATCAAATTTGCCATTACCAGAGCAGCTATACAGCTTGAAATATACTATTGGGTTTATCTTGCAAATGGCACTTTACCCTTTTCTTTTTCCAAAGGTTTGGGGAAGAAGTGGTGGACAGAAGGAAGAGATTTAGGAAGCCACCTCCAAAATACAAAAAGGGAAAAGGTTGCAATGAATGATGTACCCTGTAAGAGGCAGATCACAGTGTAAATGCTTTGGCAATAATAAACTGACAGCATACGGTGCTGCTGTCACTTAATGGGGAAGGAAAATACACTGCCTATAATTTTTAGGAGGGAAAAAAAGACAATAGGAAAGAAAACTAAAGATCGTTGAAATCACATTAGAACCAGGTAACAAACATTGATATTCTTTGGCACAGTTTCTTATTTTACCATCCCCTAAATGAAAATTTTAATTACACTATGTATCTATATCAAAATCTAAGATTACTTATCTTGAAACTTTTGTCATTGGTATTTATATTGCAGTAGTACCCAAAGACCCTAATCAGATTCAAGTCCCCATTATGCCAGATCCTGTGTTTATTTAAAAGATCAATTTCATCTTCAATAGTAATGCTAACTTGATACAGACTCTAGCAGAATAGATAACATTCTAATTTAATTGGGTGCAGTTGGATTGCTGGATAAACCATTTCAAAGCAGAAAGAAGTCAATAGATAAGATGCAATTTCCGATCTGTTGTGGTTCCCATGAGCATCAAGACTATTAGGGAAATTACTCATAGCAAGAAGGAAACTTCAGAAAGTTAAACATTTATTCACGTAACAGTGGTTCTCAAACTTTTTTCATTTGTGGACCCCTAAACAATTTCAAATGGAGGTGTGGACCCTTTAGAAACCTTAGACAAATCTGTGAACCCCCAGGGGTCCACTGACCACAGGTTGAAAACCAATGTTCTAAGGTAACAACCACCTTTCGCGGACCCCTTAGACTTAGGCTGGGTCTACACTGACGGTGGCAAATTCGCTGCCGTCAGATTGATTGCTCTGGATCGACTGAGACCTACACAGAGACTGCTCTGTGTAAACCCGCTCAGTCGATCCAGCAAGCGACGCAGGAAAACCACCCCAGGAACCACCATGCCGTTCCCTTCGACGCAGCACAGTGTGGACGGCACGCGGAGGAGACGTCAAAGTCGATGGGAGATACTTGCGTATCTCCTGTCGACTGCCATCGAATCCCAAAGGTAAGTGTAGACCGGGCCATAGGCTGTGGACTCCCATGGGTCTGTGGACCACAGGTTGAGAACCGCGTTAAGACAACAAAAAAGTCTTCCTCCACCTAGAGTATCCTCCTATCTTCTCCCCCCACAAAAAAAAAAAAAAAAAAAAAGCAGCAACACTATGCTAGACCAAACCACTTTTACAAAATCACTTCTATGGATGCATGTGGTCTTTCTGGACATGATGTGACAATTACTTCTGTTGAGAAAGATCAGTTACTGCTTTTCAAATAAAGTCAGGCAATATCCTTCTACCTTTTCCTAATATGGAGTTTACATAGTATTCTACTTTCTGAAAACATTAAAGAAATTACTAGCAAAAATAGTTTGAATAAGGAAACATCCTTTACCAGCTTTCAAGGTTGCTTTATTTAAGCTTAAAATAAAAGCACATTCCATTTTCCATACTGGTGTTTCCAAACTTTGTTAGAGCTACTTATCTTGCTACCTTCAATTCATCACATAATATAAATGCATATATAGTCAGCTCAAAGTAAGTCTAGAATAAGCCACTATGATGCTATCTTTAATGAGAGGATATTCAACTATATATACACATATATAGCCTTTGAAAAGTGTTAAAAAGCCATCAGAAAGTTTTGTTCTGTGTTCGATGACATACTATTCTGCCAGAGTTTATATTTTGATTACATGTAGGTAGTTATTGGTGTCATCTCAGTTTCTCAATTCTACAAGACTCAAGCTCATCAGATAAAATGTAACTACTATTTTAGAGGTGACCATCCAACCTGTGCCATCACATTTAGATCCAACGTATTAAGGTGGAACATTTATTTTTCAAACAAAATACATTTTGAGGAAATGACTGATCGCTATTTGATTTCAGGTGTACTTGGAGATCCAAGACAGTATATGTATGCTTCAGTTTGATTTCTGGCTTTCCTTTGGAAAAGGGCTTGTACTTGTCACAACCACAATAAAACTTTTTATTTGGTCAACTAGCTATTTTGGACCTCTTAACTGCTTTGAAATTAGAATATCCATAATTTCTAAAAGATAAACCAATTTACAATAAGCCCTAACAGGTGGTGTATACAGGGATTTTCTCTTCCCCTTTCCAAGAACAGAAAGGTGCACACATATTATATATGATTAACTGTTAATGAAAGAGAGAGATGGGTCTTTCATTTTGTTCTTTTGTAAGAGTGAATTTCACAACCTTGAGCCTCACACCAAGAATGTTCTGGGCTCAATCTTGGTGAGAAGAGATCCAGTGTTCCAGAGGATAGTAATAGGAAGAAATATAATAGTGAAAAGTGCAGGGTCATGCACTTAGGGATTAATA
>ML675611.1:29368140-29442337 GCA_007922155.1 Mesoclemmys tuberculata | reverse complement strand
CTAGATGATCATATTGGTCCCTTCTGACCTATGAGTCTATGAGGAGCACAATGGCTGCAGACAGTTTTGAGAACAAAGCAAATTCAGTCTCCGATATGAAACTCTCATTGAGTTAGATCTGGGTCAAAAACAAGAAATGTGAACTTTGTATTTGATAGGCTGTCAGTGAAAGGAACAGAGAACTAAAGCAGAGTAAACTTCTTCACCCATCCATTATGGCAAAGGGGTTGCTACTCAGGCCCGGACTACACTTACCTGTGGGATTCGGCAGCAATCGACGGAAGATACGCAAGTGATATAAATCACTTGCGTATCTCCCATCGACTTTGCGGCATCTCCTCTGCACACCGTCCACGCAGCACTACACCACTTATCAGGGTGGTTTTCCTGCGTCGCTTGCTGGATCGACTGAGCAGGTCTACACAGACCCACTCAGTCAATCCAGAGAATCGATCTGATGGTGGCGAATTTGCTGCTATCAGGGTAGACCCAGCCTAAGTGACAAAAATGACGATTTGTTGTTGCTTTGTTAGTTCTGGAATGCTGTTGGCATATGGAACTTCACTCAAAATAGTTAAACTCAGATAAAAGATAGGAGCCAAATCAGGGATGACGGACAAGTGCTGTTGAATTTTATATGCAGCATCCCACAAGGATCTTTCCTCTCCTCCATATTGTCAATGTATATCAGAGACTTTTTAGCAAGAGCTTTTCCAAAAACATGGAAGAGGAAGCTACTGCTGAGCAACTCTCTCTCTGCTTTGAAGAAATATTTTGTGCCAGGTGGATGTGTCAACATTTCCTTCTCCTGGGAAAATGGAAGTTTTGCTGTTTGGTATAGGTAGTCAATTGTCATCTGTCCTTTTCACATCCTCCTTTATTGGTATTACTTGGTCAGAAGTACTAAAAGAAAGAATAACACCCAGGAATTCTGACCATGTCCCTTTTAAGGAAAGTTATGTACTGAACATGGAATTTAAGTCCTCTTTTCAGGTTTGCTATTTGCAGAGACTGCAACCATGTTCTGTCCTTATCAACATAAGAATTGATTTATTGTCACACACTCAACAGGGTAAAGTCATCTCTTGAATTTTATTCAGAACGCAGCACAATAATTAGTTGTTGTTTTGACTTATCTATCACTGCCCATATTATGTCCATTCTGCATTAACTTTGGCTGCTTAAATTCACAATGTTGTTTTTTAAAGCCCTAACACTGAAGGCCATGGAAACACTTGAGATCTCTTTCTTAATCCGCACACTAAGTTTTAGGAATTGCACCACGGCAGATCAAATCAGCAGGTGACTGCTGCTTTGCCACAAATAAATGTGGCTACCATCTAGAATTTACTCATCTATCTCAATTGACATCTTTCTGAATTCCTTTTTCATTTTAAAAGTTCCTTTTGAAATAAATCTCAATATTTGTTTATTTTTTTTTAAAAAGAAGGACTAGTGTTGGCTCCATGTCATTATCATATTCTCATTTCTTCTTCCCATAACCGAACCAAAACAAAAACAAAATCACTATTTTTCAGCATATTCTAGAGTGGTTTAATTTGAATGTTAGTGAGCTGATTACCAATTATGCTTATGGAAGGTTTGGGGTTTTAAAAGAATGACTAATTTCATAAGAGCTAGTGCCTTGGAAACACTTTCGTAGTTAAATGAATCTTGTAACAAGAGAAGCTGATCTTAATTCTACAAAACTGATGGTGTTCTGCAGTCTTTTCTTGCACTGTAATTGACATGTTTAAAGGATCAGCAGCCACCTTTTCAGGCATCTATAGTTAGTCCTGAGGATCTAACAGAAAAAACACCTCAAAGTTATTCAGTCATCCAATCTACCACCTAATGGATGCTGTGACATGAGGTTCCGATGACATGTTGCAGGCTGACCTGCTGGTAAACCAAGTTTCAAAATATTCTCTGAGGCATCAGCTATGTCTAGCCAGGACACCATGTTCCCTCAGACAGGAACGAATAGACAGTTTCAGCTGATACCTACGGAAGCAATCTTCTGGTGATATTGCTAATATGATTAATGCTAACACTTCCACTCTGAATTTGATCCCATATATTTTCTCAACCTGGAGGTACCTGGCTCATTAAATAACTTTGAGTTGCCTGAAAATTGCCAACATGAAGTACTCATCTACAAGTGATTTTTTTTGGCATTTGGCATAAGCGCCTATGGATGTTTAATAGCTGAACTTACGTTTTTAGCTGCAGCTTATTTCAAAAAGTTGGGATAGAATAAAATATTTCCATAATATGGCCTTGTGGTGTTCCTTCTATGATTCATTTATCTAGTCAGCTTTATCCAGCAATAGCAAAAAAGAAATTTGTCTGGCATGTCTTATGTTGGGCTGAAGGAACCAATTTAGCGTCACATTGCTCTCTCATTTGAAAAAAAAAAGGCATTTATTGTCTTCTCTTGTTCTTCTTCTTCTGTCTCAACAACTTCCCAACCCATATTCTAAATTGTTATAGGACCAAAAGTTTTATTTCATATAGTGTCTGAATTTCAGGTTTGTCCTGTTGGTAAAAATACAAGTTTATTCTTTTCTGCATGTTTTGTCACCATCTCCTCACAAATCTGAGTTTTGGACATCCTGAAAATTTAGCTCATGTTAGTAATAGTTTGACATGGCTACTTTTCAACATAAAGCCATAGCTGCCTTTGAACGATTCCATTACTAGATAGTACACTAGCTGAAATTTAGTGTGCATGTAGGTTTGTCTGCAATAAAATTAGAGAGATGTGAACTATGGATTTTACTACCATCACTCGTAGGACCATTGTCAAAATTACCCTTGAGCAAAGTACACGCAAACATCTGCATGATGGCATGCTTTAATATTTCTTCCTGAAGAGGCTTTATTTTCATGCTTGTGCTTTTGGAATGGACAGTAGGGTGTGTCTCTTCCTTAAGAAATAGCCATGTTTACATTGTGGGCTCTCTGGGATAGGGATTGTCTTTTCCAGTATGTGTGGACATTACCAAGAAACTGCTACAGCAATGCAAATAAATAAAATGCATAAACTAGGAATGCTATTTCCAAAAAATTGGGGTATTATTTAATGTATGCAACATTAATCTGTTTAATGCCCATACGCACTGGGATAGTCCCATCAACCTTTGATTGTGTCTTCTGTATTTAGTAGACTATTTCCATCTTCCATTTCCGTTTGCAGTCTTAAATTTTTATTTATTTTTACGACTCCTTTGATAATTGGTTAAAAATAATCTAAAATTGAATTCCATTTATTAAAACCATATAGTATTAAAAATATACATTACCCTCGATAGATTAAACGTAGTATATTATGTAGCTGAATTGTAGTGCAAATTCAAATACAAACTCTTTAGTGCATGGACTGTCTTTTTCAATAGATTAAATAATCCAAAAAGGCAAATCTATTTTATTGGTTAAGTAACTGATCTGTCATATGATTCTGAGACATACCTTGCCACAGCAGTGGAACTACTGGGAGCAGAAGGTAGCAATTTTTCTGCGTTTTGATATCAGTTTTGGATTTCTCTCCTTTTTCTCAGACTTTAAGGTGAGAAGGGACCATCATGATCATCTAATCAGACCTCCAGCACATTGCAGGACACAGAACCTCACCCACTCCTGAAATAGACCCCTAATCTCCAAATTATTGATGTCTTCAAATCATGGTTTAAGACCTCATGTTTCAGAGAATTCATCATTTATACTAATTTAAACCTACAAGTGACCCATGCCCTATGCTGCAGAAAAAGGCAAAAAATCCCCAGGCTTTCAGCCAATCTGACCTGGGGGAATATTCGTTCCTGACTGTAAATATGGTGATCAGTTAGACCATAAGCATGTGGGCAAGACTGACCAGGCAGATGCCTGGGAAAGAATTCTCATAACGCAAAGCCCTCCCCATCTTATGTCCCATCTCCAGCAGTTGAGGATTTTTGCTACTGGCAGTCACTGATGGGCCACATGCTATTGTAGGCAGTCCCATCATACCATCCTCTTGATAAACCTAACCTCTGTTTTGAAGCCGGTTAGGTTTTTTGCCCCCATTGCTCCACTTGAAGGCTATTCCAGAAATCTCTGCCTAATTTCGAACCTAAACTTGTTGATGGCCAGTTTAAATCTATTTGTTCTTGTGCCCACATTGGCTCTTAACTTAAATAATGCCTCTCCCTCCATGGTATTTATCCCTCTGATGTATTTAGAGAGAGTAATCATATGTCCCCATAGACTTCTTTTGGTTAGGACAATCAAGCCAAGCTCTGTGTCTTCTCTCATAAGGTAGGTGTTCCATTCCTCAGATTATCTTAGTAGCCCTTCTCTGCATCTGTCCCAGTTTGAATTTATCTTTTCTTAAACATGGCAGCTCACAGTCATCCTGTGATCAACTAATTCTCCCAGGTCTTTCTCCTCCTCTGTTGCTTCCAATTTATAAGAGCCCGGCTTATAGCAAAAATTCTTGCTGTTAGTCCTAAATGCATAACTTTGCACTACAGTAGAACCTCAGAGTTATGAACATCTCAGGAATTCAGATTGTTCATAACACTAAAATGTTCATAACTCTTAACAAAACATTATGGTTCTTTCAAAAATTTACAATTGAACATTGACTTAATATAGCCTTGAAACTTTACTATGCAGAAGAAAAAGGTTGCTTTTAACCATTTTAATTTTAATGAAACAAGCAGTTTTCTTATCTTATCAAATCTTTTTTTAAACTTTCTTTTTTTTTTTAAAAAGTAGTGTATGTTTAACACAATAATGTACTGTATTTTCTCTTTTGGGGGAGAGAGGAACAGAGCAGGAGGGTCTCTGCTGCTGCCTGATTGCATACTTCTGGTTCCAAATGTGGTGTATGGTTGACCGTTCAGTTCATAATTCTGGTGTTCGTAACTCAGGTTCTACCACAGGCTTAATTTGCATGAACTGACTTAAGTATAACTATAATCAGTGAACAGTAGCATTTGTCCCTTTCTATTATTGAAAGAATATTGTGTGGCTATGCACACAACTAAGTAGTTTAAGATGTGAAAGTCCTGCTGGCAAAGAACTGTCAACTCTAGAACTGAAAAAAGCAGGCAGGCATCAATATTTCATCTATTTGTTTGGAAAGAGGTGGCATATTTTTGGGTAATATTAATCTCTATGCCTTCAAATTTTGATCACCATCTTTCTAAGAAATAAGCCTATAGATATTTACATATACATATATGAGTTTAAAGAAGAAAACTTTTTAAATGTGCTTTATATAGAGGGACAATCAAGTTATTTGAAATTAGGTCCATTTCAAAAAGGGATTATAAATAATTTAGGTATTATAAGGTCTCAAGTGCCCCTGCTAATTTCTAATTTTAGAATCAGACTTTGCTGTTTTTCCAGATGTTTTGTTGCTGTGTAAAATACACACAGATACTCACATGGGAAAATGATTTTACAGAGGAAATAGTGCAACCAAATCATACACAAAAAGACTGAAAAATATTTTCTCTAAACTCTCAGTTACTTGTAATAAGGGTGGTAAACTCAGAGAACATTCACATTAAAGAAACAGGCTCCCTATAAAAAGAAAGGCAAGGTAAAATAATTAAAGTTTACCTGTTGCTTCTGGTATGCGGTGTTTGGATTAATTTTGGACTCCAAAAGAAGAGAACCTGAAAATTAAAAACAAAAAAAAAAAGTTGTATTAATTCTACAATTGCATTGTGAATTCAATAATGGGAACTGAAATTCTCTTTTCGAACACTGATCCACTAAGTACACATTAAAAAAAAAAAAACCACAACCAAGAATGCAATGTTCAGACCTTTATCCCCAATCGTGCAAACAGGAATGCACATGCTTTATTTTACTCAAGTGAATAGTTTCACTGAAGTCAACAGGACTCCTCAAAAATAATGTTAAGAACATGCATAAGCATTTGCAGGATTGGTGCCTTAAATTCCATAATCTATTATGACTTCATTATTTCCTCCAACTAAACTGCATTTATGGGTGAGATGATCAAATTAGAAAAATAAAGTAGTTCCTCAGATATGGTCCATGAAGCACTTACTGATGTGACAAGTGAGGTGTCTGCAGAACATGATGCTGGCACTCCATTTCCATCTGCGAAATCTCACTAAAAAGTTCATGATCCATGTTAACCTCAATATTACTTTTTCCATGTACGCAGTTACCAGTGAGAAGTAGTCCACACAATCATATTATAAAACTAGGAATTAAGGTTAGCTTTAAAAGAAATCCAAACAGGAAAAAAGTATGGAAATGTACAGTTAAGACACCCCATACAACCTTGTGACAAAAGGCAAAGTTAAAGTTGTATGGGGTGTCTTAACTGTGCTTTTTCATACCTTTACCTGTTTGGATTTCTTTTAAGAAAAGGTTAACTCTGAATTTCCTGGGTCTTTAGTACAATTACATCACTAATATTTTTTATTTAATTCATTCTAATCCTTAAAGTAATGGAATGCATGCCTAACCATCAGTGTATCTGAAAAGGACAACTGTAATTGCAATGGTAATTTCTGAATCTCACAGTGGGAGCCATCCTGCTGAACTGATCAACGGAAATTAGTGTTCAATACCCAAACAGTTCATTAATTATAAATCCATACTTTAAAAATCTATGTTAATAGTATGGAGAGAATTACTGAAAGAATCTTACACTTGTTTCTCACACCATCAGTTATAAAATATGGGTCTAGATAGACTCCTTACCTGATGAATTCCCAGTGACTTCAATAAGAATTTTGGTTAAATAAGGACTACAAAATTAGAACTTCACTTTTTCAGCAAGATGGCTACTGAAAAAAAAGCAGAACTGAATACCAATCTTAATGATAGTTCCTCCCCCTCCTGTTAAAGTGCTTTTTACCTTATAAATTTAGAACGTTACAAAATGCTGGTGTTCAAACAAGAGACATACAAACCAAGTCAGTAGCAGAATATATAGGTTTTAAAGATTATAAATACATTCACTTAAAAGACCAAGAACATTTCACATCGTTTCTCTTGTACTTACCTGCAACTAGCTTACTAGTTATTATCTCTAAGACCCACGTTCCAATTTTTGTTTGCCTTGCAACCACATAAACACAATAATCAACAGTTGAGGATTCCAAAGATGGTTGTTCATATCATCAACTGTTGCATAAAAGAATCCTCAATTCGGATGATGCCAGGTAATCAAGAGGACAAACAGATTTTCATGTTTTTAGAATGTAAATCTATTTGCAAGCTGAAGTTCACACAATACATTCAATAGACCGTAACCTTCTCCCCCCTCCCAAAGTTTCGCAGTATATTCTTAAATATGCTTTTCAGTTAATCATATATCTGCTAGCCAAATTCTTTTTCTAAGAAAGTTGTAAATAGCCTCAAGTCATCTGTGAAGTTCCTGTCACATACTAAGTTTTTTTTAAAGAAAACACCCCCCCCCCACTAAACTGACAAGTCCTTTTTGGTTGCATAGATGAGTGTAGAAATACTAAGGACTTGTCTAAACATGGACTTATTCAGGAATAACTAACTCCATGTGCGCACTTTCTTAACCCAAGTTCAATGAGGATTAAGGTGAACCTGAGCAAGACACACTTATTCTGGAAGTGTCCACATGACACTATTCAGGAATAGCTGTTCCTCAGTATCCTCACATGCAGACAAGACCTAAAAGGCCTCTAAATCCAGATATTTGATAGCCTTATAGTCTATGAATGACTTCTGGATTTTGATATGGATCAGTATGAGAGAGGTCTCCTCAAATATTTTGATATTCATAAAGGAACTGAGGAGGAGGAGGAATCTCACTATAAAGAAGAGAGCTTCTGTTCAAACATTCAACTTGGTAAGTGGCAATAACAGGAAAGAACATAGTTAAATAGTATAGGGAGCAGAATAGGATTTTGTGGTGATGCTATGTAATTTACTTCAGTGTGGCAGATCTTAATTTTAAATCCTTTTTTAAAAAATGTGTAAATACATGACATGCAAATTTATATTTTCCATATGATTAATTTAGATGGTCAACTACTATAATGTCTTACTGGACCAGAAATCTTAAGAACTAGAATGCGTCTCCAATTTATATGGACAGATGTCTTAAATATCAACTTGTGACAGGAGATCACTACTATACAACTCCTTTTGCTTTTGGGAACCCAGTTGTGCAATGCCCCTTTAACTGCCATCCTTGTGAAAAGCAAGGCAATAATTCAGCATCATCAAAAGCAAATAATCTCTCATACAATATGTAGTGGGAAACATTTTCTGGGTTGTTTTTCCCTTAAGCAAGGCTACCATATAAAACAATGGCTGAGAATATGTGCAATGTAGTGAAAGCCCACACTGTAAGAACAGTAGAAGCTGGGCCAAGTAACAGTCTCCCTCACACAGCCAATTAAACTGTTGCATGCAAATTAGGATGGTGATTGGTTGAGTTATCTCTGATATCACAACCATCTAGGACCCCTGGCATGGCATAAATACATGCCTTACTGTAGCTCAAAGCCCTTGCTGTTGTACTAGTGTAATCTGTAAAGTCAAAATGAATGAGAACTTACAAATCTGACAGTAACGGACAAAAAAAATCCCAGTGATCATTGAATCTGATAATAATTTAAACAAAAAGCCCTCTCAAGAGCTTGTAGCAGCTTCTATCACTTCACATTGAATCTATTCTAGGCTTTTTAGAGTGTCCCACAGACAGACTTGGAAACAACTTTAAAAAGGGATGGTGGAATCAAAAGTCACTAGAAATCTTCAAGCTATGTGTCTCGATGAATGTCTACTGGACAAATTCTACAGCTACTGGATTTCTGAAAACAGTCAAGGGAACAAGCAAGATGATCTTGTACGTGGGATTAAGTCTATAACTGACAAGACAGTATACAGAATGTGGAAAACCATTCAAGACAATGTCATCCTTGCCTATGTCTGACATAACCCCCTTCAGGTTTATCCTTCCTCTCCATCAAAAAGGTCAGTCTTTATACCCACCCATTTTTTTTTTTTTACTGCTACTACAAATATTGCTTTCTTCTATTCTGAACCTGACACTTGCAACAACCTTCCAAAGTCTATTTGTCAAGGCTCCAACCTCATGATTCCACTCACTCCAACTAATTTATGCAAGATCACCTACCAAAAAAGCATGTGTTTTCACACTTTTTAGACTCGTGACATTGAAACCATCACATTTTATTGTAAGAATGAATAACTGAATTCTGTCTGTAAGCTATGATCTCCCTCAACTCCACACCACCTAGGAAATATGATATCCTCACAAGTTCATCATAATAATCCTAACATTTAAGATACTCATGTTAATAACTACTCTAATACTTCGGTCAGTAAGAATACTCATGAAAAAATACAACTAATATACATAAACTTTTGCATGATAAGGCTCCTATATAGTAAAATCTTTTGTGGTAGGAACCTGTAGCACACTTGTGTGTAGTAAAAACATTAAATAGATAGGTATGATAGTGATAATAAGAGCCTGTAAGACAAACAATGTGACCCTTCATTTAATAGGTCATAGCTTGCATCTAATAAATTTTCATGTTTTTAATTACATAAATTCTCCACTCAAAATACTGAATTCAAGTTCTGGTCTTTGAATAGAATAATTAAATTTTAAATGGTTTTATTTTCTTTGGTTTATTAATCTTGTTAGATATGTCTAATGAATTTGTAAAATATACTTTCCATTTCTTGGGGCTATTCTAGAATAATCTCCAAGACTTTATCCACACTACTTTTTGAAGAGTGATTATATCCTATAAAGCAACTTTTAAAAAGTGTCAGCAGGATTCCATATTCATTAATGATGCCATATGAAGTTTGCTCATTTTTCTAAGTTCTTGTCCTGAAAACTCATCTTAAACTCTCATAGTCAAGCTGGATTCTTTACACAACCACATGAAAAAAGTTCTGCAGGGCAAATGATGCACTAAGTGACATCTGTACAAACCCATTTAAAAATAATGGGTATATGTGGGCATCACTGAAAGAATAATGTGAAGACAGCGGGGTTACCTCTGGAGAGGAGAGTATGATTTGGTCTACAGAACCTCTATTACTGGGAATTGTATGTGAGATGGAAAGAACCCAGCTTGAGTCTTACAGCTCAGGGCAGCTTTGCAGAAGTGAGTAGAGTGGAAATGGTTTGATTCAAACACAAAATAATTATGACAGGGAAGTGAGCAAAAATAACGCCAGAACCCCACAATGTCATATTTTGAGTTACTGTTTAGGAAGGAACACACTTTAAATGTGGTAAGTCAGTGGTCCTCAGACAGGGGTCCACAATGCCCTTCTTTATGTTTTGGAGAGATTGGGGGAAAGGTGTAACTGTTGGCACTTGAGGATGTGTGGGAAACAGCTTCTCCCACAACCCTACAAATTAGCTGGATGTTTCTGCTACAATGACCAGCAATGAGAAATTAGTTAACAATGCAGTTCACACTATTCAGATATTAGTGCAGGCTGTCTGCAGATTTGGGAAAATACTTCATCATTGCCACTTCTGCTCATGTTAATGTTTGCTTCACAACGATGGAGAACTTTTTTTTTTAAATGAACTAAATTTAGGAGCATAATGCTGAAGGAAAGAATAGGGAAAAGGTGGATTCTGCAGTAAATTCTGCTGTTACAGAATTCATGTAGCTCTGGCTATAAGAAGCTCTCTTATGAAAGGGTCCACAGAATGGCAGGAAAACTACAATGCATACACTACTTTCCTTGATAGTGTATTTCACAGTCTAACATGTTAACATTTTCCTCATTATTTTCCATCTTAAATGTTGCTTTTCGTTTCAATCCATTACTCCTAGTTTTACCCAAAAAGACTGAAGTGTGTTATCACAAAATTAGTTGTACTGAATGACAGCAGCAGTGCCATCATTGCTTTTGGAGCACAATGTATCTCCTGCCTCTGTAAGAGGAGCAGAGAAGACCTTGCTGTTGTCACTGGCTTTTGTTTGTTCGTCTATCTGAGGAGTGGGGAGAGCCAATATTCCTTGGAGGAGAGGCACAGAATTAATTGGGATGCAGAATTCACCTATTAGGAAGCTGGGGTCTTCAGGCCCCAGCAGCAGGGAGGTGTTGCCCAGAGGAAGACTAGCCAGGAAAGACATGGCTTGGTAATCAGTGTATTCTGACATGGAAATAAGCTTAGTGCTTGGACTAGTAAGTGTTTAATAATTTTCTCAATCCCTAAAATGGAAAATATTTATGTCATTAACTGAATGGTATACTCTCATCTAGAATATTACTTTCAGTTCTGGTCACCTTACCTCAAAAGAGAAATCAACAAAAATAGAGGAGGTTCAGGAACAGGCAATGAAAATGATTTAAAAGCATGGAAAAGTTTCCATAAGAAAAATAAGACTGTTCAGTTTAAAAGAATGACAAGGAGGGGGATAGGATACAGGTATTTATAAAAATAAATGGCATAAAGAGTGGAAATTGGGCACTCCTTTACTTTCTAAACAACAGAAGTACAAGGAATTGACCATGATAAACTTTTTTACTCAAAAGCAAACCAACATGTGGAACTCATTGCCATTTAGGTATCATCAAAGAGAAAGGAGTTTTACAGGTTCCAAATAAAGGACTAGACATTTAGGTTGGGTCTACATTGACAGCGGCCAAATCCCGAAGGTAAGTGTAGACCGGACCTTACACAGATAATGACAAGAACATTCAATTTCAACAGACGGGATTTTAAACAATTAGGAGATATAAACCTTCATGGTTCGAGGCATAAGCCATACTATAACTGGGTACAGTAAGATTTCCTGTATTAGCAGGTTATTCTCAGTTGTCTACATGAGGATTTCTTGAACTTTCTTGTGGTCTCTGGTTCTGGCTACTGTCACCAAAAACAGGACATTTGACACAACATGGACCACTGGCCTGACCTAATATGGCAATTCCTATGTTCCATCTGTTGGAAGCAGTTACAGTGTCCTGCCAGACCATGGATAAAAATTGACTACCGGTTGTATTCTCCCTTAGTGAATTCTGAAACCTTAATCAGTCTACCAGCTTCTGGGAGTAAACCATTATATAACTTGCTCTTCTTGGGGTAGTGGACCTTAAGTCCTTACCCCAAACTGCAGGAGGAAACTACAAGGAGAGGAAGGCAGCAGACACCATAATGGAAAGGGGAGGAACTGTCAAAGAAAGAAGATGCAAGAACTAAACAGGGATGCGAAGACGTGGAACACTAGTAGGGTTTCCAGTGCTTATCAGTTTTGATCCCTACATTTAACAAAGCAGTTCAACAGAAAAGCTGAAGGGTAATGAAAAGAAGGAACAAGGGACTTGAGCCCTATAAAAAGCATGTGTGCATTTGAAGTATAACAGTTTGGTGTCACCTTTGGTTTTTGTGCATTAATTGTCCACACTTACAAATATTTAGTGCAACAACAGACCCAAGTAATTTTTTTTTAAACTTTCACTGCATACAAATTTGCCTTCAAAACTATCTGAGCCACTGATTTCTGAAATTGAGAGAAAACTGAATATTAATCTGATAAAGTGGCAAGAACAAACAATTACTAGAGGGCACATTTGCCTATAAGAATTGATATATCAGCCTCGATGATAAAAAAAGTTTTTTAAGAGGATTTTATTATCTAACACTCTTAGAGAGGGCATATGCTGTGACAGGTATGACTGCTAAATAAACTGCACGTTAATTTCAGTTATTCAATTCGAAAAATTTTAGTTTGCTGATTACGTATTTTTAAATTATGGATAATTAAACCTTAAATTCAATAACTCCTAGATAAAACTTAAAGCAATACTTCCAATACCTCATACTTCCACTTTCTGTTAGAGTGTTATACACTACCAAAATCAATCTGATTTAGGGTTAAATCTGCACATGCAAATTTTACTGAAATCAGTGCAAGTCTATGTAGTTTGAACAGACTGCCCCTTGACAATCCGATTACAAAACTGCAGCATTTTATACTCAAAAATTCTGCCCACACCATTATATTTTTAAAATACCACCACTGTATTTGCTTTTTAATATCACTCTTTCATGTAATGTTCCAGTTGTATTTTACTCATTTGTTCCGCTCCAGAGCTGTAGTGGTGGTGGGTGAGTGCTATAATTATGCACCACTGTAAAATAAACTAGTTTAGAGTTTAGTGGTGATTTGCTACCCATCCCCTACACACTGTTCCCCTACACCTTTAAATTCAACAGTAGAGGTCCACTGCTATCTTGAGGGGTTCATCTCACAGAAGAAAGAAATGAAACTTGCTGAAAAGAACATGAAGAACAGTCTTCACATTTTCTTTGGTAAAATAAAGTACGTATTTGGCTTTCATAATTTATTAATATAACAATTTAAAAGAATCAAGTCAATGTAATTAGCATTTAAACATGCTTTTGATAATCAACAATTTCCTAAATTTGATTCCTTCACTACTATATCAATTTAGGATTTCCTTATAGTCCAGATTCTCAGGATTTTCCCCTACAATGACTCAATTAAGTAAGTGGCCTCAATGAAGTTTTCTAGCATTCAGCTTCAGCAAAGGGAAAGCCAAATAAACATGAGGGAGAAGAGAGATACTGTCAATTGTAGACAGCAATCTGCAAGAATGATCCACCATAACTAGATGTTAGACAGAAAGACTGGAAATAGCTATGGTCAGAAAAACATCATAAAACATGTAACTATATGGTTAAATAATGAGATATGATGGACTTCATTCAGTGTACTAGTGTTAAAGCGAAATATATTTTAAAGTCTAACCTGCAATACCACAGCAACCATTAACTCACTGATCCAATAATCATGGATAGTTCTTACACAAAACCTACCATAACATAGTGATATGAAGAGAAATGTGCTTGCAGTGTGAGGAAAACAGGTGATAATGCTTCATTAAGTGAATTAATCATTTAAGAAATAATTCTAATGCAGTTTAATCATGAGTGCAGAATATTGTAGCTGCCTAGAAAAAAAATCCCCCAAAATATTTTGTTCTTTGTATTGCCTTGAAACCAACAATTTAATACGGTAATAGTTATATCCGCACATTATAAAACACCCTTTACAAACATTTTTAAAGATTGAAAATATATTTGAAACCCAACCACAGAAAGCTGAATAGGCTCATCACACTGAAAGAATTTTAAAACATTTTATGTTCAACAAATATAATCCAAATTGTGAGTAGTTTCCTCAATCAGGGGGATTATCAATTATTTCAAGAAGGGATCCGAAGTAGTGTTCATGGCAATGATCATTTTGGGGGCCAAGAAAAAGTGGGATGTCTGGGGTGCAACATAGTGGACTAAGTGTATTTGGCATGCAGCATTATGTCTGTGTGTCTAGCATGAACAAAGTGTGTACCTGATGATTAGTATAACGACTGAGTGTGTCATTTCATCTTCCAACCTTATCACTTGGCCTAACAAGAGTTAACCATAGTTGCTGCCTGCCTGATTTCAGAACATACACATTATGCAGACAATGGTCATGGAACAGATATACAAAGTGCAGGGTCTTTTTTTAGGTGGATTGGGAAAAGGGGACTACCATTACTTGGCATGCGCTCTCTCACACACTTACCATCGCTTTCTGCCCTGACAAGCAGGGACATGCCCTTCAGCCTCTCCACATAGCCAGAGGACACATGTCCGGTGCCCCGATCATCCCACTGTCGGTCTTCATTCAGCGTGTAAACTTTCACCCTCCGCCGGGTGTCAGTCATCCTGCTGCCTGCCACACCACAGCCACCACCCTGGCCTGTGACACCTGAAGGAACAGGAGGTTGGTGGGGGGCTAGGCCCCCCTCAAAGGAGAGGCGCAGGAAGGAGGGTAGCAACCCCACACGGATCCCTGGGACCTCTCCTTATTCTTCACTGCTGGGGCAGTCTTCTCCTCATCCCCACTATTTAGAGGCACAGCAGAGCGCTGGGGAACGGGGTGGCTGTGGGAAGCTGTTTATGAGTCGCGCTAGAGCAGCAGGGACAAGGTGTTATGCGGGAGGGAAAGCCCCGCGGAGCAGAAGCAGCCAGTTGGGTTGCCAGGCCGGAGAGACAGTGGGGGGAAGGGGCAGAGGGTACGAGAGGATAGTCAGAGAGGAGAGCAGGGGAAAATGGCTATGGAGACTAAAGGGGGGAGCAGAGGGAAGGGGTGGCAGGGCTGGGGCTGGCGGAGCACGGGTGCCAGGAGGGGTGCCGGGGAGGGCAGTGCGCTGGCCGGGCAGGGGGGCAGGAGGAAGCTAGATTAGCAGAGGGGCAAGGGGGAGGGAGCGGGGTCGGTTCACCCCCTGCCCCGCGCTCGGCTCTATTGTGCGGGCGCTGCCCAGGCCCGACGCCCCCTCGCAGTTCGTCAGCGGGGGGGCAGAGCAGGCGCGCTCCTCCTTGCCCAGCAGGGCTCGCGGGCGGCCAGCGGGCGCCGCTTCTCCCGGGCGGGGTGCAGAAGCGGCCGGGCGGGCGGGCTCAGCGCCCCGTTTCCCCCATGGGCTCCCCTCGCAGGCGGCAGCTTCACTCCCAGCCCGGCTCCGCCGCCATATTCTTCCTCCTCCTCCCGCTACTGCTGCGGCTTAGCTCCGGCTCCCCGGCCCGCTCCGCTGGTCCGGCCCGCTCCGCTCCGGGCGCCCGGCAGGCAAGGCCCCTCCCCGGCCGGGCTGGCAGAGGCGCGGCGAGGCCCGTCCGTGTCCCACTGGCTCCGTCTCCGCCTCAGTCAGTCACTGCGCGGCCGCCATCTTGGTTTCACCTCTCACTGGAGGCGCGGGGTCTCCGAGCCAGCGGCGGCACGGGCCGCCCGCCAGCATTTAAAGGGCCAGCAGCAGCCAAGGGCCCAGGCAGCGCAGCGGGTGTGTGAGGGGAGAGGGGGTGGCCCGAACGCCCGCTCCTCACCTCAGCGGAGCAGCGCGCCCCACGCCTGCCTGCCTGAGCCGAACGCCTCGGTCACCCACGGCCGGGAGCCTCCTGCCGGCAGCCACACAGCACCCCTCGGTCCCCAGCGCGCGGGGGGCTGCTCACGGCGGGGAAAGGGATCACCAGGCAGCAGCCGGGGGCAGGGGCAGCACCCCCTCATCACCGCGTAGCATCCCCCCCCCAAGCACCTGGGGCGGAGCTCTAGGGCGCAGCACACCCTGATCACCACACAGCACCTCAGGGTGTAAGGGCAAAGCCCCTTGCTCAGCACCGCACCCCATGCCCCCACCTTATGGTGCAAGTCCCCTCTCCCAGATACTAGGGCACCCCCCATACTACATCCATCCTGGGGTCTAAGAGCAGTAACGGTCCCCACAACCTACTTTAGAGCCAGCCCTAGAACTGAAGCGGGGCAACAGTGCACCCCCCAGAAGGGTGTAGAGGGGAGACCTAAATAACCATGACAAATAACGTCTCACACTTACCGTGCAGCGTTTCCTCTCTGACAGCAGGAGCCATGCATCAGCCCAACACTCCATGTGTGTAATAAGGACAAGTAATGGTACGGTGCTGGGAAATACTTCCCTGTGCCTGGCTTGACCCTACATTAAAAGCAACTACTACAGTGATGTAAAGTCACCTGGGTTCCACTACCTCTGGTTGGGACCAGCTCCAGATTCTGAAGTAAGTACCACCACAGTGGTCCTTAAGACATTAAATTCATTCTGAAGTTATCCAACGCTGGTGAGAGAGCGCTGGAGTGATGTGCTCCTGCCTGCCTTTGTTAGACTGGAAACAGGCTGTGGCATGATATATGAGTTGCAGCTTCTGAGACATAGCTGTTGACTTTCTCAGGGAGAACAAATATGAAGTCTAACCTGTAGATAAGTATATGGATCACAGTGACAAGATCCTCATCTGAGAGAGTGGAGTGGAGGTTCTTGGCCATCCAAAGATGGTATATATAAAAAAAAAAATCATGTCTTGCCCCCACATGCAAAATGTGGGTCCAGCAGCATCAGGGAGCAGCCCTGCATGAGCCCAAGGCTTGGTTCTTCTTGGCAACTGGTGATCAGATGTCCTTAGTTGAACAGGAGGTCTGACCTCTAGGAAGTTTCTCACCCTCCTTCTTTCCTGGATTAGGGCTGAGTCCCACAGTCTCCTCATCTATTCGCTTATATTTTGTCCAGTGAAGTTGGAGCAATCCTCTGCAAAAGCATCTTTTCAGGAGGCTCTCTTATTGCTGAGTGGTAAAAAAGTTAAACAGCTCCTGGTAGAACGGCTGTTAAATTGCCACAGACAGATGCGATCCAACAATTGCAGTAACAGACACTGTTGAGTTGCTGCTGCCAACATCATAGCATATGTCTGACAGATTTTTTTTTTGAAGGCTGCATTAAAATTGAAAAAAAATATGTAAAAAACACTGGTTAAATAGGGATCTTACAGACCCATTGCTGTATTGGAAGAATCTATTGCAAAACACATTCTAGCCACACTTAATACATGGATGTTCATTGCATTTTTTACTAAATGGATGTTTGTATTTGTTAATAAATTTAATTTAGCTGGGTCTAATGTGCCACATCCATAGACTAAAGTTGTCTCTCCAATTAACTGTTACTCAGGAAGAGATAGCCAATCACCACTATTTCCACAGCCACGTTATAAATTTTGTTTAGCCCTTTATAGAGATTATACCTAACCACAAAAGTCACATCCATATCTGAACTCTTCCAAAGTCCACTTGTAGACATTTAGTTGGGGCCCACCTCTAGGCATCAGTAGGGATCCAGTGGTGCATTACAGCTGGCTGTGAATCTCTCTTCATCTACACTATGAAATCAAACATAGTTAAACATTAAAATAGCCCTTCCATAGTATGGCTGAAACTGTACCAGATACACAGTTGTTCAACATTTCCCTTGACTAGCGAATGTAATGTGTTGTTTTGAGAACCAGATGTTGTGGGCCCCTGCCCAGGGGAAGTCCTGAAACAGGCACAGAAATGCATGCTACCTGTAAATGCATAGGCCATCCCTACATGCACTCTTGTAGCCAGGTGTGGCACTGCAGATGAGCCCCACCTTACTGTCCCTGATTGGGCATTAATAAGATCTGGGCAAGGAAAAGCCAACACAAACTAACAAAACAATATATCCCCTTTTAATGAGGTTTCGAGACAGGCACAATTACATTAAACAGTGCATAAGGTCCTCACCTCAGGACCCTGGTTCAGAGCTCTCACACAAAGTATCTCAGTCTGGTCAGACTAGTATCCCAAAGCCTGGGACACAAACCACCAGCCCACCACCTGCTTCAATCAGTGCTACAACTACTCCCTGTCCCCCTTGCCCAACTTCCTGTTCTTGTTTAAATAGCCAACCCCCATAGCAAGGCAGGGCTTCCTTGATTACACCCAGGCTGTTCACTTCCTATAACCTCTACTTTGGTAGATGACTTGAAAATAGCCCAAACAGCCCCACAAGTAGACGGGGAGGTCTGGGACGCACTGGGGTCAGACTAACCAAAGATGTGTTGCTTCATCACCTGTTCCAAGCATGGTCAGCCAACATGGCTTCTGTATGGAGTCCTGGTTGGAATTTAAAATTGCTCTCCTCCAGTGAAAAATATGAGGGAGAACAGAGGTTATTTGCAATTTGCACCCCCTTGCCACCCTGGGAATAAATGTGGGCCATTATTGTGATTTTTTTACTTCAATTTTTGGCAATTACAAAATGGCATGCTCAAGCAGACTCCATTCTGAGTCTAAAACTTAAATTTCTTAAGTTTTGTCTTCAGGTTCCTTTTAATTGTCTCTCTTGGTTTTGTAAACTCAGTCTTCCTGAGTGTCATTGTATTGCCTACTCATGATTTTATCATGTGCTTGGGTATTTGCACTTTTTTTGTGAAGCCTCAGCTCCCAAATTCATGTAATTACATAAGAATCTCAGTTTTCATTTTTAAAAGGAATTTTCTAGCCCACATGATTGCAGAGAAAGGCTAAAAAAATGTGACTAAAAGCTCACAGACCAGCAGGCAAGGAGACCAGCAAAGGAACAGCAAACAGAGGTGTTTTGCAAAGGAGTCCTCCAGGTGAAGTAGGAGTGACTACATGACCCTTGGGGTGAGTTTGTTGCCTGCCAGTTTGTTGTTTGTATGCTTGCTGCTTGCCTGAAGTTTATAGTGTGATCTGTTTGGAGGGCCATGTGGCATGCTAAACCAGGCTGAGAACTACTTAATGATGCTTTGATCCATAATCCCTTTAAGATCTGATAACCAGGAGTGGGGCTACTCAGGGAGAACAGGGGGTTTAAAATGCCAGCTTCTAAATGACCAGAGGAGGTAGTGAATGGGAGCAGCAAATAGGGGAGTTTTGTGAGGGAGTTTTAAAGAAGGAGCATGAGAGCCAGCTACACCTAATGTTCTTTAAACTGGGTCAAATATATATCCCTCCTCCCGAAAATCTCAAAACCCTCCCCCCCCCCCAAAAAAAAAGTTGTAGGAGTAAAAATAATGCAAGTAGAGTTGGAGTTTTTCTGCTTATTGCACTGAATGCAGCATGCATGATTACCTGTCTTGTAGACAGGTATAATATGTGTGCACTCGGTGCAAGCAGCTCTTGGACCTCAAGGACCAAGTATGGGCTCTTGAGGCCAGAGTGGCTGAACTGGAGGAGCTAAGGGAAACAGAAAGGTACATAGACAAGACTATCTGGTACACAGTAGAGCGGTTCCACCCCCAGTCTAACAACCTCTGTGTTGTGGAGAAGGATGAAAGTCTCAGAAGGAGAACACCAAGCTGGAGTGGAGGGAAATGATCCCATAGTTGGGACCTGTCTTCCATACGATGTCATGGTATCCTCTCACACTAAGCATAACTGGGGTTCCCCTCCCTTGAAAAGGTATTAGGAAGAGACAGTTAATACTAATGGGGGATTCAATCATTAGAAATACTGATAGTTGGGTTCATGATGATCAGGCAAATCAGATGGTAAATTGCCTGCCAGGTGTGCAGGTTGTGGATTTCTTGAGAGACAAATTGTGTGCAGTGCTGGTAATCAAGGTACATATAGATACCAATGACATAGGCAAAGATATTTGAAGAGATGTGTCCTGAAGGCTAAATCTAGGCTGCTAGGTAAGAGATCGAAGTTCAAGACCTCCTTGGTAGCATTCTCTGAAATGCTTTCAGTTCCACCTACAGAGCAAATTAGACCCCTAATCATTTGCACTGCCCTCCACTGGACTCTGTCTAATTTGTCCACATCCTTCTTGTGGTGGGGTCCCCAAAACTGGACACAGTACTCCAAATGAAGCCTCACCAGTGCTGAATAGAGGGGAATAATCGATTCCCTCGATCTGCTGGCAATGCTCTGATTAATGCAGCCAGATATGGCGTTAGCCTTCTTGGCAATAAGGCCACACTGTTGTCTCATATCCAGCTTCTTGTCCTCTGTAATCCCAAGGTCCTATTCTGCAGAATGGATGGTTAGCTAGTTGGTCCCTAGTCTGTAGCAGTGCATGGGATTCTTCCGTCCTAAATTCAGGACTCTGCACTTCTCCTTGTTGAACTTCATCAGATTTCTTTTGGCCCAGTCCTCTAATTTGTCTAGGTCACTCTGCATCCTCTCTCTACCCTCCAGCATATCTACTCATGTGCCCAGTTTAGTGTCATCCACAAAGTTGATGAGGGTGCAATCCACACCATCCTCCAGATGGTTAATGACGGGGGGGGAGGGGGAGGAAGAAAAAAAACCAGCTCCAGGACCAACCCCTGGAGCACTCCACTTGATACTGGCTTCCAACTAGACATTGAGCCATTGATGTCTCAATAACTACCTGTTGAGCCTGACGATCCAGCCAGCTTTCTATCCACCTTATAGTGCATTCATCCAACCAACCCAAAATCCTTTAACTTGCTGGCAAGTATGCTGGAGGAAACTGTATCAAAAGCTTTGCTAAAGTCAAAGCATATCACATCCACCACTTGCCCACAGATGACTGGAGGATAGCTAATGTGATGCCAATTTTTAAAAATGGCTCCAGAGCTGATCCTGGCAATTATAGGCCAGTAAGCCAAACTTCAGTAACATGCAAATTGGTTGAAACTATAGTAAAGAAGAGAAATAGATGAACACAATATGTTGGAGTATAGTCCACATGGCTTTTGTAAAGGGAAATCACGGCTCACTAATCTATTAGAATTCTCTGAGGGGATTGTAACCCGTCCGTGCCCAGGGTAGCCCACTGATAATGCCAGGGTCAGGGCAGGCTGCAAAAGGAGAGCAAATTCTCCCAGCACTGGTGGGTGACACTGCAGTCAGACTTCCCAACCAGCCACAAACAATGCTTCTGATTCCCCCACACTGGTTATCAAGAAGCCACTGTGCAAATACACACAGCCCCCTTTACTGCATCTCAGTCTCTGGCTCCCAAAACCGACACTAGGTCCAGTAAAGAGACCAGTTGCTTTAACTCTATGCTCTTTACTAAAAGATTCCCTCTGATCCCAAAGGATCAGCCACAGTACCAGTTCACTATAAGTTTGGATCTTACCCGAAATACCACGCTGCCAGCCAATCCTTTAGTAACTAAAACTAAAGGTTTATTAATAAAAGAAAAACAAACAATAAGAGAAGTGTTAAAGGCTTACAGCAATCAGATATATACAAATGATTTGAAAGTCCATATACATCAGGTTTCTAGAACAATTGTGGAGTTGCAGGCTTGTATAGTTCCTCTGGTGTACATCCAGTACCTGGATGGGTCTAAGTCCTTTAGTTCAGTTGCAAAGTGTGTTAATCCAGAGGTGTGTCCGCAGCTGGATAGGAACAAGGACACAAGGCAAAGACCAAGACGAAGACGAAGACAAAATGGTTTCTGTGGTTTGATCTTATATACCCTCTGTTACTGGCCATGTGGCTTGTGGAACTTTACTGGAACCAAAATGAAGTCCATAGTCACATGGGCCAATCCTGGTAACTCTTCAGGTATGCCTTTAGTTTCTTCCCGGGCCTCTGGCTTCTGATAAGGCCTTGAATGGGCTATTAAGCAAGCTATTGTCCTGCCGCCTCTCTGTCTGGGGTGTGTCTTCCACAGCACAGTTTGAAATACAGGGATATCAAAGATCTCCATAACTTTCCTTACACATATTACACATGAACACAAATATTATCATCTTATTCAGCATATCATAACCTTTCTAACAGTACCTGACATGGTATGTCTTACATGAATCACTATGATTTTGACATATTAAGGTCAAATAACACAAATGCCCCCCCCTCCTAATGCAGCCCGCGTGACAGGGATCAACAAGGGTGATCCAATGGTTATAGTGTACTTGGAATTTCAGAAAGCTTTTGACAAGGTCCATCACCAAAGGCTCTATGGGCTGGTCTACACTACAGAGTTTTGTTGACAAAAGCTGGTTTTGTCAATAAAACCAGGGAGGTATATAGACTAAAATGCTCCTCCTACTGATGTAATTCCCCTGCAATACTAACACAATAAAACCACCTCAACAGGAGGTGTAGGGCTTATGTCTGCTTAATTAGGGTGATGCAATGACAATGTAGATACTGTATCCCTTATATCAGCTATGGGGCTGTCATTCTTATCAATTTCACCACTTCTCCACCCCCTTCCCACAGGGAGTAGGGGCAGCCTTGTCAATTTCATGGCTGAGCTGTGAAATTGACAAGGCTGTCTGGCTCCCAGTGAGGCAGCTGGACCCCAGTCATCAGGGGTAAAAAGCCCCAGGTGTTTTCCCCCTGGGAACAAGAAGGGGAGAAACCTGGATCTGGCTCCCAGCAGGGAAACGGGAATGGAGGAGGGCAGCCCATCAAGAGTCCGGCAGCCTGTGGGGTCTCTGAGGGGTCTGTACTGGGACCAGTGCTGTTCAACATATTCAGTAATGATCTGGAAAAAGGGATAAATAGTGAGGTGGCAACATTTGTACACAATACAAAATTAGTCAAGATAGTTAAGTCCAAAGCAGACTACGAAGAGTTAGAAGAGGATCTCACAAAACTGGGTGACTGGTCAACATAATGGCACATGAAATTCAATGTGTATAATTGCAAAGCAATGCACATTGGAAAACAATCTCAACTATACATACCAAATGATAGGATTCAAATTAGCTGTTACCACACAGCAAAGAGATTGTGGAATCATTGTGGATCGTTCTCTGAAAACATCTGCTCAGTGTGCAGCCGCAGTCAAAAAAGCTAACAGAATGTTAGGAACCATTAAGAAAGGGATGGATAATAAGACAGAAAATATCATCATGCCACTATATAAATACATGATATGCCCACAACTTTAACACCGTGTGCAGTTCTGGTCACCCTGTCTCATAAAAGTTATATTAGAAATGGAAAAGATAAAGAGAAGGGCCAGAAAAACAATTAAGGGCATGGAACAGCTTTCATATGAGGAGCGATTCAAAAGACTGGGCCTGTTCAACTTAAAAAAGATGACTTAAAGGGGATATGATAGAGGTCTATATAAAATCATGACTGGTGTTCAGAAAGTGAATAAGGAAGTCTTATTTACCTATACATATAACACAAGAACCAGAGATCACCAAGTGAAAGAAACAGGCAGCAGATTTAAAAAAAACATGAGGAAGTACTTCTCCACACAACGCACAGTCAACCTGTGGAACTTATTGCCAGCAGATGTTGTGAAGACCAGAAGTATAACTGGGTTCAAAAAAGAATTAGATAAGTTAATGGTGGATAAGTCTATTAATAGCTATTAGCCAAGATGGTCAGGGATGTAACCCCATGCTCTGAGTGTCCCGAAGCCTCTCACTGCCAGATCCTGGAACTGAATGACAGGCGATGGATAACATAATAACTGCCCTGTTTTTTAATTTCCTCTGAAGCACCTGGCATTGATCATTGTCAAAAGACAGGATACTAAGCTAGATGGACCATTGGTCTGATCCAGTATGGTCATTCTTATGTTCTAAAAAGCACCCAAAATATCTCATGATGTTTAGGCTAATCTCATGATTTTGGGGGTACTGTATTATGATTATGTAATGCTTGAGGTTGGTGATATTAATGCCATAGTAAAGTAAAGTAATTACACAGAGCTGATAGAGAACTAAAACTTTGTTTGGTATTAGAAAGAAGGAAAGATTAAACAGTTTCCTGGTATTCAGTCTGAAAAACTAGTAATTCACCCAAGGTGATGAACTATACAAAAGTTACAAGATAGATAGACAGATATAGGTTGCCACACAACCACCACCCACCCCAAAAAGACACATCTCAATCTGTTATATGTGGGATGTTCAGGCATCTCTAGAGTATTTTAACTCATCCAGAGTGCTGATATACATGATGACTGGCTGGAGAGGCAGGATGGGGGAAACTGTCTGGACACCATGGAAGAATCCAGTGGCCTGTCCCATAGCAGAGAGGGGCCCATATTATTCCTAATGTAGGACGCTGGTGGCAGGGGGGATATAGTAAGGCAATATACACAAACACTGAAAGGTACATATAAGATAAGAACAAATGTCACAGAATGACAAGACAGACCAAAGAAACTACACAATAAAAGGCATGGTCTTACCTCCACAAACACCATCACCCTCATGCCATGCCTAGAAGATGATATATTCTACAGACCTGAGAAAATGTGCAACTAAACCAGGGAGCATAGCAAGGTAGGGAAAAGAAGCCAAAGGTTTTCACCATTTCCTGAAACTGGAGTGCTGGATACTAGAAAAGACAGTATAGAGGTGAGATGGTGCAGTGAAAGGGAAGTAGTGGGAAAATTAACATGAACGTTTGTATTACTGTAGCACCTAGGAGCCCAGGGTGGGGTGTGATTTTCCCAGATTACCAGGTGCGGGCTCAAACCCATTCTGTGTTGTATTGTTAAGAAGAACCCCCAGATACTGAACCCTCCCTTGTCACTGCTGACTCCACCTGGCAGAAGTACTACACTAAATTTAAAAAAAATTAAAAAATTATATCAAAGGAGGGAGGGTGAACATCCTTCCAGGGGCTATATTACCACTTACCTATTTCCTCTTTAAACGCTGGTCATCATTTGGAGAACACAGTTTTCAAGATACCAGAATGGAACAGAAAAGTAGGAACCCCAGGCACCTCTAAAAGGCAATATTTCCCCTTTTGCAAGCACTGAGTCTGAGTATAGAAAAGAAAACTTAATAAAAAGGGGGAAAGAACTGGCATTAATTTGGGGAAATGCCACAAGCATGATTTGCAAGCATATGACCATGAGCAAAACACTCACCCCAGAGTGAGTCAGTGTCCTTTGCCTCAGGTTCTCAGCTTGTGATGTGAAAGTCCAACAAATAACTGTTCTTTTAACATGCCACTCCCCTCTCCCTCCATCGCACAACTGTCACAGTTGATGTCCTTGGTCAGTAAAGACCCAGAGTTCAGAGGTGTGTTTGTGAGAGTTCACCACCCACCCTGGGGGGGGAAGGCGTCAAGCAATGCATCAGCTGCTGCAGCTGCGCCATTCACTCTGCGTTGCTGCTTGCTGCCACCTCTGCACCATAGTTTCCTTTGCCATTGGCAGCTGCTCAATCAGTCATTCTGCTGCTGCCTGTGTTATTGTTCACTCTGCTGCTATGCCACTGAGTTATTGTTCACTCCACCATTGCGCTGTCACCCTATTCACTGCTGTACTGCAACCTCTGCAATATCTCCTGGTCCCACCATTTAACACAGTTCTCAGTGATTTCAGCAGTTAGTGGGGGAACCTCGTTACTAGGTCAGGTTGGTCAGTCTCTTTCACTGGCAACACTTCCCCACAGCAGGTGTAAGGCTTAGTACTCAGACCTGGTTATCAGTGATTTCAGCTCTAACTATCTTTAGCAAAACAAAAGACTCCCAATTGACTCTAATCAGTTAACATTAAACAATGGAAGGGGAATGGTCAAATGGTGTCCAGGATTCTTTGGGCAGACCACACAACAACAAGGTTCAAGTACCTGTCCCCACAGTCTCCTTATCATTGGGATTTGACATCCTCACAGCCCTTGCTCAATGAGTGCCTTTCATTTGTGGGAGACTCCTTCAATCAAGGCAGACCAAGCACATCCCTGCTAACCCCCCCCCCCCACTCACACAACAAGAACTACTACCTTTCATAACCCCTGCACCCAAAAATGATAATGTGGGCAAAGCAGGTCCATCATGCTGAACACCTAGGCAGAGTAGGCATGTCTATGCAAACAAGGTCAGTTTCTGTAGTCTTTTCCCTCAGATCATCACTAGATGTCAGGAAAGAGCTCATTCAGAACCTGCTTACACATTACTACAGATATCTTACCATTATTAACCTTTGGTCCTTTCTAAGGACTGCAAAAGTTTGAGAATGAAAGAGAATGTAACAGTCACATTGCTGAAATGCTAAAAAGTATCAAAATTGGGTCCTTCAGCAGCACAGCTATGTTACATGGGAGGATTTATAAGCTTCTTTCAAAAGAAAGAAAAATGTAATGCTATCCTTGCCTTTGAATTGGCAGGACCTTCCATTACCAAGAGGGCAACCATTTCTGCCAGGAGGGCAGTAGCCGCACTCCAGAGGCAGATGGAGAAGGACCTTGGAGAAGGCACTGATGAATCAGTTCCTGGAGCAGGATGCATGCCTTGAGGAATGGGGTCAAGCCCTGATATAGTCACTCATTCAGCTGTTAGCCTGCTTGCCAAGGCCACTGTGCCTGTCTGGGAACGAGCACCATCATCTTCTCCCGCTGTTTCACAGGGTGCTGAGGAGGTGGAGGACCCAACTACCCCCCAAGTGACAGGGGAGGAGCCTTCAGGACTCCTGGAACAACATCCTCCACCAGCACCTGAATCTCTTGTTAGGGAACCCCATTGAGCATGTAGGAGGGAAACAATAAGCCTGAGGCAGTCCCCGATGCTCAGTTTATGTCTGGTGTGCAAACCCAATACAGATGACCCCATTTATCCCCCCCAGATCATTTTCCACAGCCATTCTTTTGGGGATAGGAGAGGGAAGGGTAAGGACATAGGGTCACCAGTAATGTGCGCACATTACTCAGGGAGTCTGACCCATTGTTTTTTCATTTGCAGTTCCTTTAAAAAAATCACTTTTACGTTTCACGTACCACTTGTAATATTACTGTTTCTTTGGCTTGTGTATAGACCCTCTTTTCTGAGTATAATTAGCAGGGTATCTTCTCCAGATTTGGCCTAGGACCCCAAAATTCACAGCACATGACTGACTTCTGCAACTCACAGCTGCCATAATAGTGCAAAGAATTCCTTCTCTCTCCTATGCCCATTCCCTGGGCCCTAAATATCCTAATGTTTAAAAGGCCACAAGAGGAATAGGAACAGTGAAATGTGATCAGAATGCACTGGGTACTTTTGCCAGCAGCAGAATTAAAAAAAACAGAGGAAAAGTTTACATAAACATCTCTATGGCTTGGTTAATACATTAACTTCCCACAGAAAAAGGAAACAAATTAACAGTAAAGACAGACACCAAAGAATGGTTAAATAGCCCCTTTCCTTCCTCCTCAACATCCAACAAACTTTGCCCACTTTCAACTTTGGGTGTAATCATGCATAATAGCTGATAATGCCATATGTGAATGGGGAAAGAAAGAAATTCTGATGCCCCTCCCAGCCACTTACAGAACTGTTTTTAAAGTAGTTTATAACTGATTGAGTACTCTTGATAAGGCACTCTTAAACAGAGGTGTTAATATAATACAAAAGCATTCCACAATGATGGCAATAGAACTGTGTGGACACCTTCTGCAGCACAAACACATGGCCAAAGGTGTTAAGCTTGAGGAAGTGCCCTCACACAATTGTCTAGGGTCAATAGGTACAGAAATGTGAGCTTCAGGGGATCAAAACTCACAAAAATGTTTGTTGGCACACAACTCTATTCAAGTGTTCTCTAGTGTTTTTCAAGTGGCTTCATAGGATGAGATCTGAGATTGTGACTTCTGCCTCTGACAAGCAGCACTATCTGCCTCCCTGCTGTCCAAGGATGTGGGAATATATTGCATCCCAGATTTCACTTGCCCAATAAGAACCAGGACTAGAGTACACATGAGTGGAAACTAGTTATCTATACAGGCATTGCAAATTAGGTCTGTCCTGTGCTCATTCCATACTGAAGTATTTCCCCTTCCTTCACATATGTTGTGAAGGACACGGCATACCATGATTATGCAAATAGTGTTGGTCACAATGGCAGCCAGACAGGTATGCAGGCTTCACCAACAAGCTTTCAGCTGCCCAAATGGACAGTCCATGACCATTCTGCAGCTACCCAGCCTGTAATTAAATTCCATTTTTGCTGGGTCATTGATGTTGGAGTATGACTTCATTAGTCAAGTTAGGAGCAGGTATTCAGGGTTCCCCAAAATAACTGTTGGCACAGAAACACCTTAGAGAATCACATTGTTTCTGGGGATTTAAGTCCCTTCTTCCCCTCTCAAGTACAATTCCACTCTCTTGAACAACCTGGCATCATACACCTGTCCTGTGTATACAGCATTGGTGTTCATGAACCTACCTGTCAACATTCTAGTCTGACCCAATATGCCCCTTTGTGGGCGGGCATACTGTTGCAAAGAAGCCCATACTTGATTTTCTGCTTGGCTAGGGTATCAAGTTGAAACAGCCAGTTAAGTGCTAAAGAGGCCCTCCTTGTGTGGGGGTCTAATTTATTAGTGGAAAAACAGAACATAAATCTTTCACCCCAACATCCCAATGTGGTGACCAGGTCATTCTTAGAGCATGTTCCTCACCTGCGTTGTGTTCACTTCTACCTAGGCTCTTACTCCAGAGTTCTCTTGGTTCCAGCCTCTTGCCCCTTCTGGAGTAATGTTCTTCTCTGGAATCTGGATTCCAGGGAGGCTTCTCCATTGTGACTCTTCTCCAGGGATAGCAGGTGATCCTTGCCAGGCTGGGCTTGCAGCTAATGTATGGAGGTATGAGTGGTAAAGTCTTCATCTAGGAGACTCCCCTCTCCAGAAGCTCCTCTTACAGGTTTCCCATTCTGGCGGGCTCCCCAGTGAGCTCACCTTCTAGACTCCCTGTTCAGACTGCTGGCTCAGGCTTCTCTTGAGAGCTCCCCTCCATGGGAGCCTTCTGTCTCCCTCTGGAGTTTCTCTAACTGAGCTTGAGTAACCTTTATTAGGTTCAGGTGCTTATTTACTAATCAGCCACCTGGAGCAGTCAATTACCCTACAGTAAAAGCATAGACTACTTGTATGCTCCAGAACAAGTTGTTCCAAGAAATATTTATTGCTTCTCCAATCTGGATCCCAACATGACATTTGAATACAAGGGATGAATTTGGCTCTTTGGTTACTGCAGGAATTGACATGGATGGCCCCTATGGATTTCAGCAGGACTCTGTTATTGTTTCAACATTTATACTATTAATTTAAGATAAGTTCATATGTAAACGTTAGAAAATTGCTAGTATATGAGGTTACATGGATCATGGAAATAAAAGCTTATTAGCATATTAAATCATTCTCAGAAGTAAAACTTTTCCAAAATGTTGCTATACGTATGATTTCTGTTTACAAAACTTTGAATCACTTATTTATATTGTCTTGGAATGTTGCAACTACATTTAAAAAATGCCTAGCTTTCTATGAGTAATTAACTTTTTCTTAAAACATAGTTGCTTATTGTATAAGTTATTCCATATCTTTATGTAAATACATATCCACAATGTCTCATATTTGAGTTTTGGGTAGAACTTTTAGAAGCACTCAGTGTTGGCCTAAATCTACTCCCATTATAATTTACACACTCAAAATGCTGTAAATCATTAACTATTTATGATTCAAAACAGCCTGTGAGATAGGTAGGTAATTATCACTATTTTATAAATAGTAAAAGCTGTTGGGGAAAAGCCAGGTTAGTTGACTTCCTGAAGGCCATGCAGCAACTCAATGGCAAAGCAAATATTAGAACTCAGGCATTCCTAGATTCCATTCCATTAGAATAAATTGTCCTGCTCTCCCCAAGAATTCCAAGAATAGTCTTCAATAAATTACTGAAACAATCCTAAACACTAAGCAAGTAGTATTTATAGCTAACAAACATGAAATAGATTTTGTATTATATATGGCTGTAATGTTCCCATTTTTATCTGTGGTCCCTGTGCTCTGTATGTAATGAAGACAAATCCAGGCCATTTAACAACTCCTAGGTGCAGTACTATGGCCTACTGTATTTGGAAAATCTTTAAGGAAAGCATGCAAGATTGTTTCAGAACCATAGGTTTACTTTTTTCCCAAACTGGATAAACATACAAAGCCTGCCAAGTAAAATCATTTATCATATAGAGCCATATACGGAACCTGCATAGTATTAGGGATTACACTCATGTCTTTGAGCAAGGAAGCACTTTGTGTCATTCTCCAGCTAACTCATCAGGCTGACACACTGAATATTGATGGTTTTCTTTTAGGTTAATTTAAGAAGATCCCTCCCTCAACTAGACCTCTGTTGTAACCTAATATGTCCTGACTTCCCTCATTACCTCTAAATATACTAGCTTCTTCCTTCTTCTAAACTCCTTCATGCATTGTCATACCAGCTCCTCCTAGTTTCCTCTTCTTACCTCCCACTTCCTTGTGGCACACATCCTAGCTAGGGCTAGCTGGAAAATAAGAATTCCATTCTGTAAAAAGTTTCAAGATTTTGACATTTGTTTTTGTTCCACATCAGAATGAAATGAGAGCTTTCAAAATTTTTCACAAAAAACCATGTCAGACCCACCCCAGAATAGCTGATAACTATCCAAGATGAGTCGGCTCACACCAGGTAAGCCAATAAACATCCCTGGGATAAGACGACTCCAGAAGATCCAATAACCATCCTAAGAGAGTGCTGTAATCATTGGGCGATAGCCTCAGTCTCTTTCCTACTGGAGTTGTTCCACTTTATATTAATAATATTATTGTGGGGTGGGAGTGAGAGAGAGCATGAGCATATGCATGCAAATGAGAACACTGTCTCTATAAACCAGTGGTCAGGGCACTCAACGGGCCTGTGAGAGGTCCTGGTTCAAGTCCCTGCTTTCAATCAGGCAGAGTAGGGACTTGAACCTAGGTCTCCCACAACCCAAGTGAATGTCCTAATCACTGAACAACAGGATATTATGGAAGTTGGATATATGCATGCCTCTCTCTATTGAAATTATACAAATGTTTTGTTGAAACCAGTATGTTGCCACAAAAAGTTTTGTTTTTGACAAATCAGACTTTCCTAGGAAAAAATGTTTTGTCAAAAAATTCCCAACCAGTTCTAATCCCAGCTTTCTTTCTCCCTACTTTTTAAATTATGTTGTTGGATACAGCTTTTCTTCTGCTGGGCTCCCATGAATCCACTTTAACACTCAGACACACTGAATTTTGTATTGAACTCTAGAGTATATTCAAGCTCCAAGGCTCATGATTTAAAGTGCAAGTGCTCAAGTCCCTGCTGAAAAATAGGTGGACCACACAATGGATTTTGAGTAGGTGGAAATAATGAAATTCCAGAAACTTGTGAGGATTCTCAAGAAGAAGAACTTTACCTAAGCATTCTGAAGGAACCTTTATTCACCGACTACTGATAGTAACTCATGTATGGATTTTATTTTTTCTGTTTTAAAAAGTGAGAGTGGGTTTAGTGCTCATCACAATAAGGTCTAACAAAACCGCGAGACTTGCATAGTACAGGCAGGATTGTGCTGCAAGCTGCAGCAGCATGCAGAGTATGCACACAGCAAACACATCCAACCACTGGATGGAAGAACACTAATCAGTCACATCTGCTGTTGTGTCTGCCATTTAATAGCCAAGCAAGTTTGAGTGATTAATATTGAGACTAGAATCACACAGCTGTATTATTTCATTATAACTCACTGCAGTCAAACTATTACTTTATAAAAATTGCTTAAACATTCTCTCAAATATTTGTCTAAATTATTTTCAGGAACTAATTCAAATACAGCCTTCATTTATAATGAGATGTTACAATGTTTTTGTTGCTGCAAGTTGTTAGAGACAGCCACAAGATGATCAATAAGGAGAAATCAATATGGCTAGATGTGACACTCTTACTCCTATTAAGTAGTACCTTATTAGAAACAAACAAACAAAGTTCTTTATATCATATGAAAACATTTTCCTAACAAAATCGTTTGTAAATGAATATATTTTTATGTAGATTTCAATTAATACATTTACAAATAAATCTAATTCTGATGGAAAATATCAATGAAAGAAGATTGATAACATACCAATACCAAATAGGAAATTACTTTCAAGGTACTACTAGGGAAATGTAGGTAAGACACAGGTTTAATAAAGGGGGATGGAATAACGTGCTATTGGATGTCACCTTGTAATTCATTTTAAAGTGCGGCTGTCCAACCTAGGAAGAAGTAGAAGCAACAGCTGCTGAGATTTCTGACGCTGATACTTTGTTCTTTTTCCTCACTTTACTTTTAACTTTGTTCCATATGTTTATTTCATATATTTGCATCATAAATGCCACAAAGATGATGCCTCCTACTAATACAGCTGTTACTGTGCTAACAAGATATTGTCCTGGGAAAGCCAAAGGAGCATCGTCAATATAAATCTGCAACAGAAAACATTTAACAAATACTTATGTTGTCTTAATCCAATAATTAACTACTAAAATATTATATCAAAGTTTTAACACTTCCTATTTATTATTTGTTAATACCGTTAGTGTGCTCAACAGAGAGAAAGAAATGAGAGGTTCTTTTCCCCAGGAGCTTATAATCATAGGGCCAAGTTCTGCTCCATAGAAATCAGCAGAAGTTTTGCCATTGCTTCAATGGGACCAATGTTGGGAAATAAATTAGATTATCTAAACAGTTCAGACATAATGTATTGGACTATAGAAAAGTGGTCTAACCTCAGATCAGTTGCTTTTAAAAAATTATTCACATGCAGTTCTTACTTTGATGTGTTAATACTGATAGGCTTCACGGAAGGTTGACTGGGTCTGATACATTCTTGGAGTGACTCCACAAAAGAAGTTACAGCAGGGATGCGTTTGGTCAGTAACTCTAGACTATCATTTTATGTGAAGCATTATTTTGCATTTGTTATGCTCAGGAAAGTCTTTTTGTACAATATAAAAGTAAATACTTTTCTCCTACAGAGAACACTGATTGTAGATATTACTGTAAGTCCCTTTATGTCCTATAATGAACATAATTTGCTATGGATGTAAATTTGCTCTACTAATTGTTTCAATGAAATAAGAGTCCACACTTAAAAATAAAACAGCATTAAAAAGTATAAATCCTTTTATATAAAACTCTATTCTTTCAACCTTTTACAAGTTAGTTGATGTTTGTAAAGATCTTTGAAGGTCTGAAACATTATCTCTTGAATAAGTATATTATTTCTTTACAGTCATCTTTCATAAAAATGGCTTGCTTGGCTAAATATTATGTTATTCCTTCCTTCATCATCAGCTTCCTCTTAAAAATTCTGCTTAGCCTATGATTCATCTTGACCAGCTACGCTGAGGAAAAATTACACCTTGACATGTCTGCTCTAGGATATTACAATTTGTTAGCTATTCTGCTGTAAAAACATACCTATTTTCCAACATAGACATTAATGACTATCAAATCCTAACTATAATTCTTAAAAACATAAAAAGCTGTTGCTATCTAATCTGCCTACCTAAGTATTTCTAACACATTCATGACTATAATATCCAAGCACACATTTATAGTTAGTAAATAAAATCATCTTTCTGGGTATTCCATCGCTGAAATTGCTTTGGTTCTCTAACCATTTGCATCAGAAGAGCTGCAAACATTCATGATCAAGCAGTGCCAGGAAGAAAACTACATTAGGAACATAGTAACAGCTTGTACTCATGATCTCAAACCCTCTATACTTCGTCCTTTCTTCATCACTACCACCAGCCTCCCCATCACTCACAACCTAGGGGTCATCTTTGATTCCTTCCTTTCTCTTGACCCACATGTCTAGGCTATGTCTAAATCCTGCCACTTCCGCCTCCATCACATTTCCAAAATCTAAACGTTTCTTTCTGCACTAATGCTCTATCCAGGATCTCAGCATCTTCCATGTTCATGACTGCAACCTGCTTCACTCTGGCTCCTTTATCCTCAAATCAGCTCTGTTGCTGCTAAGGCAATACAAAAAGCAACTGCTAAAGTCCATCTTCCTTGCCCACTGCTTTGACCATATCATTAACCCCTCTTTGGATTCTTCCTACCATCGAGCTCTCACTTATCCATCATATCAAGTTCAAGTTTCTTTTTCTCTCTTTCAAGACCGCTTATAGATCTCCCTTTGCCCTACCTATCTGCATTGGTCTCTGATATCATCATTCCCTGCCTCATCTGCTCTGCCAATGATGCCACCTTCAATATCTCATATTCAGCTTCTCACGCAGACATGTATGCAGCTTCTTCCACATTGTTCCTTAAATAGGGAATGCTGTGCTGAGCTGATCCATAAAGCCTCTATCCATCTCTTCTTACAAATCTCTCCAACACCTACAACAAATATTCCAGCTTAGAATGGCTAGGTTCAAGGCTGGGGGACACAGTGAGAAGATGGAATGGGGATGTGGGGGAATGTATTTATGTAAATAAAAGAATTATGTAGAAGTTCCAGAATCATAGAAATGTAGGACCGGAAGGACCTTGAGAGTCATCTAGTCCAATCCCCTGCACTCAAGATAGGACTACATAATAACTAGACCATTCCCGAGAGGTATTTGTCTAACCTGTTCTTAAAAACCTCCAGTGATGGAGATTCCACAGCCTCCCTAGGCAATCTGTTCCAGTGCTTAACTACCCTGACAGTTAGGAAGATTTTCCTAATGTCCAACCTAAACCTCCCTTGCTGCAATTCAATCCCTTGGCTTCTTGTCCTATCCTTAGAGGTTAAAAAGAAAAAAAGTCCTCCTTCTCCTTGTTTGTTATGTACTTGAAAACTGTCATCAGATCCCCCCTCAGTCTTCCCTTCTCCAGACTAAACAAACCCAATTTTTTCAATCTTTCCTCAAAGGTCATATTTTCTAGGCCTTTAATCATTTTTGTTGCTCTCCTCTGGACTTTCTCCAGTTTGTCTACACCTTTCCTGAAATGTGGTGCCCAGAACTGGACACAATATTCCAGCTGAGGCTTTATCAGTACAGAGTAGAGTGGAAGAATTACTTCTTGCGTCTGCTTATAACACTCCTGCTTATAATACATCCCACAATGATGTTTGCTTTTTTTGTAACAGTGTTGCACTGTTGACTCATATTTAGCCTGTGATCCACCATAACCCCCAGATTCTTTTCCTCGGTAGTCATTTTCCATTGAGTGTGTGTGCAGTTGATTGTTCCTTCGTAAGTGGAGTACTTTGTATTTGTCCTTATTGAATTTCATCCTATTTACTTCAGACCATTTCTCCAGTTTGTCCAGATCATTTTGAATTTAATCCGATCCCCAGAGCATTTGCAACCCCTCCCAGCTTGGTATCATGTGCAAACTTTAAACGTGTACTCTCTATGACATTATCTAAGTCATTGATGAAGATATTGAACAGAACCAGACCCAGTGCGACCCCTCTCGCTATGCCCTTCCAGCTTGACCGTGAACCACTGATAACTACTCTCTGGGAATGGTTGTATAACCAGTTATTCACCTACCTTATAGCAGCTCCATCTAGGTTGTATTTTCCTAGTTTGTTTATGAGAAGGTCATGCAAGGCAGTATCAAAAGCATTACTAAAGTCAAGATATGCCACATATACCACTCCCCCCTATTAACACGGCTTGTTGCCCTGCCAAAGAAAGCTACTTGGTTTCACACAGTTTGTTCCTGACTAATCCATGCTGACAGTTCCTTATCTCCTTATTATTTTCTAGGTGTTTGCAAATTGATTGCTTGATTATTTGCTCCATTATCTTTCTAGGTACTGAAGTTAAAGTGACTGGTCTGTAATTCCCTGGTTATCTTTATTCCCCTTTTTATAGATTGGCACTATGTATGCCATCTTCCAGAACTCTGGAATCTCTCCTATCTTCTATGAATTTTCAATTATAATTGCTAATGATATCTCCTCAGATATCGCCTCAGTTAGCTCCTTAAATATTCTAGGATGTGTTTTATTAGGCCCTGGCAACTTGAAGATATTAACTTGTCTAAGTAATTTTTAACTTGTTCTTTTCCTTTTTTAGCTTCACATCCTACTTCATTTTCACTGGCATTCACTATGTTAGACATCCAGTTGTTATTAACCTTTCTAGTGAAAACTGAAACAAAAAGGTCATTTAGCATTTCTGCAATTTCCACATTTGCAGTCATTGTCTTTCTCCACTCGTTGAGTAATTGGCCCACCCTGTCCGAGGTCGTCTTCTAATGTATTTGTAGAATGTTTTCTTGTTGTCTTTTATGTCTCTAGCTAATTTAATCTCATTTTGTGCCTTGGCCTTTCTAATTTTTACCCTACATGCTTGTATTGTGTGTTTATATTCATCCTTTGTAATTTGACCTAGTTTGTACTTTTTGTAGGACTCTTTTTTGAGTTTCAGATCATGGAAAAGCTAAGACGGTTTCTTGCCATATTTCCTATCTTGCTGCGCATTGGGCAGTTTTCTCTTGTGCCCTTAGTAATGTCTCCTTGAAAAACTGCCAACTCTCTCAAACTGTTTTTCCCTTAGACTTGCTTCCCATAGGATCTTACCTATCAACTCCCTGAGTTTGCTAAAGTCTGCCTTCTTGAAATCGATTATCTTTATTGTGCTGCTTTCCCTCCTACCATTCCTTAGAATCATGAACTCTATAATTTCAAGATCACTTTTTACCCGAGCTGTCTTCCACTTTCATATACTCCCTATTTGTCAAAATCAAATCTAGAAAAGCCTGTCCCCTAGTTGCTTTCTCCACTTTCTGAAATAAAAAATGGTCTCCAATGCATTTCAAGAACTTGTTGGATAATCTGTGCTTGCCTTATTATTTTCCCAACAGATGTCTGGGTAGTTGAAGTCTGACATCAAAACCAATTCATGTGCTTTGGATGATTTTGTTAGTTGTTTAAAAAAAGCCTCATCCACCTTTTCTTCCTGGCTAGGAGGTCTATAGTAGACTCCTACCATGACATCACCCTTGTTTTTTTTTTTACTTCTTTTACACTTACCCAGAGATTTTCAACAAGTCTGTCTATTTCCCTTTCAACCTCAATCCAAGTGTATATATATCTTTGATATACGAAACAACACCTCCTCCCTTTTCTCCCTGCTTGTGCTTCCTTAGCAAGCTGTACCCTTCTATACCAATATTCCAGTCGTGTATTATTCCACTAAGTCTCTTATATACATTTTGGTGTTTCCTGCTCTCCTCCCATTGGTATATCTCTTGTCTTCTTTGACTATAAGCACTGTGGAGCAGGAACTATGCAGCTATTATACATATTTGTATATCACACTGCATAATGGAGCCGTGGTCATGATTTTGGGCCTGTAGGTTGCCTCATCTGTAAAATGGGGATAATGATATGACCTTTTCTTAAATGTACCAATTAAGAGGACCCTCTGCATGTGGACCTCTTCCATTCCACATGGAAAAAGGGTTTGCTGTCTTAGCAGTAGCATTCTGCTTGGAGGCCTCTCTGCAGTAGTGAGAATCTGCAAGTGGGAAGGGGACTGGAGATTGCATTAATTCTAATTAAAAATACAGCTTTTGGGATAGATCTATTGTCTTTCATTTGAAATGCTGTGATAATTATTTTTAAATGACAGTTGAAATTACAGGCTATTTACTGTACCTGAAATTCATCAAGTAGATTACAAAAGGAGACTCCAGGAATAGTTGCTACTCTGAAATGGAAAAGCTCAGACCCCTGTGAAAACAAAACAACAACAGCTTTGATGGCTCTCTTGTTTTAGGAACAAAATTTGTTTCATTAAAGAAAATATGCATTTAAGCCCCTATTGAGCAGAAACAATGCCCAGAAAGAGTTTTCAACTGGTTCCTTGAAGCCATTTTGCAATTTTGCCAGTAAAGCTGGCAAAAGTAAAAGCAGCTAGTGAAGGACAAACCTATCTTGCTTGCAGATGCAGTAAGGGAGGGGATTAAATTAGGGCCATCAGGGGGCTGACAATCTTCCTCTAACAGTGTGTGATTTCTTTATTCTGGTGCACATCAATCTTAAATCGATAAGGGCCAGGGAGCAGACCACAAGAAGGGCCACTGCAAACTGCATGTTTTCTCCATACATTGCTCCTAAAATCCAAAGGGGCATCTTCATTTCTCTCCTTATCAGAGAAGACTCAGCAGCAGGACAGCCTGGGGTTAAGGAGGACAGAATACTCTGGCTTACTTCCAATTCCACTTCAGAACAGCTGATGTAGAAATCAAAGGAGGAATGCTCACCTGACTGAGGATTTCCCAATCCCATTAGCATGCCGGAACAAATTAGAGGGTTTTTTACATTTTGACAGGGCAGAGGACACGGGTTCAGCTGCTCCAAAACATACAGCACAGATTGCTCCCAGAAAATGGCATCTCTAAGTGGATTTACTGGGAAATGGATCCATAACTGGTCCCCTGAATATCATTATTAGACCCCAATATTGGTTTCTGGAGCCATAAATGGCCTAGTTTTGAAAGGGCAATCTCATTTCTGAAAGAAGTTAAGTTAAATGAAAAACAAAGTGCTAAATTTAGCCTGATATAAATTGGCACAAATTCTTTGAAGTTACATCTGGGCTGAATTTTGCCAATAACCTTTTATACAGAAGAAAATGTCTCCCAAACACACCAAAATCTTTCAAAAATTAATTTTAAAGCTGTGCTTAACATTATTTGTTTAAATATTGTTATTGAAAACTTTAGAAAAAAGCAAAATAGCTAAAATTCACATAAAGCATGTTTTTAATCAAGTGCTACTGTCCTTTAATAAAATAATTTTTAAAAAAAAGCATTTTTGAAGAAAGGGCTGCTAGAGTACCATACTGGAGAGCTGTTTGGGAATTTTCCATCAGAATGATTTTTCAACTGAAAACAGTCTCCAAAATAAAAAAATATGCCAATATTTTTGATTTTCAATTGAAAAGACATTTTTTGGGTCAGTTTAACCAGAATTTGAATATTTTATTTTATTGAACTCACCCAAAACATTTAATCTCAAATCAGTCAATAAAAACCATTACATTGCATTTCCTTAGCACATGGCCTTATGGGAGTTATAGGTTGGGTTCCCTAGAGGACTACATCTCCCGCAGTGCAATGTGGATCCAGCTGACCAAGCTAAGGAAATGAATTTAATGTTGATCTGACTTGAAAGGAAGCTTTAGGGTCAATTCAGCAAAACTGGGGCCCTGAGGCCAGTTTGTTCAACATCTTCATTAATGATTTATAAAATGAAGTGGATTTACACCCTCAGTAAATTTGCAGCTGTCACTAAGCCTGGGGGGAGTGGTCGATACGCTGGAGGATAGGGTTAGGATACAGAGTGACCTAGACAATTTGGAAGATTGGGCCAAAAGAAATCTGATGAGGTTCAACAACGACAAGTGTGGAGTCCTGCACTTAGGATGGAAAAATCCCAGGCACTGCTACATACTGGGACCGAATGGCTAAGCAGCAGTTCTGCAGACAAGGACTTGAGGGTTACAATGGGTTATGAGCTGGATATGAGTCAACAATATTGCCAAGAAGGCTAATGGTATATTGAACTGCATTAGTAGGAGCATTGTCAGCAGATCGAGGGAAGTGATTATTCCCCTCTATTCGGCATTGGTGAGGCCTCATTTGGAGTATTGTGTCTAGTTTTGGGGCCCCCACTACAGGAAGGATGTGGACCAATTGAAGAAAGTCCAGCAGAGGACAATAAAAATTATTAGGGGGCTTAAGCACATGAATTATGAGAGGCTGAGGGAACTAGTCTTGTTTAGTCTGCGGAAAAGAAGAGTGAGGGAGGATTTGATATATCTGAAGGGGGGTTCCAGGGAGGAAGTTTTCAAAGGTGATAGATAACAGAACAAGGAGCAATGGTCTCAGGTTGAAGTGAGGGAGGTTTAGGTTCGATATTAGGAAAAACCTTTTTCTTAGGAGGGTGGTGAAGCACTGGAATGGGTTACCTAGGGAGGTGGTGGAATCTCCAATCTTAGAGGTTTTTAAGGCCTGGTTTGACTAAGCCATGACTAGGATGTTTTAGTTGGGGTTGGTCCTGCTTTAAGGAGGGGGTTGGACTAGATGACCTCTTGAGGTCCCTTCCAACCCTAGTCTATGATCCTATGAAAAATAAATGAAACATTTCAATTTCAGAAATGTCAAAATGTCTTGATTCTACCAAAAATGAAAAATGTTGAAATGAAACATTTTGAAGTTTCTGCAATGAAAATTTTCAGAATTTCAATTCTCTCATTATTTTTTTTAGAAATTTCAATGTTTTGTCCTATTTCAGGATTAAAACAAATGTTTTCAAAATTTTAAGGCCAGAAGGACTGCTGTGATCATCTAGTCTGACCTTCTGCATAATACAAGCCATAGAACTTCCCCCAACATTTCCTGTGGATGGGACTGAAATTCCAAATTTTGCTCAGCTCTATTACGCAGTTTTGACATTTGAAAGTTTAAGCAAAATATTCAAAAGTGGCTTCTAAAGACTGTACTCAGAATTTCATATACCAGAAGCTATTTAGAGTCTTATTAAAACTGCTTAGAAAACATAATCTATGGATAGATTAGACTAGCTAGATAAAACAGATAAAATAGATTAGATAGATAGATCAAATATGGATATATTTAGTAATCAGTTATTTTTTTTCCAGGGGAACAGCTCATGTAAAACAGACTGATGAAATAAGTAATGGTAAGGTCTTGAACAAGCCATATAAAGTAACATATTCAAAAGGATCATACATGAAAGAACTACCGAATGTTTCCTTTAGTATCTAGCCTTTATAGGCTACATATGGTATGTTCATAAGTGTTAGAAGTGGATTTTTCCACTTGCTTTTCCACTTGCTTTTTGCTATGGCCAAACTCTAGCCTGGGATGGAATGCAGCTTGTTACGCATCAAATTAAATAAATAAATAAATAAATAGGTGGTGTTATCTTCCAAAGTCAAAAACTGCAGACAATATCAGTTTTCTAAGAAACTCACTACCAGTGTCCCAAACTGGTTTGAACCAGCCCTGGAGAATGTGATAAGATAAATTATAGCTACCAGCTGCAGCGATCATGAGAAAACTTTACTGACCAAGGTCAGTGAGTTTCCATGCCAACAGGCAATATGCTAATTTTCTGGGATCTGAGCCATAAAGCCTGGGTTCTGGTTTGGACATGTTGGAAAGATGATAGAGTAGTAGCCTTTTGTATTGCTTGGGGATCTGTCCAATCCCAGGTACTTCCCCACTCTCCAGAAGGAAGAGTGTTAAACCCCCTTGCCTGATCACCAAGGAAGCCTGCAGGGTTGTTGTTTTTTTTTTTTTCATCTTTTTGCAGATCTTTTTTCTGCTTTTGGATTTTTCTGTTACTGATTCTCTTTGCTCACTGGTTGCCCCAGATTGCAGGTCCACACACCATGGCATATCTGAATGGGGTGGCAGGGGGTGTTCAACCGTTGCAACTGGTTGTGGTGGGCTCTGATTTTTATGGCTGCTTATAGTCACGATGAACTGTAAGTATAGTCATCAAGCCATTAAACACTGAACTAGTGAAGTGCAAAGTTTGTTGAAAAGCACGCAATTGGTTGACACCAGACTGGTGGGCTCTGATTATGGCTGCTTGCAGCAGGATGAACTGTAAGTTGGTCGAGCTGATGAAACATTGGGCTGTTTCTTTAACACTATCTTCTATCTCAAGAAAACAAGCTGCAGATTTGTTGTCTGCCACTCCGACGATAACCTCCATATGTGGTAAATATAACCTGGTTAAATTTGGGATTTAAATTGGGAAATGTTTTTGGGGGTTGTGTGTGTATGTATTATCACTGCTCCAAGTTTATTAACCCACAGATTAAAACCAAGCTGGAATCCACTTGTATTCCCCACCAGGCACCCCAGCTGATCCTTGTAACTCCTAGCCACAAACAGCCCATGGCTAGCCTCACCAGGCTGTGACCCATGGTGCCTGTGGAGCAAGGGGGAGAAGCAAGGTGTTCGTGCTGTCCTGGGCTGTGCTTGTGTATTAGTGTGTGTGTATCAAGCTGGAATAATTCTTTTCACCCATGGATTGCGCTCTTTCTCTGTCTTGTATGCACCTTACCCTACTGAGACTGGCACTGAGGTTTTGCCTCAGGGTTGGCCACGGAAGTGGGATTGTGATTGTAGTGGTGCTAGTGCTTTAACTTTTGTTTATCATGTTGATTTGTACTTGGAGGATTTTTGAATGTGTTAGGGAGTTTTGGGAATATGGCTTGTATGAGGGGTTCATGTGCGTAGGATTTAATAAGGAATGTCTTAGGGAAGTGGCTTGTGTATGAGGGGTTGATGTATGTAGGATTTGATAAGAATTGAAGCTTTTTTAATTGTAGTAATAGGAATTTTTTCATTTAATTCATTTTTCCTTTTTTATAACTCTATATACTTCAATAAAAGTTACATAAATAGTGGTGAACCAAAAAATAGTGGTCTGGTCTCTTGTCTCTCGATTGGGACACACTCTTGCAGTGTGGGGATTGGGCCACTTGCGCCCCACTCCACCCCAACAATAAGGTATAAGAGACAGTTTATCCAAATTACAGATGGGTCTGAACTATGAACAAATGTTCTTGGACCTGGTTTTATAGGGAAAGGAAGTTTGGATTCAGATCAGAACATCCTCAGATTTGAATGGTGTTTGGATATTTATTTTCAGTTCATGCTCATTTCTGTCCAAAATATTTATTTTTGTCTGAAATGATAAAACTTACATATATGTTTAGGGCCAGGGCATCTGGATTATACAATGTATTGTTGAATTTATCTGCTAAATATGCTTTCATTTTTGACATGCTTGGTGTTTCCTGGGCACCTGTAAAACAGTACAGTAATTCCACTTTTTTCTTTCCCCCATAATTTTTAAATAATTCCCAATTCTATATTATGGGTAGTTATATTAACTATCTAAGCAGAAGGATGCTGCATTGGTCTCTGACTCAAGCCAAAGGTGGTAGAGAAGGAATTGAGGGACAGTTGGTCGCACAGTGCTATATAACTGTCACAAACAGCATGAGATGATGACAGCACATGTTTGACCCAACGGGGCATTGCTACCATAAATCTTTGATCTCATGCGCAGAGTGCTCAGATACCTAAAGTGGAGCACTCACAGGAAACTCCTCAAAGAAGAAATGTTGATTACACTCTGGGTCCTAATTTGGACCAATGCAAATCCTTCTGTTTTAATATGACTATGCTATTTTTTTATTTTATTACAATAGCACTCAGAGAACCAAATCAGTATCAGGACTAGGCACTGTACAAATACACATAAAGCCAGGGTCCCTGTCTTGAACAGATTGCATAATTTTTTAATTTGAATATCTATAGATGAAATCCTGGTCTCACTGAACTCAATGTGAATTTGCCATTGACTTCTATTGAGCCAAAATTTCAATGGCTCCAACTCTGCAGTACCTATGCAAGTAAAATTCCCATAATCTTTAATTTGCCTATGGAAGGAGACTGCCCAACTGGGTCCTATGAGACATTTTAAATGTTAGGGGGCTGAATCCAGCTTCCATTTAAGTCAATGGTAAGTGAGTGGAAAGAGCTATCAAACCAGCCTGGCTGGGATCATACTTTTTCCTCTTGCATCCTTTACCCTGTCTTTTTAACAGAGGAATGTCTTGGCTGAGAGAAATCAGATAATGCTCAGTATCACAACCCTCTGCTATCCGACTTGACCACTGAGACAGATATGGTAGATACATCAGGATCTAAGCAGCAGTCCTGGCGTGGATCAGTTAGGAAAATAGGTGAGAAAGAAAAGGTAAACATTCAGCAGAAATACCCATTCAGAGAGAAGTCTTACAAATCTTAACATTTGTTCATAGCCTAGTCTGTTATCAAAAAGAACTTTTCTGCAAACTCTTCTTCCATACCTGTGACTTCCCAGTTTGTCCGATGGTTAACCTCTGTGACCGTGACAAAAAAAGGAGATACCAGTGGTGTATATCCATTCTCACTACCAACTCTGAAATGGACTGGAAGTCTTGTAACTGGATACTTCATCCTCAAAACCTAAAATTTAAGTTGCATATTGTGTTTAGTTATATTTATAATAAAAGATGTGTTGCTTCTTTAAACATTGAGGCTTCACTCTGATTGGAGTGTCTACCCCCTACAAGTGGGAAAAAAGGGTTAACAGGAGTCTGAGAACTCAGTCCACCCTGATGCATCTTAAGTGAGTCAGAATTGATTTGTTATTAGACTCAGCTTGGGATAAATGGGATCTTCTTGATTAAAGGAGGAACTGAAAGCTAGAGGGGAGGACCCCAGACAGAGAAACCAGGAGACAGGAGGTAGGGAGTTCTCTTTCTCTTGAAAGGAGGAAGGCAGATAGAAGAAAGCTTCAGGGATGTAATTAATTCCAGTGGCGGACCCTGGAAAGGTGGCAAGGCACAGAGAAGGAGTCCTGAAGGAGGGGTGTTCTAGCTGAGAAAGGAGAAGCTGGGAGGACATAGGAAGAAGCTAGAGGCCTGGGAAACAGAGGAGTGGCTGTGTTAAGGACAGGATGCTGGGAATCAGTGCAGGGAAAATCAGAGATAGGAAGTGGCCCATGGAAATAGTAGCATGTCTGAAGAAGACCTAGCTACTTAAAACAGGGTCCTCTGAGCCAAAACCTAGAATCGAAGGTGGGCTTGAGTTCCCTGACCAGCCCAGAGGAAGTGGCATACAAGCCTGATTCAAGGACTGTTGAGCCCAAGATGGAGCCTCAAGAATGAGCTAAGAAGTAGCTTGAGGGGGCAAAAAGATAACAGTTTTGGAATTTCAATTGTACTTTTGTTACACCAGAAGAGGTGCAATTAAAATATGACCTGGCCAGAGGGCTGAAGTGCGAGACGAGACCACCATGGGACCAGAATGACTGTTGGCAGCGGGCATTAGAGCAGAAAAAGCTGCTATATCATGCCTATCCAGGAAGGGGACTGCCAACAGTGAGTCAACTCTTCCACACTGACGTACCTACAATGGTGAGCTGGGAAGTCTCCTTAAGAGTCAGATTCTACCCCCTGTGTCAGTCATACAATTCTTAATGAAGTCTGGAGAGTTGCCAAGTCATAGCTAAGGGAGGAATTCAGTCTTAATAAAAGTCGTTTTCAAGCTTGTCTCATTACAGTTCTTACCTTCTCCTTGCAGTCTGAGAAAGCAACAAAAAAGGAAAGTTTCTCGTTGTCATTGCAGTTGCATTCTGCTCGAGTTGACTTGTTAGCACATTGCTTATAGACTCCAGAGGTCTGTAGAAAGGACATAAAAATAGAGTTTACCTCACTTTCTTACCTAAATGCTGAAAACAAGATTTTTTTTAAAGGAAAGAACATGAGTAAACAAATGCAATTACCTATCTGCATTTACTGGAGAGATTTAAAATGTAAATGTGTGATTTCCTAGAGACAAGTCTAGGTGTTAGAGAAGATCTAAATTCCGAATTTCCATTCTGTGGGAAATTCTGAAGTTTTAAAATATGGTTCCATCCCAAATCTGGATGAAAAATCAAAATATCAGAATTTTCCCTAAAAGGTAATATTCCAAAAATGTTTAATTTTGACCTTAAGAAAACATTTACTTTCATCTTGATCTTATCATTTTGATATTTATGTTACATTATATTAAACTAGCACTGGCCAGGAAACTGAATTTCAATTTTGTGAACATTTTTGAGTTTGGGAAAATTTATTTTTGTTCTAAATTGGGACAAAAAGCCAAAAATCTAAAAAGGTTTTCACAAAACTGAAATCCTGTGATATTTTGTTTCAGAAACATTGCAGATAATGAGCTTCTTATCTGTACTGTACCTGTTTTTTTTCGAGATATGGGTGCAGATATACATGCCACTCAGATGTGCAAATGCGCAGTGTGCCAAAGCCAGAGAACTTTGAGTATGCATTCTCATGCCTCTTTCTGGCCCCTCCCAAGACTATTTAAGGGTGGCACTGCCTTGATCCTCTTCAGTTCCTTCGCTCAGGAAGGGATGGAGGACGTGCCATGGAATACACATCTGCATCCACATCTTAAAGAACATCTCAAAGAGCAAAGTTACAGTACAGTAAGTAACTGTTTTCTTGTTCAAGTGGTTGCTGACATGTATTCTATCCAGGTGACTCACAAGTAGTAATGGAAGGAAGTGGGACTTGGAGTCTGTTTAAACAGCAACTGCAGAACTGCCTTTTCAAAATTTGTACCATGCCTAGACATAGTTGTAATAGTGTAGTGTTTGGTAAAGGTATGCACAGAAGACCAGGTAGTGGCCCTGGAAATGTCCAGTATGGAAACATCACTGACAAATGTGACAGAACCTGCTTGGTTTCTAGTCGAATGAGCCAATATTCTTTGTGAACAAGTGAACCGTTGAGATACAGATGTACATGAGAACCGTTGGCAAAGAGTTCCCTGTTCTTTGCAAACAACTCTTGTCTCAGACCTGACAAACTTACTGCACCAAACACGTCTTGCAGGGCATTTATCCATGAGGGTACCCTGCAAAGTATCTACAGATAGCTCATAACTTAACAAGATGCATAATCTTTGCGAGAAGTATGTATGGGTAATATTTAAGTAATAATGTAACTATATAGGAAGTATGCTTTATGGTCTTGGAGTGAAAGTTAGTGACCAGGGGATAATATATCATGGTGATGGCACATTCAAACAGGAGGGAGTTGTCACCCCTCCTTGGTTAGCCAGTAATGCAAGACAAGGCTCAACTATTTAGTCTTGGGATGGAGCAAGGCTATCAATAAAAAACCATCAGAGACAACTGCAAACAATTGAAACCACTTTGTTGTAAAAAAGGAACATTACAACAGAGGAGATCACATTGTCTATGAGTAGAGACAAAAGTATAACTGAACTCTGTGGGGAAAACCTACTTTATTTATTTATTCAGGAAAGGGAACTATTAATAAGTGTAAACCCAGGGTCACATTTTATGATGATGTTTTGTATTGTAACCATTCGTTTCTATTACTCACTCTTGTTTGTCCCTGACTGTCTATTCTTGCTTAGTAAACCCACTTCTGTTTTTATAAGTGATCACAAATGCTGTGTGCTGTACAAGAGCAGTGGTTTAAGGTACAATTAGTGAAGTGGAGTATAGTGCTGCTTTGGGGGATCTGAGATTTCTGTGAGTAGCCAGTGTGAGGGACTGGATATCACAGGAGAATACTTCAAATGGACTATGAAGGTGGGCTGCACCTATTGCTAACCTGCAAGGTGAAGACAGGGCTGGCACAACCCAGAGGATTGCGCTTGGGGATTAAAAGGCTGGTGGTGTTAGCAGGTTAACACCTGCCACCACAGACATGATTCCCTCTCGTTAGAGGAACTCACAGTCCAGGATACCCAAGAACCATTTCACTTGTGCTACTCCATATGCAGTGCTTAATTTGTAATGAAAAAGATGCTGGGGCTGAAGCAATTTTTTACTTTCTTAACTGACGTTGCAAGCCCAGAGGTGGCAGGACTATTAAATGTCAAGCCTAGAGGTGCAAAAAGCACTGCCTATATGCCATCATAATGCAGGAAGTAATCCATCTAAAACCCCTCATCCAATCCACAGAAGAGACAAGAAGTCAAGGCAATGAACAAAATGGTTTAATCCTTTTCAGGTCAAAAGCTAAGGATTGTCCCATACCCAGTGTATGATGGTGTTCTTCACCTGCATTTGAGTGAGGCTTAGGAAAAAATACATGTAAGTATGTTATTTGGTTAAGATGAAAGTGTGACATCAAGTTAATGAGAGACAGAGAAAGCTCCCACCGTAGACTAGCCAATAGACCAGGAGTTGGGCACTCACTTGGGATGTGGTTATCCCATGTTCAAGTCCCTGCTCCAAAGCAGGCAGGGCAGGGACATGAAGCTGGGACTCTCACATTCTATGTGAGTGCCCTAGCCATCTGCTATTCTGGAATGGGTCTTTGCCCCAACTCACCCTCACCTCATTTTTCACCAGAAATTCCATCCTGGACCTGAAAAACCTTCCCAACAAAAGTTTAATCAAAACTGATACATTTCTGACAAATTGGCATTTTCCATTGAAAAAAATCCTCAGCAGCTCTAGTGCCATTAAGTTTTCACTGTCCTTCCTCTCTATTGTTGCAGAATCCACAATTGTACACTGTAGTTTCCATCAAAGTATGCTGGTGGTGCTATAATGCTCCACAGGCTGTGCTGTAGATCCAATATATAGGAATGAAGATTTTACCCTGACCAAGATGAAAAAGATGAAGCTGGCGTATCACTAACTGTCCTGTCTGTAAACTTGCCTCTCTTTGAACTTTAGCAGCATTAGTTATTTAAAGTGCCTGATAGAAAACTGAACAGAGTGTACAAAATGAATAATATTAAAGCACTCGTGCTCATAACATTCAGCAATAGTGAAATGATTACAAGAGACTTACTTTTGATCCTGCAAAATAATCTCTCATTCTAGGTTTGCTAGGGTCAGCATTATAAAAGTTATCCGTGAGTGGAACAGCTATCCCCAGTTTAGATGGAGGCCTGTAGTTTACCTGTATATAAAAATACAACAAAAGAAAGATGGATATGAAATAAATGCACATTAAGATGTATTTAAAAGGATGATGCAAGAGATTCTTAATGTTAAAATAACATGGCAGAAGAAATGTACATGATATTAAAACCACGGAGGGCATAAAACAGACCTGTTCATTTATTTTTATCAGACATTTCTATTTCTGCTGTTGTCCCAAATGGAAAAGTATCTATCTATATCTAATATATATATATTATATGTTTAATAAAATACATTATAAACCGAGTGAACTAAATTTTCAAACATGGGCATCTAAACACAACCTTCAGATCCTATATTTGAACGTTCCAATTGGCACATATGCAAATTAATACCCATTTGACATGCCAATATGCTGATTCTGGTAAGGGAGTTGATTGTCTCATTTAGGCATCTATGTTTGAAATATGGATCTAACATAATGTGCCAAGTAAATTTTGTATCTTAAATACAACTAATATTGGACAATTCTGTAGCATCTTAAGTCTGATCTAGAACATTTCACATGATTAAAAAGCCATGATTGAACATGAACCATTCAGCCACATAAATTGGTGATGTGTATAAGATAACCAATGCTAAGGAAGAGCCATTCAATGGTCAAGTTAATACTATCACAACTTGGTATTGGTGCTCTACCTTCCTCCCTTCCCTGCCTTCAGTCCCATTTCAGAACTCTTGTATGTTAGGAATCTTGGGGAAAAAACAAAATAGTCTGGAGAAAAGCATAAGCTTTGAAATAATAAATTAGTATCTAGCAAGATGATTTGCATGATTGGAATGTTAAAATAAATTATTATAACCTATTTAGAAAGGATTATGTGGGCAAAAGGGAGGGGAATGCTACTGTATGCCAAAAATGCATTACCTGTTTCCAAGTCACTGACAACTTGGAAGAAAATGATCTTGAATGCTTAGGCATTGTCTGAACAGATAACGCACAAGATGGGATATTAGTTGATGTCTGCTTCAGGCATGGGGAAATTCTATATTAGCCCTCATCTTGATAGAGGACTTGATCACAAAACTAAAAATGGAAGCTTAGGTACAAGTGATCATAACTTGATCATATCTGTAATATGCAACAGAAGAAAGTCAAGTCAGTAATATATATATAGCTGGTGCTTTAAAAGGAACAGTTTCACAAAGCTGAAAATAATTATGAACAAAATCAGCTGGGAGAACTAACTTAATCAGAAAAACCAATGATTATTGGGACTTGTTTAAGAACAGTATCAGATGCCCCAAAAAGTTACAATTCCACAACTGAGGAAAAAAGCTGTGTTGGTTAAAAAAACCCCAACCTGGCTTAAAGGGAAGGGCAGGCACATATAAAAAAGAAAAAAAATGTATATATAAAAATGGAAGAAAGGAGAAGTCAATAATAATGAATATAAATCAGAATCTAAGAATTCTACAAAAATGGATAAGGGAAGTAAGGGACACAAGGAGAAATTTATGGTCAGCAGAGTTAAAGACAAAAAGAAGATTTTAAAACATACTAAGAACAAAAAGAATCCTAACAATGGTATAAGTCCATTACTAGGTGGAAATGGTAGAATTGTTAGTAATAATGCACAGAAGGCAGCAGTATTCAATATACATTTATTTTCTGTATTTGGGGAATAAACAGATGATGATGTCATATCATATGATGACAACACTCTTTTCATTACACTATCATCTCAGGAGGATGTTAGAGAGCAGCTACTAAAAATAGACATTTTCAAATCAGCAGGCCCAGACAGCTTGCACTAAAGAGTTTTAAAAGACCTGGCTGGAGAACTTCCTGGACTGTAAATGCTGATTTTCAATAAGTTTTGGAACACTGGAGAAGTTGTAGGAGAAAGCTAACATTATACCAATGTTCAAAAAGGGAAATGGGATGACCTGGATAATTATAAGCCTGTCAGTCTGACATCAATCCCAAGATAATGGAGCTCAAGATAATGGAGCGGTTGACACAGGACTTCACTGATAAAGAATTAAAGGAGGGTAATATAATTAATGACAATCAACATTGATTTATGGAAAATAGATCTTGTCAAACTAATATATCTTTTTTAAAATGAGATTACAAGTGTGATTGATAAAGGGATTTGTGTTGATGAAATATACATAGATTTCTGCAAACCATTTGAGATGGTACCACGTGACTCTGTTTAAAAAAAAAACAGAACATTATAAAATTAACATGGCACACATTAAAGGGATTAAAAACTGGCTAACTGATAGATCTCAAAATGTAATTGTAAATGGGGAACCATCATCACATGGATGTGTCTAGTGGGGCCATAGGACTCAGTTCTTGGCCCTATGATGCTTAACATTTTTATCAATGACCTAGAAGAAAACATAAAATCATCATTGATAAAACTTGCAGATGACACAGAGATTGGGGGAGTGGTAAATAATGAAGAGGATAGGTCACTGATACAGAGAGATCTGGAACATGTGGCAAACTGGGTGCAAGCAAACAATATGTGTTGTGACTGTATCTATCTAGGAACAATGAATGTTGGAAATACTTACAAGATGAGGGATTCTATCCTAGGAAGCAGTGACTCTGAAAAAGATATGGGGATCCTGGTGGATAATCAGCCAGACATGAGTCCCCAGTGTGATGCTATAGTCAAAAAAGCTAATGCAATCCTGGTATGCATAAATGGGAATCTTGAGTAAGAGTAAAGAGGTTATTTTAACCTTTGTATTTGGCAGAAATACTGTCTCCAGTTCTGGTGTCCACAATTCAAGAGGGACATTGATACATTGGAGAGGGTTCAGAGAGGAGCCATGAGAATGATTAAGGAATTAGAAAACATCCCTTATAATAAAAGATTCAAGGAGCTCAATATAGTTAGCTTAACAAACAGAAGGATAAAGGGTGATATGGTCTCAGTCTGTAAGTATCTACATGGCAAACAAATATCTGAAAATGGGCTCTTCAGTTTAGCAGACAAAAGTATAACATGATCCAAAGGCTGGATGTTGAAACTAAACAAATTCAGACTGGAAATAGTTTTTTAACAGTGAAGGCAACTAACCATTGGAACACTTTTCAAGGGTCATGGTGAATTCTCCATCACTGGCAATTTTTTTAAATCAAGTATGGATGTTTTATAAAAAGGTATGCCCTAGTTCAACAGTAATTATTTTGGGGGAGTTCTGTGGCCTGTTATATAGGAGGTTGGACTTGATCATCACAGTGGTCCTTTCTGGCCTTGGACACTGAACATTTTGATTTATGCAGCCTAAACATACTAAATATTGATGGCATATGTGCAACAGAGTGTAAACATTTTTTATCAAACTTTCAAGCCCTGGCTTCTGATTTTACACACTTACATTTTTGTGCACAACTAAAAGCACCTACAAAAATATGTGGATACCAGTTTGTGTATTCACTTTCTCAACTTATGTGTGCAAATAAGCGTGCATCTGCTTTTGCTAGTGAAATCAGCGTTTCCTACAAAAGTGGATGCACAAAATGAGAGGCTGAACATTACTCCCTTTGTATATAAATTTTTTGACTACTTAGTTTTCTTACCGGCAATTGTTTTAAGAGTTTGAAACCATATTGGTCTTTTGGATCCCCATGCAGCCAACTCTCGACAGAGATTGAAACTGGAGAAATGTAGTGCATTGATTTACTGTACGAACAGCCACTCTTCAGTGTTATGACAATTGTCGATACATCGCAAACAAGTGATGCTTTTTTGAGAATGACAGCTATTGAAGATTTACCCTGTGGAAGTTCATATGGTAAAAATAAATGAGCGCACCCAAAACATACACAGAATATCATTAAAATGCACATAGCAATGACCTATAGATCATAGTCTTCTTCAGGAATGTTCTGTACCATTAGACACAGCAGTGATTCATAATTTGCTCTGACTGGCTAGCTGGGTGGAGTTCAAAGTGATGGTTTTAATCTAAATGATTTAAGACCATTTTTCTGAAGTGTTGTATTAATTTAGATGGAATATATCGGTCCAAAGAGTCAAAGTAGTTAACATGACCCACTCACTGTTCAACATTAAACAGTTTTAAACAAGGTTCGGTATACAGAGACTTCAGCCTGCTTAGTACCAGGGCAGACACATTACAAATCCTTTTTAACCTTTTATTAAAGATAAAGAAACAAAAGGAAAAACAGTTAAAGTATTTGATATGTAAGGTATTTAGTGAAGATCTCCTTTTAACATCCCTTGTTCTCTTTCCCTTTAGCTGGGGAGAGTCTTTAGAAGGAACCCCTCCCGCACCCTCCTTGTCTGACAGACTCTTAGATGGTATTAAAGATGGCAATAACTGTCCTTTTGGAGAAAAGAGAAGAACTTAGTTGAGATGGACTGGAACTGTTGTTGCTGTTATTAAAGTCCAGAACCTCTTTCCTAGGAGTCGGAACACAACACACACAAGAGGAGAGAGGAAAGAACAAACAGCAAAAGCTTTGAGCAGGGGGTTGGACTCATGACCTCCTGAGGTCCCTTCCAATTCTAATCTTTTGTGATTCTGAGATAGAAAATGAAGCTTCTGGCTCTAGTGTTGACTCTCACTTGCTTTGCAACCACACTTCTGAAGAAACACAGGCCCATCACACCATCTTATCAGCCACTCAGAGACCTGGCATACTTGTACCAGCACTGGGCGATTTAGGGATATGGCTTTTAACTGCCTTTCTAGTCACAGGCTTATAGCAATGTTGCAAAATATATAGTCCTGGCTGGCTGAGACAAATTCTTATTAAACAGAAGAAAAAGGAGAGGGATTTAAAAAAAGGATTTAGCCAGAGCCAGTGGAGGTGGTGATGTCATCTGGGTCCCTGTCTCTGGCCTGCTCAGGGCATCTCTCAGGATCAGGATGACAAAAGCACAATGGTGTCACACTGGATTCGAGGATCCCAGGAGATGGTGGGGATGGCACCCAGCATGGTGAAACTCACTCCTTCCCCTTGCAATCAGTAATTATTGTGTTCACCTCCACCCATCAGAATTTCCCCCCCAAAGTCTTTTTTTTGAAGAAGAACCCCAAAAGAGAGTGATGTGTGCTTTAGCCCATCCCTTCATTATTTTGTCCAATTTGACTAATTTCTGACACACCAATTTTGGTTCATTGATTTCTGGTCCCACACTTCTCTGGTTTACCAGGCATGATCTGACTAAAGTCCCTGCCTTACAACAGTCGCCTTTTTGTTTGATTTAATTCAGTCTGTCTCCCTTATGCACCTTTCCCATCAATATTTATGTAGCTTATTGTGACAGTTTATGAACTTTTGCTCACATCTCACAGTTGAGCTCACAATTACAATAAATGTATGTGCTTATTATCACAACAGCTGCCTCTCTTCCCATGTAATAGGACTGTGGTTGTGATCAGCTGAGTAGTCAAGCTGCCTGTTTTAGATGGGTGGGGGTAGGTTGGCAGGGCATGCTCTGGGAAGTGTCCTTGACTCAGGACGTCACTCCCCCACTTAATCTACCAGATCTTCTGCATATGCTGTTGTGACATTGAGCCAGCAAGTGTTAAGCAGCCAGCAGGCTAAGTGACCTAAAGATCACCCTTTAAGAACACATTAGGTAAGTACTGAAATGGTAAACAGGACCATTCCTTGTAGCTGGATATCAAAGCTATGTTAGATAGACTACAGTGTCAGAAATGCAAGTTTATATTGTCAAAGAATTAGAAGTAAATACTAATTGTATTTGTCTATGTTTACCTATATCTGTTAGAAACTTCACAATGTGATCTCATTAACTGGTGGATGATAAACTTCTCTTCCTGTCTGTTACTATGTTATATTGGTTCAGAGATCAAAAGGGAATATTAGCAATTAGATTAAACTTGTTGTGTAATAATATCATTGTCTTTATTTTTCTTTGAAGATTGTAGTAAACTGTGAAACTTTGAATGGTAAATTGGCTTATGCTAATAAATGCAACTAATTACCTATGTATACGTAGGAAATAGAAGTATTGCTTCAAAAGCAATAATGTATATTACCTATTCTTCATCCAAGGGATACCTGCTATAACCTGCTGTCAAAAGGCTATCATGTAACCTGCCAGAGAGCTATAAAACAACTTTGGTATCTAGTCGTTTTTTCATCTCAATTCTGCTTGAATCTTATTGGGGAGGTTTTGAGTCACAAGACTGAAGTGTCCAGCTTCAGTCTCGATTACACTGCTATTTCTCATGGAAGAATGTAAACAAACTCTGCATATGGATTTCCTATTGGATTATAAACTATGCAACCTGAAGCAGTTACTTACCAGCAACTGTACAACATACAACAAGAACACTAACTCAGGAACCTATCCCTGCAACAAACCCTGTTGCCAACTCTGCTTGCACAACAACTCTAGTGACACCATCACAGGTTGTAACTGCATCAGCCACACCACAAGGAGCTCATTCAGCTGCACATCTACTAATGTAATATACGCCATCATGTGCCAGCAATGCCCCTCTGCCATGTACATTGGCCAAACCGGACTGTCACTTCGCAAAAGAATAAATGGACACAAATCAGACATAAAGAATGGGAACATCCATAAACCAGTGGGAGAGCACTTCAATCTCCCAGGACACTCTGTAGCTGACTTGAAAGTTTTCATACTTCTACAAAAAACTTCAAAAACAGACTTCAGCAAGAAATTGCAGAGCTGGAACTTATATGCAAATTTGACACTATCAAACTGGGTCTGAATAGGGACTTGGAATGGTTATCTCATTACAAGAAGTAATTGTCACTGTTCACACATTATTACCTTCTAATCAATGGTTGTGAATAGGCCTCATCTACTCTAACTAGCACCTACCCTCCCCGTTGTTGTTCCTTACCCTTGTGTATATATATACCCCCTATCTGATTTCTATTCATTGCATTTGACGAAGTGGGTTACAGCCCACGAAACCTCATGCCTGCAGAAATTAAATGTGTTAGTTTTTAAAGTGCTACAGGACTCTCATTTTTACTGTACGTATAATGGTTTTTAACGACAACAACCCTTTTTTTCCTATTTAATAAATAAATAAAACAAAAGAAAAGGAATACTGCTCTTGGAAGTGTTTTTATATTATATATACATAAGACATAGAAATTTTCTTGAGTAATACTAATTCCATAGGTGGAACTCTCATTGATATGTATGAGAACTTTACACAAGGCCTGAACGTCAACAGGCAATAGGTATTTACAAAATTTTAATCAAAGGTTGAAAATGTTTCATAGCAAAGTTCTTTAATAAAGATATTCTACATGAAGTACAAATTCTTTCAATGCATAGATAACCCTCTGCCCTGCCTCCTCTTTATCAAAACTCTGCTAAATAAAAAATAAAAGATACTACCGTAGGAACCAGTATGTTACTTGCTACACGTCTGCTCTTACTTGTTTGTAAAAATTGTTAGTAACGGAGAATTCCATTGTGTAACTATCAGTGTCATCCCAGTAATCTTTTGTCTTCACTTTAAATAGAGACGGATTTCCAACTACTAGCTTCATTAGTGGCAGGTGAAAGATTGGATAGGCTGAAATCAAGCACAGAAATAAAGATCATAATTACTTGGAGCCCATGCTCCATTATTATAAGAAAAATTCAAGTGAGGAACAATTAACTTTTTCACTAGGAAGGTTATGAAGCACTGGAATTGGTTACCTATGGGGGTGGTGGAATCTCTATTCTTAGGGTTTTTTAAGGTGTGGCTTGACAAAGCCCTGGCTGGGATGATTTGTTTGGGGATCGTCCTGCTTTGAGTAAGGGGTTGGATTAAATGACCTCCTGAGGTCCCTTCCAACCCTAATCTTCTTGATTCTAAGCCCAACACTCAGAGTTTGAAGGGAAGAGATTTGTGCCCATATGAAGGGAACAGGGAAGAGCTTTCCCCTACTCACAACTCTGTAGGTCTTCCTGCTCAACATTAGTAGTTGTTTTTTAGTTTGGCCAAATTGGTTAGTTGACCTGTTACTGTAGCGTGTCCTCACACAGATGAATACAGATTTTTGTGGGAACCATATCTGAGAATTTCCTGACTTTTTCCTCTCTGGTCTCCCAGTGTCTCATTTCACCCCACTTTTTCCAGTCTGTGCTGGTGTTGAAATCATCTTCTTGTCTCACCACTCGACCATGTCACTCCCATAGTCTTTGAATCAGACTTCCTTGCATGATCTAGCTTCTCACCCTCATTCTCAGTGCTCTGCACAGTTCTATGCTGGCCTGTATTTCAGCTCTCATTTCTCACCAATTGGTTATCCTCAGCAATGCAGTTTAGGTATGCTTCACCCACCCTGGCTTTTGCACCTTTTTCCATGCCAGCACTTATGCTTAGAATACAATGCTTCTTGTTATTTTCCAAACAATACTTTATTCCTTTTCTTTGTTAAAACAGAATTATTTTACAAAGCTTACCAACATTAATCCATCAAAGGTAGGATGTGTGTGTGTTAGAAGGAAGAACTCTGCATCACTTTGAAATTTGACCATCCTCTAGTAATATTTTGCATTCTGGTGGGATTTTCAAAAGTGCCTAAGGAATTTGGAGCACAAGTCTCATTAAAATTCCAATGGGACCTGCATTTATACATCTCTGAATGCTTTGGAAAATCCCACTGTATGTGTTTGAACTGTTTTGTACACCTTATTTAGGCTGTAAAATCCTTGCCTAGATACTGTATTCCTCTTTGTTTTGCACAACATCAACCACATTACCATGTGTTTAAATTTTCAACATAGGATTGAATTGCAGATTTAGGGTCAAATTCTGCTATCAAATACACCTATCCTACTCCATTTACTTAAATTGGCATGAATGGGAGAGATTTACCAAGAATTATGATGGTTAACTTCTTAATGGTTTGATCCTACAAACATTTACACATGAGTAACTTTATTTATGTGAGGATTCTCACTGAAGTCAAGGCAATGATTCATGTGACCGAAGCTACTTCATGTGCATAAGTGTGTGCAGGAGTAAGTCCTAAAGTACTGACGCTAATTTTCTTACTCTCTCAGCAACAGTTAATTTTCTTTGGTTCTGATGGGATGTCACAAAGTAGCTAGTCCCTGTGGATAGACTAGGCCCAGCACTCCTCGATGAGAGCTGGTGAGTCCAATCCAGCCAATTAGAGAGGGTTCAGCTACACCTGACCTATAAAGGGCTGCTAGTGAGACAGGCTATGCCTGGGGAAAGAAAGTCACGCAGGGGTGGAGCTAACTCCTGTGGTGGGGCCCCTTGAACAAAGTGAGGGCTGGTGCTCAAAACTGAGAACCTGTCAGAAGACCCTGAGAGCAGCTGCAGCAGTAACCTGAAAGTAAGGACTGAGTTAAAAGTGTTTTTCTGTTTGTTTGCTGGCTTCTATAATAAAAAGTAAACCTCTTTGCAAGAAACTGGGCATGGCAACATATATTTTGGAACTGGGGAGTAGCCTGATCTGGTAAGAGTGGGAATTAAATCATGTTGCAAAAGCACCCATGCTGTACTGTATTACATTAAAAACTGTGTTTAATCATTGCGGTCCCTGCCACTTCCTATTCTCTTTCCTGCTATTACTTTATTCAATTGGTTTGATTTAGTCATACATCTGTTATTGGCCAACTATTTTAAAAATAGGGTCCAGAAGTCAAGATATCATCTGGTGCTTATATGTAACTGAAAAATCAATGAAAATACATTTTAAAAGACAAAATTCAGCTTCACCCACGCATTAAATTTCTTCAACCATATTTCTCCAACTATGTCAAAAGCTACTTGTCTTTGTTGAGAACAGAGGGTCAGATCCAAAGTTCACTCAAGTCAATAGAAAGACTCCCTTTGACTTAATGAAATTTGGATTGTGCCTTAAGTCTATAACAAGCTTGAAGTTTTAAAATTAACCCAGTTTGGAGTTATGAGTGCAAAGAAAAAGCATTTGTCAAAATTCTGAAAATGTTAAAATGGCCATCTGAAGGTGCTTGGTTTTGGGTGTGATGAGAGAGTGGAGATAGAATATGGTTAAAAAATTTCCTTTTGTCTGAAAACAAAACATGTACAATTTCATCTTAATTCCAGCAAGAGGCAGGGACTTGAAATGTAGGACACTGTCTTTATTGGTGGTGTTTCAAATTTACATCTGTCTAACTGAGACCAGTGTCTGGCCATTATCATGTAAAATTCACCTAAACCAAGCTATTTTATGTTTTGTGTTCAAACTACAGAACTCAAGAAATAAAAACTAAATTGAAAATGTCTCACCTGCATTAACAGGGGTTACTCTGAATCTAAAAGTGTAGGTTTTGGTAAGATCCAGATATTTAATGGCATTCAGGGGTAGATTATCAAGCTCTCGTACCCAGTATCTACAGCTGTCTACTATAATCTTCCATTTTCTTCCATTCTTGGTGCCAAAGTCATATACAAACCACATTCCTGAGGCAAAGGTTTTGTTGAAAGGCACTCTCTCAGGCATGGTAGCATCTGCCAAAGCATTCAGACTATCCAGAATTTTAACAATCAGGAAGCTGCTAAAGCCAGGAATCACCACAGTCTTCTCAAGATCAGAAGGTTTAAAGACAACAGCCTCTTTCAAATTAACATTATGATCTAAATTAAGAAAACAGAACAATTACATTTTCTGTTTAATAATTTTTGGTATGCTAATCTAGGGCCAGATTATAGCACCCTTACTATAATTAAGCAGTACTTTATTCCTCCACTGTTATGACCACATGTAGATTAAGGTATGACTAACTGTGAATCATGGCGGTCAAAATCTGTCTCATAATATCAATAAAGAATGCCCATCAATAACAGTTTAGGAATAAAACCTCATATTGTGTTTCAAACATTTGTGTGAGTTATAACAGCAATACATTTTATTAAACGTGGGCCCTGATCCTGTGAAATGCTGAGTGCCTCCTCTTACCATGACATAGGAATTGCATCCCCAAGGGGATTTTGATGCTGATGAAACACTCAGGTAGCTAGCTGTTGGAGCCAGCTTTACAGCTGCTTTGTGCACAGCAGCATGAGGAAACATCTCGGCATAGGTTTGCAGGAGGGTCTTTTTGGGTGGATGAATAGACTCATAGACTATAAGGTCAGAACAGACCATTATGATCATCTAGTCTGACCTCCTGCACAATGCAGGCCACAGAACTTCATCCACTCACTCCTGTAATAGACCCCTAACCTAAGACTGAGTTACTGAAGTCATCAAATAATGATTTAAAATCTTCAAGGTATAGAGAATCCAGCAGCAACCAGACCCCATGCTGCAGAGGAAGGTGAAAAAGGTGAAAACCCCCCAGGGCCTATGCCAATCTGCACTCGGGGAAAATTCCTTCCTGACCCCAAATATGGCAGTCAGTTAAACCCTGAGCATGTGGGCAAGACTCACCAGCCAGACTCCCAGAAAGAATTCTCTGTTGTAACTCAGAACCCCAATCTGGAGCAAGTTTAAAGGTGGCAATGCGCTCTCTTCCAGCAGCACCATTTCAATTGCTTATTATTTATTTGCCTACAACATTTCTGTAAGTATGTCATAGCCATTTTCCTCTTCGAAAACTAATTCTGACCTTAAAAAAAACAAGCCATTTTTCAGAGGAGCTCAAGATAGATTCCACTGAAAGATTTTTTTTGTTTTTAAATGGAATCACTTTTTTTCAATGCTTCTATAACTCCATTGCAGCTCATTTGAACTGGTTGGGCTGTGAATAAGCATGTGGAGTTACAGAGTCAAAGGAAGTGTTCAGAGGGAGTGAAAACTGGAGTTTAGAAATAATGGCTTTTCAAAATATGTTAACGGTGGTTGTAATGTTGCTTATTTGGCTACTCAAAGAAAAACCAGAAAGTCTGCAAAAAACTCAGAATTCTCAGAATGTTCATGCTTGCAACCTTCTCTCTCTCCACTCTTCATATGTCACTTGTCTCTTTAGGTCTTCAGGGCTTCGATGTCTTCATGTGTGTTGTATACTGTCTAGCTCTATGAGGCCTCTGAACACTACATAATATAAGCCTTAATATAACGCTTCCATATGAGTATTGTTAAATAATGGGTATATACACATTTTTTTCCTTCTTGAGTAATTGCACATGTGCATTTCACTCTTGGATGTTGGTAAGGAGTATGCCTCCTACCATGTGTAAGTCCTGACAGCATTCACCATCCCTGATGCCTAAGAGGCAGCATAAGAAGCAGGGGAGATGCTCGGCACTGAAGTCTGCTAGGCATGGGGATAAGAGTAGAATGTAGCCCAAGTCTGAGCACTCTTCTGCTTCAGTACTGCAGAAGATGGCACCGTTGACTCGCGCCTAGGCAGGTGCCATCAAGTCTGGAGACAGAAGGAACTCCTTCCCCATCTGTGGCACCACACCATGTCGACACTATCTCAGTATCGACCACGCTGGAGGCATTTGCAACTGCCAGGGATCTCTTGACCTGTTAGTGCCAATATCATCAGCTGTACAAAAGCCAATGCTATTGGTGCTGGTGGTCACAGGAGAACCAGCAGGATTACTACAGAGCTTGGTATCATGCCAATCTCATGCATTCCTGATGGCTCACCCTTTGGTACTGTCAAAGAGAAAACCCCTGATGCTCATTTCTCTGTGGCTCGCTCCATATATTGCTGGATTGGCACCTCTGTGGTCAGGGGAAGGAGAGACATCTTCTTCCAAATCAGAGATCGGGTCCTACATTTCCCATCCTCAGAGCTGCTCTTCCTATCCCTCCCCTAGATGTTTCTACCCTTCCATGCTGCATGGGTCCTGAATTCTCCAGGCTAAAGGATTTGGCCCTATGCTCTTTGGGACAGGGATTGTCATTTTTTAAATATATTTATACAGTGCTTAGCACAATGGGGCTGAATGAGGTAGTTGTCTTTAGGTTCTACCACAATATAAATGATAAGTAATAAAACCCCATAGAAAAGTTAGGGGACAATTATATAGAAGATGGATATGCAAATAATGAAGCAGTAAGTTGATCAGGGAAGGTAGATGGGATTTAAAAAATAACTTGAAATAAAAGTGGAACCAGCAGTTTTAAATTAAGCTCTTAAATCATATTAACTAGAAATACCACTAACTATTATAGAGCATTACATGTATGTAGTTTTGGAGCACAGAACAGACTAATGCAATTTGAAATTGTCAGCTGTCTGATATTCAAACATTTCATATTCTGTTAAAAAAAAGGGGGGGAGATATTATTTACCTGTACAATAACTGAAGTTCTTCAAGATGTGTTGTCCTTATGGGTGTTCTCCTTCAGATGCGCATGCATCTGATATGCTGGTGATCAGAGATTTTTGACAGCAGTGTTTGTTTGGTCCATGCATGCCTCTTAGCTATCTTTGTGCTGTGTTCCAAGTGTATAAAGGACAATGCGACAGGACCAATCGCCACTCCACTAGAGTACCCAGCATAAGCTAGGGACTCTGAAGCAGGAGGAAGGAAGATGGGTAGTAGAACACCAATAGGGAGAATTCATCTTACAGAACACCAGTTATTGTACAGTAAATCAACTTTCAAAGCAATTGTCCCTGTGGGCTTTCCATAGTAAGTGCCTCCCAAGCAGTGAACTTATTAAGGACGCTGAACACCCAGCTTCAATCTAGTACAGTTGAAATACTGCTCTACCAAAAGAGGATTCAAATCTAGACATCTCTAGACTTCTAGCATAATGGCTTGAAAAGGTGTGACTAGAATCCCAAGTAACCTCTTTACAAATATCTATAATAGGGATATTTTTTTACACTGACCCAACTGAAATGTGAATTCCTTTATTTGCAGGTAAACTATAGTGTACTCTCAAACAGCTAGAATGAGGATTTTCTGTTGTTGTTAAAGATCATATAAGAGGTTATTTTTTAAAAAAGAGTACCTCATTACTGTACCAATCAACAGTATCTAAAACTTACTTTCAGCAAGAAGCTGAAGCTTAACTGTCGTGGTATTGGATGCCTTCAAAATACTTAAAGAATTAGCTAAAATTCCATTTTCAGATTCAAAGGGAAATCTCTTCAGAATGTCTACGATGACAGAGGATAAATATTGTGGAGGATATTCGTGATGGAAAACGTTGACTATTGTACCTGATCCGACTGGCCTATATTGGCAGGAAGCATACATTTGTTATTACATTAGACAATTCACTAATTAAAGAATTTACACATGCTTACATCCATCCCTATTCACAACACTAATTAAGCATATGCTTAAATCCCATTGGCTTCAATAAGATTTAAATATAAGCATAGAGTTAAGTATATGTTTAACCACCATTTCTGAACTTTCATGAACTGGGGTGCTAGTCAGGTCTATTAGAGTAGAAATTACCCTTCCCTCCAACATAAAGCCTGTTGGACTGTGTACAATGTTGGGTGGATGTGGTAGAGATAGAATTTATTTCCTAACCTGCAGGCAAGCTGTGGAGCTTCAATGCAGCCCCTCTAAAGTTGATATTCCAGCCCAAGGACTACAAAAGCAGTCACTGCCACACTGTACCTCCTCTCCTGTGTTTCTGCCTTTGGCAGATCAGTGCAAAGGCTCTCTTACAATGGTGCTAAAAATGCTGCCAGAGTCTAAGAAAGATTTACACTCGAGTTCCTAGTGGTGCCAGCACATTACAGCTGAACTGGTCTTAGCAACGGTAAGAATTTTTCTGTAAAAATTCTATAGTGTAGACAAAGCTTAAAGCAAACTATTGCTATGTCAGAACTCTGCAGCTGGAAAAAAAATTACACCAGATGCAAAGGGAAAGAAGAGAGAACAGACGAAAAGGAAGTTCTAAAAAGAGGCTGTACTGATGATTTCTGCTGTTATGTCTGAAGAAAAACAGGTGACTGCTGGCAAGGGTAGAATGGGGAAGCTTGGTTGGCTGCAGAGCTCAAAGCCTATTTAAAATGTAACTGTGTCACTTGGCTTCTTTACCTATGCAGCCCTTTGCCTGTCTGCCAAGACAAGCAATGAGCTGTAATGGTGGTGGTTTGTGTCCAGTCGGTGCCTGTTCACTAGGATTGCCACAATGTGCTTCACACAGCCATCAGAAGGTAAGACTTAGCCCATTAGACAGAGAAACTGCCTCTAATGATATTGAATGCTCTAATAGACATTTGTATTCAACACAAAGCCAACCCACAATTAGGTTATGACTGGCTGCCGCTGTGCAAGTGAGGCACTGAGCTGGAGAAGCAGAGTTGATGTAAATTGGCAGAGCAGTATTAGGACATTTTCATGTGCATTACATTCAGATAACCAATTTAAAACTCAAAAGAACCACAAGCAATACAGAAACTAGACAAAAATGAAGCTTTTGTGCTCTTGGCTACCTCTACGTCAGTTATCTAAAAATCCTTCTCACCAGTGCTGCGCTGGTTCAATACATGGTGTTAGTGCACACATAAAGGAACTACATAAAAAGTCGCAATAAATCCAAGCTACATTAAAACCCACACACAAAAACGTCAAGGGCTGGATACTACAGTCCTAAATCAAATAAAACTCCCGTTGAAGTCCCACTGGACTTAGTGGTGTCCTAGTAAACATCATTTATGACTCTCCTATATGATTCTGCCATTTTACCTAGATTGTTTGCTGCCAACGTTGCTCCATTGGACAATTAGAGGGCAAAAGGATCAAATTTCCAATGTTTGCTATTAGCCATCTGGCAAGCAAGGCTTTCCGAAGGCCACTGAGCATCTACAGAACTTCAGTGCGAGCTTTCGTTACAGCACAACAAGACTGGGCTCATCCTTTGTAGAATGGAAAAAGTAAAATTTGACAGAAAAATCTACATTCAGCTAAAAACTGCCCTTGATTATATCCAGACAATCCTATTAAAGCCCAGAGCTTTGCAAAGTATGATTGAGGACAGCTCCCCAATGTTTCCAAGTTCCTAAACATAATAAAATATTTTATTAAACATTTAAATAAATACAAACTATGAAAAAAAAAGTATTTGGCAAGCCGTTTTAAATGATTAAAACATGAAAATATTAAATGTACTTTAATAGTAATAATATATCAAGAGTTAATTTATTTACCCATGTTGTAACACTTTGCCTTTGTGCAGATCATAAAATCTTGACTTTTGAATATTTCTTGATTTTCCATTCAATGGGATATGTTCAAAAAATACCATTTGCTGTTCAGTGACATATTGTGGAGACAATGGGCCATCAAAACCTATGTCATCCTCCTAGAATGAATGAAAAATGTAGATAGTTATTCTTTCTTTTTATTCTTCTTTGCTTAAATAATGTAAAATATAATATTGCACTGATGCCTGGAAAACTGATTGAAGATAAATTAGTAAAATAAAGACATTTCAAATAATTTGTTTCCACCCCAAAAAATGTTCAAAATGTTTTCTAACACTTACAGCAGTTCTCAACCCCTGGTTCTCAACCAGGGGTATGTGTATTCCCGGGGGTACACAGAGTTCTCCAGGGGGTACATCAACTCACCTAGATATTTGTAGTTTTACAACAGGCTACATAAAAAGCACTACCGATGTCAGAACAAATTAAAATTTCATACAGACATTGACTTGTTTATAGTGTTCTGTATACGATACACTGAAATGTAAGTAAAATATTTATATTCCAATTAATTTATTTTATAATTACGTGGTAAAAATGAGAAAGTAAGCAATTTTTCAGGAATAGTATGCTGTGACACTTTTGTATTTTTATGTCTGATTTTGTAATCAAGTAGATTTTAAGTGAGGTGTTACTTGTGGGAACTCAAGACAACTTAGACTCCTGAAAGTGGTGCAGTAGTCTGGAAAGGTTGAGACCTACAGGACTCTTTACATATAGAGACCACCATTAAAAAGGCAACAGTAACCAAGCTGAACAGTAGCATTTGAGGCAGAGCAGTTATTTCCTTTGTTACGCAAAGCAAAAAACTGCAGTAGCTGAGATGTGTAACTGCAAATGTTTTTAAAATGTAGCAAAGATATTTCTTTTGAGTGTATTGGTTTTTAATAGTAAGAAAAAAGAACAGTAAGTACAAGGACTATATTATTGGACTATTACTTGTTCCCCATTTGATTTAACAGGTATTACGCTAACTTTTTACTACATCATTATTAGTGCCTATGAAACAGGGTCAAGTTTCCTGGAATCTTCGTAATTGACATGTGAATATTTTTAGGTACGGACATGCACTTTGGCCCATGGTCTAATTGACTAATTGATCTATGAGTGACTAAACTCCACTAAACCTTCCCCTTGTTATTCCTGCATCTTGCCCTTCTCTCTAATTCTGTGAAAGAAAGTTAATTTCTTCATAGTGCTTAAGCATTCTCTTCTTTTGGTATTATTCAGTACATTATTCTGTCTTGCCATATGCATGGGAATTGCTCTGATCACTTAATTAAAAATGTTACTTTTTAAACTCAAATTCTGTAAAGCATTGAGAAATAATTGGCCTGAAAGATACTATATAAAAAGAAATGCAATTTACCAGCACCTACTATGTGTGTGAGAAACACTGGGGGATTCTCTTCCACTGAAGGTGAAATTCATGTGTGAAGAGTGCATATGGACCCTTCTGCACCAATCAAGAGCAGTATTGCCCTATCTGCTGGTGGGCAAAGGCCTGTGCAAATCTGTGCTGGACCTAGATAAAATGGTCAGATGATGCTGTTTGAGGTGGAATAGAAGGATGAATTACTGGATCCTCACTTAATTGTACTCAGCATAAAAGCGAAGACAGGTCTGTGATTTATTCCAGGTCATTGACTAGAAATACCCAAAGAGAGGCTATACTGCAGCCTTGCAGTTTGTACAAGGGCTGAGGGTGGATTCCATCCACCTAGTCACACGGAACCCAGTTTCCTTGAACTTTGTGTCTGAGGAGGGAGGAGGAATTTTAAAAGTATTCTACAACAGTTTGTTAATTTTGTTATACAACTAACCTGTACTAGAGTGATGACATCAAGCAGGTTTATTTCCAGACTATCAGAGACTGATTCATTCAGAGCAATTATATTTAAAGACCCCAAGTGGTCATAGTACAAATTGAAAACATTGTATGCTGATGTCGTAAGCCTGGCATATCTTTCTAAACCTATAGAGAAAGAACACAGACAATAAGTTGAAAATAGGTCACCTAAAGAAGCAAAATTTGGTAGCATAGTGAGTTTAGGTTTATTGCAACAGGGTCGAAGGGTGCTACTGGCTTCCAAGGGAGCTGGGAGGGCTTAAAATCTCTAAAGAAACAACTTATGGTAAGTTAATATATAAAAACTGTTTAGAACAAAATCACAAACAAATGTAACTGAATGGTTATCTTCTAAGGCTGTATAGTAAAGGTGTATGGCCTCCCTCCAAGACAGACAGGAGGGACAGCCCCTCAGCCCAAGGAGGGTGGAGCCAGTGAAGCCACGCCTGCCCTGCTGGAAGCAGAAGGGCAGAGCTCAGACAGGAAAAGGAAATAAAAGGGTGGGACTCCCAGCCCAGTTGGGGGAGAGCAGGGGATGGAGAAGGATGGTGCTCGCCTGATGTTGGGACCTGAACCTGTGGAGAAGCTGCCCAGGCTGCCAACTGACTGGGACTCTGAGACCCTGCCCGAGCTACCTGGGCCCTGGGAGCGATTGGAACTACTGAGTCCCTACTGTTCAGAGGAGCTACCAGGCCCCTACCCTATGGAGGAGCTGCCAGGGCGGCCTACTGGCTTGAGCCCCATGGACCTGACAGAGCTACCTGGGCCCTAGGAGCTATCGGAGCTACTGGGCCCCTACCCTGCAGAGGGAACTGCCTGAGCTCTGCAAGCCTGAGGAACTACCCTGGCCCTGTGATCTAGAGGAGCTGCCATTCGCCAGCAACCCCGAGGAGTTGCCAGACCTGCTGCTGGTTGACAATATCGGGGGGCTGTGTAGCCTACCGCTAGCCAAGACAGAGAGTGACTCCTATCTCTTGAAGAGACGGAGTGACTCTGAGAGCCAGGTAGTCCAGAGAAAGAGGGAAGGAAGGAGCCCAGGGAAACCAGATGACAATCCGGCTGTGTTGAGGCCTGCAGACAAGCCAGCGAGTTTTGGCTGGAGCCCCACCGACTTAGTGGCAGGACACCCTGCCACTGCTAGGTCCCTGGGCTGGGATGCAGTGGAGTTGGGTGGGCCTGCGTCTCCCTTCCCCCGCAACCCTGGGGTGATCACCCCTCAGCCAGTGCGGCTGCCTGGCTCTCACACTGTTTACTCACCCTATCTAAGGCTATAGACTATTTACGTTGTCTTCTCGCCCAAGTGACTGCTTGGGTTAGAGACTGCTGTGCTGGCCCCACCCTCTCTGAGGGCCTGGGGCCTATAGACTGTTTGCTTGCCTGGAGTCGGGCTAGAGACTGCTTTGCTTGCCTTGCCTGCTGGAGGATCTGGGGCCTATGGACTGTTGGCTCGCCTGGATTTAGGCTAAAGCCTGTTTGGTCTGCCCCACCCTGCTTGAGGGTTGGGGCCACAGACTGTGAAGAGCTAATCCCCTGTATGAAGTTTGTCTACATAGGTGTGACCGCAAGGGGGCGTGGCCTCCCTCCAAGACAGACAGGGAGGGACAGACCACATTCTCTACACGCACATACTCTTTAAGGTGCTGATCCTGCACTGAGCTCTGAGGTAGGCCTTAGTGTCCATTATCTTCAAAGAGACTCTGCATGACCAAAGGGACCCAGGCATACAGCACTCTGCAGGATCAGAGCCCTGGGGCGCAGTCCTGCAAGCACTGAATTTAGTGACAAAAGTCAGTGACTTCAATCATAGTGTATGGGGCATATCATTATTGATGCTCAGCGTAATCAGATTATCTGCTTTGCAGTTTTAGATGTTATGTTAATGTTAGTGCCACAATACAAAGAGTTTTTCCAACCTAATGGCAGTTCATTCAGAACTTAACAAAACTATGAATTCAATGAATTAATTTTTCATAGCAGCTTAAAAGGCTACTTGTATCCCTTCCATCAATATACTGGAAAATAATGGTAACAAAGAACTAGCTTTAATGGTTTTTCAGGGGGTATGATTAGCAAAGCAGCAGTCCTGGGACCATTCTTGATCACTTGCAGAACCAATTCTGAATTCCTCACCTGCCTTAGCAAAGAAGATACTTCCCTTATCAGTCACAAATGCAATTGACTGACTATAAACACACATATTTGTTTTTATAATTATTTCATTCTCCAGAGTGATTAACAACATAAAGGTGTTGCCTCCATCATCAGAAAACCAGACCTATGGAAAAGAAGCAATAGTGACTATTGAACTGCTGTCTGCATTCCCAGCTCCATCAGAATATTATACAGTCAGAAACATTTTCAAATTATCATTTGCTGGAAATAATCAAAATACACACTTCAGCCCCCCAGTTATAAAAATGCACTTCATTTGTTGGAATGAAGAGCCAACAAATATATAAGCATTACAGATATATTAAGCTGTCTCAAAATCTACAATTTGGTGTTTTTTTAGAAAATAACTTCTATCTGATGAAACAAAGTTTCCCTGTAATTAAAATTTATTCATAGTTAACTATAACTCACTTCTTGAGTATTTCCTGCCAGAATTAAAAGCCCATCTTTACTCATGCTGAGCAGTCTTTCACTCCACAAGTCTCACTGGATTTAAATGAAACTATTCACAGACACTATTCAATGGCAGCCAGGGCTGCAGAATCAGGCCCTGTGAGAAAAATTATTTCTTCCCAGAGTTAGAAAATGCATGACAGTTTCTCATTTTGGTCTTGCTTCCATTGAAGTCAATAGGAGTTTTTCAAAATTTCCTTAAGAGGAACAGAACTGGACCTTTAATTCCTAAAAATCATCATTAAAATTATACTTCAATATATATTCCCATGGATGCCCACCTGGTTTCCATAAACATAGAGAAAATGACTTCCTGGGTGGAAAAACATTCCGAAAGGCAAAAATGTAGGGTCTGGAAACCAGAATACAGGAAATTTTGTTTGCCTGTTCAATTTGTGGTCTGTTATCTTGTACACTGAGACCATTGCCTTATTCTAAAGAGAAAAAACATTATTTGTTATAGACAGCTGAGATTTTTACACAGTCATTAGACCAATAGCATATAGAATATCTTAAGAGAAAGAATGTACAGCACATTTAAGTTATGAATTTATGTTCGGCAAGTGAGAGTAATACACAGAACTCAGAGACAGAAACCTGCACATTCTTGTGTACCTGGGTACAAATTTTTGCTTTCCAAAAAGCAATCAAATAGAAGCATTCCCTAATTTCTAGTAACTGAAGGGAAAAGCCATTGTCCTGGACAGAACAACAGAATGGCATGGAAGGATGGACAATGTAATTTTAAATAATAAATTAGATGTACAAAGCAGAAATTATACCTGGGGTTCTATACTGTACCTGAACAGTTATAAGACCTATTCCAGTGTTCTGCTGATAGTCAGTAAGAAATGCCACCACTCGTCTAGAAAGTGTCTTTCCACCATGAAATCTATAAGGCAAGCAACTGTACCATTCTTTATATGGATCATTACTATAGAAACAGGTAGATACCTAATAGAAAGGAAATCTGTGATTAGAAATTCAGTATGTTGAAAGTTTTAATGAGTTTGTATGTGGTGTATCATAATCCTGGTTTCAGAACATAGGACTGGATCTTTAGCTGGTGTAAATTGCTGACTTCAATTGAATACTTGTGAGCTTGATAATAACAAAACTGCACAAGCCTTCCCACAAATCCCTTCAGCAAGACCAAACTCAGTCTTACCCAGGTACTGGATTTCTTCTTTTGGGCAGAAACTGACAACCATCTGGAACTAGGCCAACCTCTCTGCTGGATTTGTGATACAGATAGTTATAAGACTGTAAATGGATAAGTAATGGATAAGTAAATGGAAGTTAATGAGAATTTTCCTGGAGTATTAAGGAAGTGGCTCAAGTGAAGAAATGAAACTTCAGGCCTTTTAATCTGCAATTAGATTCACACAGATGGCCTTTATGCTCATTTGGCGACTAACTGACTTTAGTAGGATCCACATTGGTGCTGGGGCCAATGAGACCCAATAGAAATATCATCATAGTCATAGTATGAGCTAATTGTTATCAGATATTAATTTGGAAAGAAATTTTAAAGCTATGAAACTAACGGGGACATATAGTGTGCCAACTTTTTACTAATGAGCTATGACTTCAAGACTTTACATGTTCAGATAGAAAAATGGCAAAGAAATAGGAAGTTAAAAGATATAGACTAATAGTGGGTATACTGTTGCATTAGTACTGGTGTTACAACCCACCAATGCATCCCTTACCTGGCTTAATGTCTTGTCTTTGTTGAATGAGAGGCTAATATAATCCACTGGGGAAAAAAACAAAAGTATTATTTACAAGCCAACATCTGTGTTTCTAAAACATAGAAAGTCAGAATGAAATAGCTGTAATATAGTTTTATAAAAAGACCAACATGGTTTCATCTTTATGGGACAGATTTCCCAGAATTGGGGCCAGTTTTTCAAAACAGCTCAGTACCAAACATGTTCAGCACTTCTGAAAATAAAGGTTTATATCAGCTCATATAATTTATTGTAACTTATTGATATGCATGCAAACATACACACACACACACGATAAACATACAAACTCTGTTCCTCCTACAGAGGGAGAACCTGTACCAGTTGATTTGAGTTTAGGCAGGTTGGAAAGGGGACTATCACTCTCAGGCATGTCCACCATTTCATCCAACTCTATAGAAACCCTTCCATGGGTTTGTGGAACTGGGATCACATAATGGCGTCTGCAGCACCACATACAGACCCCTATGCAGGATAAGGAAGTGGCCTGGGGGGGTTGACTCAGCAACATGAACTACACATATATGTCGCCTTATAAGGGAATGGCATAGGTTTAAGCCATATCATCCTATAAGAAAAAGACAAGGGTGTAAGACACCGGTGCATGGTCAGCAAGTGCACAGCAATGTGTAGGTCTCTGGTTGGCCAGAAGCCAAGGGTAACCTTAAAAGGCTATGCAGCAAAAGATAGCCAATGGTCACCGAGACATAGAAAATTGTTGCATGTGAAAAACTATAAAACCTAGATGCCAAGCAACAGTAGCCAGAGAGGAAGAGGAATTGCCTAACACCCAGCATTTCAAACGTGTTAGTTCAGTGGGCTGATGCATTCTCACTAGCCTGCTTCACTACGGACTGATCACCAGAAGCAACTTTCTTCTGTCTGCAGAATTCAAGGCAAGCGGTCGTTTAAGTTTGGCCAACATGATTTGTTATTGCTTAAGCTTAGTAAGTATAAATTAATTGTTTCCTGTTGTCTGTCTTGTAAACTTTCTTGGGGAACTCCATAACCGGGCACCCTAGTGTCACAAAAGTGACAGCCATGTGTTGATCCCATGAGATCATTAACGCAAAAGTCTTGGGTGGCACATTTTGTCTGTTGCGTACGGAGTTCCTCCACCTTTGCTACCTCTGTTAAAAATAAATAATTTACTGGTTAAGAAAAAAAAAAAGTTTCGATGCTGTCTCTTTGACCTCCCGTATCTTATAAACTGAACCTTATTTGGTGCCCATCGGTTCCAACTTAACAGGGTTCTCTGCAGGGTTTCAGTTCCACCTGATTCGCCATCCCACTAGAGTCACAGTAAGTTACGTTGCATCCCCTTTCACAATTTGAAAACCCCTTTAGGGTTGTGGTCAAACAACATCTTTGGTTGAGGGAACTCCTAGAAGTCAGGCTTCTGGGAGCTGGACTCAGCACCAATGGAGAGACAAGGAGCATTTAAGTGTCAGTTCCTTGCTTCAAGAGGATTCTTCAAGGTCTGAGAGTTTGAGGCTTAGAGCAATAAAATAAAGAAATCAATATTTTTAAAGTATGAATAGTACTTTTCAGTAGAAGAATAAATGGAAAAGGCTATAAATGAAAAGCTCTCTGTTGCAATAGCTAGAGTCTATCCCAGTTGAGCCTTTATTACACCAAGTAAGAACTGGAAATGGTTGAAAGGGCAAAATGGCTGCTGAAAGGCAGTTGGGTACATGGGGAACAATTTTAGGACAATTGTTTCTTTCATTTCCCCTTGATGAAGAGGTTTGGAGGGGAGGTGGGTCTACCAGACGTCTATATTCTATTCCACACCTCTTGTTTTATTCCTTCTTCCCCACTCCCGTCTCTTATATTAAGTGGTCCAGTGAATGAATAAAAGGAGAACCACTGATTGGGGAAGTTATAACAAACTTAACAAGAGAAGTGCGACATTGGCCTCTAGGGGAGCCATGCTGAGATAGTTTTAACAGGGCAAACTGCAAAGAATGGGACAGGCAAAACCCTAAATACGGGTGGCTTTTCTTCCGTATGATACACCAAGCCAGCAACAAAAAGCTTCTGAACACCTCACTGGTAATTCAGAAAACTATCCAGCCCTTTGGCTAGCTTCCAGACAGCCAAGTAAAATATGATAGGGACTACTGAAAATCTTGTCTATCATATGTAAAAAAGTTCTACCAATCCTGAAGGATTGGATACATTACCAAACAGGTCAATGAATATTTCAGAACTTACTCAATTCATGCTTAAAGCCAATGTTTATTAACTAAGCTAGTATTTATTTAAAATAAAGAAAGAGTATTGGTTAAAAGATCAAATATATATAGAGGAGAATAAAATCCATAAATAAGTTTCAAAGTAGAGATAATAACCAAGCTGAAAGGTTCTTAATTTGCAAAGTTTCTGGAAACAGAAACCCAAACAACATGGGGGTCATCAATTTTTCATTAGAGTTTCCTTGTTAAAGGAAGAACAGTCCAGAGAAGTAAGGACTAAATAGCTCATGTACAGAGTCTGTATAATTTCTTCCATAAGAAATATCAGGATGATTCCAGGCTGGTGCTGGGATCCCAATCTTGCCATCCAAACTTTCCCTGACAAAGGTTGGACAAACTTGAGATAAAAAGGGTCAGGCCGGAAGCTACCTTTACAGTTGAAGCAAGATGGACACTTGTAGATAACTCCCTCACATGGGCTTTGATGAAAGTGAGCTGACAATTTGATCTTTACTCAATGGGTCCTTCCTCAGACAATACAGTCAACAATAGCCATATAAACTACCAAGACAGACCACAATATTTCATTGAGTGGAGAATGGTAATGTATATTGTCCTTTGAAGTAAAACCTTAATTTCCTAGACACATATTGGTAATCAGCTATATTAACACAGTTAACAGACAGATTATTTAAACCTCAAAGAGTAATACAGGCAAATGATGTTATTACATCAAAGGTCCATCTAGATGTTAATATTCCCTTTTAATCTCTTAATCAATAGAACAACAGTAATAGACAGGAAAGTAGTTTATCTACATTGTTAATCTCTAACAAGATATATGTAAACAACACCAAATAACTACCAACAATACACTTGCATATCAAAGCTCTAGACTACTTGTAAGGAATGACCCTAATTGCCCTTTGTATTTCCCTTAAATATGTCTTTAAAGGTCAGATTTAGGCCCTGCAACTTGCAAAGTTGCTTAGCCCTTTCTGACC
>ML675611.1:29265459-29368130 GCA_007922155.1 Mesoclemmys tuberculata | reverse complement strand
AAGAAATAAGGCCGAAGATAGGTAAACAACAAGTTTAGGATGATTTGCTAGTCCATATCCGTACTTTATAGGCTGCATTTACAATGAACAGAGTTTGTGAACTGGATATGTGAAATGCTTAGTTCGATCTGCTTGTCTAAAGTAGCTACTGTGAACCCACATGGAAGTACAAATAACAATTAAGAACACAGAATATATCCATTGGTGTCTGAAAAACCTCTTTTACCGCATGTGCTCATGCGAAGGATGGGAGACGAGGAGACCTCTTTAACTGTATATACAAATGCAACTGTAAATACTTTAAACCTTTGTGTAGTTGTCTATGGATTGAATTCTTGTTACTTTTTCAAAGCCTGAGTGAATGGGCTTTACACAGGGAGCTGGGGAAAAATTGTCACGCTTACCTGGAGCCAGGTTTCAGAGCAGCCACTTCATGGCCACTACAGCAGCATCTGGGCTGTAATAGTGGCTGCTGCTTGCTCTGTGTCCACTAAGTGTTTTGATGCGTGGATTTTGTGTAGTCTATAGATTCACAGCTGACCCCACAGGACACTCTGCATTGCCTTGCAGAGAACTATTGCAGAGCAGTGTTATAGGGCACTCAGAGGGCACAGGGTTCCCTTCCACACAGCCTCTTCACCACCACCAAGTTACTCACCTTGCGCAGGAACTGGAGTTCTTCAACATGTTTATGCCTGTGGTGCTCGCTTTAGGTGCCCAGGCATCCCTGCACCTTTGACTGAGAATTTTGATAGCAGTACCTGTTGTGCCCGTGCATGCACCCTACATACCCTTGTGCCCCTCACCGAGGCTATATAGGGCCATGTGGGCAAACCACTGTCAGTTCCTTCTCTATCACAAACCCCACAAAGGCAGCTTTGAAGCAGAGGGGAGGAAAGCAGATAGTGAAGCACCCACAGACACACATATGCAAAGTATGACATTTAGGAAAGGACAATCAGTTGTATACATACAAAGTGGGAAATGACTGCCTAGGAAGAAGTACTGGTGAAAGGGATCTGGGGGTCGTAGCAGATCACAAGCTAAATGGGGGTCAACAGTGTAGTACTGTTACCAAAAAAAAAAAAAAGCAATTCTGGAATGTATTAGCAGGAGTTTTGCAAGCAAGACCCAAGAAATAATTCTTCCACTCTACTCCACACTGATTAGGCCTCAACTGGAGTATTGGGTCCAGTTTTGGAAATCACATTTCAGGAAAGATGTGGACAAATTGGAGAAAGTCTGGAGGAGAGCAACAAAAAGCATAAAAGGTCTAGAAAACATGACCTATGGAGGGAAGACTGAAAAAGTTGGGTTTGTTTAGTCTGGGGAAGAAAAGACTGAGGGAGGGACATGATAACAGTTTTCAGGTGCATAAAACGTAGTTACAAAGACGGAGAAAAATTGTTCTTGTTAACCTCTGAGGATACGTCAAGAAGCAATGGGCTTAAATTGCAACAAGGGTGGTTTAGGTTGGACATTAGGAAAAACTTCTTAACTGTCAGGGTAATTAAGCACTGGAATAAATTGTCTAGGGAGGACGTAGAATCGCCATCATTGGAGATTTTTAGAGCAGGTTAGACAAACACCTGTCAGGGATTGTCTAGTTAATACTTAGTCCTGCCTGGAGTGTAGGGGATTGGACTAGAAGACCTCTTGAGGTCCCTTCCAGTCCTACGATTCTATATTGAAGAACTCTAGTTACTGCACAAGATGAGTCATCTCTCCTTCTTCGAGAAGTGTCCCTGAGGGCATTTCACATAAGGTCACTCCATAGTATTAACCCTTTAAGTTTCATTTCATTTCAGAATGAAGTCCATCACTGAAGAAGCAACTGTGCTGCCTGCTGCCCTGTCTGATCTTGCAGAATGAATTAGGGCATATCGGTTGGAAAATGTGTGCAACTGAGAAACATGTTGCAGCCCTTCAGATTTCAGCAACTGGAACATCTTTGAGTAGAGCTACAGATGTAAATGTGATATGGTAGAGTGTGCAGTCACTCTTAGGGGAGGTATACCATAAAATGCAATAATACACCTGAAGATCTATTTAGAAAGTCTCTGAGTGGAGACAGGTGCTGCTGTAGACCTATCTGCAATAGAAACAAAGAGTCTAGGGGTTCTCCTGAATGTCCTGTATAAGTAAAAGGCTAATGCCCTCTTAACACTTAGCATATGAAAAGAGACTTCTGTGTAGATTGATGTAATTTAGGGGGAAAAAGTGGAAGGTGATTAGTTTGGTTGATATGAAATTCAGAGGACACTTACGTAAGAACTTTGGATGAGGTCATAAAAGTACTTTTTCCTTGGAAAACAAAGTAACGGGCGTGTCTGCTATTACAGTTCGCACCCCACCAATCTTTAGAGCAGAAGTGATGGCCAGCAAAAAGGCCATCTTCATACTTAGATGAAGCAGCGAGCAGTGGCTAATAGCTGAAAGGGTTGTTTCATGGGATTGTTAAGAACTAGGCTGAGATCCAAAAGCTATGTAGGGGTTCAAATCTGTGGAAAAAAGATTGGTAAGTCCTTTTAGGAATCTTGCTGTGGTCAGATGAGCAAATAGTGAGAAATCTGCTACTGGCATATGGAAAGCTGCTATTGACATTAAACGACTCTTAATTGAACTCATAGGAAGGCCTGAATTTTTCAGTTCCAACAGGTAATCCAAGATTGAGGAAACAGATGACTGGACAGGAGAAAGATGGCACCAATTACACCAAGGTTATATCTTCTCTATTTCTGAAGGTAAGTATGTTTAGTAGATTCCTTTCTGCTATTTATCAATATTTTTTGTACTTCCAAAGAACATGTGGTCTGTAGTCCTGGGTACTACTGAGGAACCAAGCTTGCAGGACGTTCAGATTGGGGAGGTCTGGTGTCTGACCCACATCCTAAGACAACAGTTGAGATTTGATTAGGAGCCACCATGGAAAGTGAAAGATGAGTTTGATGAGGTAAGGAAACCAAATTTGCCTTGGCCAAGTTGGTGCAATAAAAATGACTTTGGCTTGGTCCCATCTGATCTTGATAAGGACCTTTAAAAGCCATGGATTTGGAGGGTATGCATAGAAAAGACAATTTGTACATGTAATGAGGAAAGTATCTCTTAGATGTTGGGGACTGAACCCTGTGTGCAACAGAATTTCCTGCTCTTTGTGTTGGCTGCTATAGCAAAAAGGTCAATCTCTGGTAATCCTCAAAGTATGAACATTTTGTTAAGGACTTGAGAGTCCAGCTCACATTCGTAATTTAGGGAGAAATGTCTTCCCATGTTGTTCACCATGGTGTTTTGTATACCCAGGAGGTAAGACGCCAGGATGACTGTCCAATTAGCTATGCACCAGTTCCAAAGGTTGCTTAGGTGCACAGTGAGTGGGAATGCACTCTGCCTTGATAATTGATATAATACATGTATGCTATGTTGTCTGTCATGATCTTGATGGACTTGGTTTTGAGTATGGTTTTGGGTGGAGGTAAACATTTCTGACCAATCTTAATTCCAATAGATTGATGTTCAAGGGCTGTTTCTGTTGTAACCATTTGCCTTGGACTATGTAGGACCTAAATGTGCTCTCTATCCCAAGAGGAAAGTGTCCAATGTTAATATGTAGGGGATTCTGGTTTGAAAAGGATTCCTGCACAAACATTAGATGCATTCATCCACCATGTGAGTGACTGTAGGACCTGACTGGATACAGATACCTGTTTGTTGAAACTGTGTTTGTAGAGTACATTAATAGTCCTGAGCCACCCTTCGTGACATCAAAGATGCAATCTGGTGTTGTGTGTTGTTGAACAAAAACACAAGTTGCCATGTGCCGCACCAGTTGCGTATCTGTCCTTGCTGGAACTTGAAGGCTAGGGTTGCAATCTTTGTATAAAGTTCTTTAGTGCAAGGAACTTGTCGAGAAGGAGATAAGCTGTGCCTGTTACTGAATCCAGAAGTACTTTTATAAAGAGAATTTATTGTGGAGGGATTATGATTGATTTATTGAAACTTATCTGCAGACCTAGACTTCAGAATAGTGCAGTTGTTGAACTGCCGACCAGACCTCCTGATATGACCAACCCTTAAGGAACCAGTTGTCAAAGTAGGGAAAGGCAGTTATTCCTAGACTACACGGATAAGCATCTATGATCACCATGATTTTTGAGAACACCCTTTGGGTGAATGTCAGGCCAAAGGGTAGGGCCCAAAACTTGTAATGATTGTAATTGAAAATGAAATGAAGAAATCTTTTGTGAGAAAGATGAATCACTATGTGGAAATAGGCATCTTTGAGGTTGAGGCTTGCAAACCAGTCCCATAATTCCAGGGAGGGAATTATAGCTTCTAGGGACACTATCCTGAATTTCAGATGTCTAACATGCTTGTTCAGTTATCTGAGATCTAGCACCAGCCTCCAATCCCCTTTTTCTTGGGTATCAGAAAAAAATCTTGAATGGAACACTTTTTCCTTATGTTGAAGTGGGAATGGCTCTATGGCTCCTAGACTTAGGAGTGATGAGATCACCTGTGTTTGCAATTGCTCATGAGAGGGGTCCCTGAAGAGGGATGGGAAGGGGGTGGAGTGGAGATAAATTGGATAGTGTGTCCCAAAGTAATAGCCTCCTATACCCATTTATCCAATGTTATAGCCTCCCATGCTTGAGAGAGGAGGTGTCCAAATTGAGAAATTGAGAAAGGGGATTGTATTGTGCAGCTAATGAACACCCCCGCCCTCCCCCATGGGTAAATTCTTAATCTTTGGTGTTGCTTAGAAAATGGATTCCAGGGCAGAGCCCTGAGACAAAGATGCCTTTTCTTTTTAACAAGTTTCCTCAACACCCCCTGGGCACAGGTGACCGTCCATGTCCAGCAATGGGTGTGATTTTGCCTCTTGAGCCAAAGTGCTCAAAGGTGCTTAGGCCAGTCCATTGTTCCTGTATGCATACCTCTGCTGGGCATGGAAACACAGTTTTGTGCTTGGCTGCATCTATTCAAGCCACATGAGACACATTTGGGCATATGATTATATCAGGGTTTCATATCTGTACACATGTATGACACTGCAGGGAACATGCTACCACAACAATTATGTTCAGTATGTCATGAACATTCCAAAAACACCTTACATGGCATACTTTGCAACAGACTATACACAGTTACACTGTAAGGGTGAACATGAATGATACACAAATCACACCATAAGGGTGTACATGGGGTACAGCATGTCACACACCTATAAGGTAGTTTACATTCAGTCTCTCCAGCCCATTGTGAATGGACTATTCAAGGTTGATGGGCCATTAAGAAGAATAGGCCTTCCTGAAGATGCCTCAGACAGCAAGGAGCCAATGGCCACCTGTGTGATTCAGCAAAATATGTAAGAGCATGTGATATGGGCATGTGACCTTGGACTCCATCTTTGTCAGTAACTTCCATACACAGGGTCAGTGGGCTTTGGGACAGTAAATTTCCATGCACATGGCAGAGGATATAAAAGACACCTAAAACATCTCCATTTTGGTCTCTTTCCTACTCCAACTTCTCTGGACTGTGGACTTACAACTAAAAAGAGTACTTTGAACAATGGACTGAGGAACTTCCAATCTTTTGGAAGTTACCAGAGAGACTTTTGCAACCCAGAAGACAATTCCATCACTGCTGCAAACCTGATCTAAGGGCTTTGAAATCATTTATATGACTTTTTTAACCATTTTAACTCTATTATTTGATTAATAAATTCTTAGCTTGTTTACTAAAGAATAGCTGACAGCATGATTTTGGTGAAATCTGAAATATATATTGATCTGGGGGTAAGTGATTCCTTGGGATTGGTAGAGCCTCACATATGATGAATTGGGTTTTCAGTAATCTTTCATCATATTAGACCAGTTTGTCTGGATGGGAACTCAGGGCTGGATTTCTTAAGGGAGACTGTGTTTTTGGCTGCTTGTTAACCAATGTGGTGACACAAGAACTCGCTTTTGTTACTGGTGAATCTAATTATAGAAATAGCCACCAGTTTAGGGATATATCTCCTCTATTTTAGCAGTTGCCCTGAGTTTGACTTTCTGAGTGTGGTCCATTCTAGGCACCAGTCACATGGTAGTAGTAGTATTTGGGACTTGAGCCCTTTACCACGGAGGTATGGGACTTAGTTGAAGACTAATACTTATGGGCTTAATACTCAGAGCCTTATTAGCACTCCTCTTGGAGCACAAGGTTTCTGGTGACCATATCTTCTTTAATGAGGAACTCTCTATTGTTTTGGTCCTCTTATCCCCTTCCTTATACTTGGAGTGGGAAGCTCTCAGTATTGGTTGTGTGGTAATCGATAGCTCCGTGAAGGAGAGTGTAAGGATGAGGGAACTAGAACCCAGGTCTGCAGAGCCTGCGACCACGGTGCCACCAGGAGGCCATGCAGTACTGCAGCCAGGAGTATTGTGGAGAATAGGCACTTCAGGAAGGGTGATTTGCCCATGCAGCCCTATATAGCCTTGGTATGGGGCACAAGGATGTGCAGGCACATGCACCAGCAGAACAGGTGCTGCTCCCAAAAATCTCCAATCAAAGATGCAGAGGCATATGCACACCTAAAGTGAAGCATCCACAGGGTCACACTCAAAGAAGAACCATAGCACTTCTTCTGCTTTTTGCATTTTTCATAAATTACTCATTGTGCATAAATTATGGAAGAATGGTAGGTGGATCAACTCCTAAATTAAAAACAATTTATAGTTATGCCTGGGATTTTCAGAAGATCAGAAATTCAGTGGGATTTGGGTGCCTAACTGCCTTAGGCTCCTGTGAAAAGCCCAGGTTAAGTGATTAACTTGAGTACAACTCAGTTCATAACTATGCTTTACTATTTTTTCATTTTCTCCCTCCCCACTTCATAGATTTAAAAATTTTCAAATCTGTACTTCTCACCTTCATAGCTCTCTTTGTTTGCTAGACATTGAACATTATACCATATATTTGCTCTGAAATAATCATCCTATGAGAAATGGAGGGAAATACATAATTAAAATAATTGCATCCCTTTGTAATTCAGCTTTTCTGTACATAAATAATGGCTTAGTTTGCATTAAAGAATCCTGCAGGGACATAGGAGGATTTGTTTAGACATAAGCCATATTACATCAAACTGATCTTAAGACGAGGAGGGTTAGGCTTGATCAATAATGTAGATCAGAGTAAATACAGATTGATGGAGAAAGAGGAGTTGGAGAATACAGCCACTTCCTGAATCTCCAAGTCAGGAGCAAGCAAGGCCTGAACATAAAGCTGATGGAAGTGTAATCTTTCAAACATGTGAAACCAAAGCCTTGATAAATGGAAGTCATTCAAAGATACCATGATAATGCTCATAAGAAAAGTGATATACAACTCAGTGTGCGCAGCCAAGTTCAAATCTGAGAAACTACAGTGTGCTTACCCTACAATTCCTTCTGCTATTTCAATAAGTTCTTAGTAGCTTGGCCTAACAAACCCTTTTAGTGAACTGTTAGGCAATTGTGCTGTTTTAACTCAGAAATTAAAAACACTTCTGTGGCTTTTTAAAAAATATTGATTCATTGATGTAAAGTGATCTTATATTGTAAACACATAAAGCAAATAGAAAATTAAGAAAACCTGCATTTCCGTTTCTTACCCTTTCAAAGCCACAGAAGCTAGGTTTGGTGAACTAGGGGGAAAAAAGAATGCAAAAAATTAGCAATACTAGTATGCGATCATGTAATTAAAGACTATCATAATACATATGCACCAGGGGATGAAATGAAGATTGTGCATGCAGCCTTAATTTTGGTATTTTCTAAATGTTGAATGCTTGACTTTGCAACTTTAATAATGTTCTTTTAGCATGTTTTTTGTGTGTAATATACATATTAAAATAATCAGTAGAGGATGGCATTTCTTGGCAATTCACAAACAATATTAAGCATATTCAATTTCTCCAGACAGTCATTAACAACCAAGAAATGCTTTTTCTAACAATTATTAAATATGTTCATGATTAATAGAAATGACAGATGTGCATGACCTCCAGAGTTCAAATCCAGATTTGGTTTTGAATTTCTTCAAATTGTGGGGATATTTGAATCTGGGGTTTTGATTCAGGCCTCTCTCCACCATAAAACAGATTGAAAATCACTGGCTATCTGGTCTGTGGTAAATTGTAGAAACATATACAGTACAAAGTATTTAAAAGTTAATAGGATTTGTTTTGACAATTTATAATTTGAAGGGGTTTTTAATTAGATAATTATTTCCGCTATAGACAGTCTATAGACAGGCACTGGTCATTAATATCATTGTGAAATATGTGTATTGACACCATATAAGGAGTTATGTCTATATGCTAAAATAGAATTTAAAGTTTGCTACAAGACCAAATTGACAAATAGGCATGCTTCATCTAGCAGAAACCTATTTCCCTATCCCTGTCTCTGATGTAAATTAAGCATTGTGAGCGAAACACAGTAGGAACTACATGTACATTCCAAGTCAACAGAGACCTGTGAAGTCAACAGGAAAGGAGCACACAAGAAAATGAACAATGGGGGAGAAGAGCTTTAGCTGGTGATGTACTTCATAAGAATTTATTTCAAAGGTTTTCTGTACTATATCTGGGGGGAAGACATGGCATCCTGTTATCCATCACTGAGGGAGCAAAACGGACAGCAGTTTTTGCATGAATGAAAAGTGGATCCCAGCCATGTTGGCTGGTGATGCTGGAAGGTTGTTTTAGGTCAGAACCTACTTTAGACAAGGATTTTAGCCTGTTAAAGTTAAGTTTAGACCCTTAGAAGCAACTTATATTTCTGTTTCCAATATTCTTACTCACTACTCATTTGAATCTTTGAATCTCTGTTCATTGTGAATAAACTTATTCTAGTTTTTATTGTAAATACATCTCAGCGCTGTGTTATTAAACAAAGTGTGAATCCTCAACTGAATCAAACATGCTGATGTGTCTATGGTTCCCTCTGGTAATAGTGAACCTAGTGATTTCTGAAAGTGTCCAGTGACGGGGCTGACCACTGCAAGAGTTGCTTTTAGAAGGCCTTAGGGGCTGGGGTGTACCTTTTGTTATCTACAAGGCAAAAAAAGGGCTGGTAGAGCTCTAAGGAGATTGTTTGAATAGCTAACGGATTGCTGGTGCCAAGGAGCTGACAACCAGTTCAGCACACCCATGTTTCTGTCATTGAGGCAAGGGGTGTAAAAAGGTGACTCTCAGTCCTGGACACCCTGAGAAAGCATCACAATGTGGAGTTAAAATCAGAAGATTTCAGAATTTGGTCCACTGTAAGAAGTTAGGGACATAATGAAACAAGCTGCTTAAAGAGAGTAAGTGTATGTGACTAAAAAGGATTGATCCTGCAAGTCGGGGTTAATATCTTTCACTTCAATGGAAGTGCTCCCGTACTTAAAGTTAAGCATGTGTTTAAGTGCTTTGCTGGATGAAGGTCAGCATCTTGATGAAGCATCTTGAAAAATCAAGCTCCAAATGATCAATCAACCCTCCACATACCACTAGAGCTGATTAAATGAATTGGTCTTGCCACAACTACTTGTGGCAGAACCAATGAATTGCAAAGGCGAATCCAATTCCTTTGCTATGGTGCAAAGCAACTCTGGTCAACCCATCCATATGCGGGTTTCAGAACATATAAACTGGCAAAGTCCATTGAAAACCCTGGCTTCAGACTAGTAGAGTGAAGGAACTTCTTGTATGGAAAATTTGAATTAGATGACTCAAAAGATATCTTCCAGCATTAAAGTTTATTAATCTAATAAATAGTTAAAAGGAGCATAACTAAGCGTGCTACATTTCTCACAAAACGTTTACAATAAGATTACTCTACAAATTAACTTTTATGCTATGGGACAGTTGTGTTTTCTTATTCTGAATTTTAACCATCTTGTCTCTTCCTTTATTCCTAATTTGCTAATCTCATGTTAAAAGGCTGAAAAAAAAGTAATCTCCCTAATCAGCCAAGTTAAAATCTCCCTTATTATATTTCCATGAGGACTTCTTCATAAATAACTGCACAGTTCTGCAAATTTTTATTTATCTTAAGCTTTGCAAATATGGTTTAAAAAGTTATTTAATTTATAAGCAAACTCACATACGTTTAAAATTCTTCTAGTTGGATAGCGTAGATCTTGACTGATAAAAAGGCCCAGCGTAGTGAGGATTATTAAATGATTATTCGTTAAGATTATATTCACAAGTGAAAGGCCATCACAGTCTTATGGAAGAGAAGAAAACAGCATTATAAATAATCACTGCTTCATTTGTTTGTTTTGTGCATTCATACATCTGCCACTACTAGCGTCTACACACAAACCAAAGGATCGCTTAGACAATCAGAACATTTGTGGGTATCATTACAAGTGCTCCATTTCTTTCTGGATTCAGCATATGGAATAATGAGACACATTTTTATAATCATGCTTGACATAGTTTTAAGAATTTGACACTGATGCCGTTTAGCTGGCCAGCCTGAACCTGAAAATAAGATCAAAGGGATAGGTGGTGTGGAATTAGGGCTTTGATTTTGCTGCTTCAGAATAGCTTCAAAAACATGTATCTTTCTTCCCACAGGAATTGATTATTCCTTTTGCCTTCTAGTTTACAGCATGGACTCTTTAGGAGGTTCCTAGTTCAGCTCAGCACTGACTCTGATCTAACTTACCATCTAACAAAGGACAGGGATATGGCCCTTTTCAGAGCACACTTTCCACTCCAATTGGCCAGTAGGGATCACCATGGCAACTCTGTAATGTCCTCCTATTCTCTCTGACAGGGTTCAAAGCACTACCTCTGTAGGGTGACCAGAGAGCAAGTGTGAAAAATTGCAGCTGGGGATAGGCGCCTATATAAGATAAAGCCTTGAATATCGGGACTGTCCCTATAAAATTGGGTCATCTGGTCACCCTATACCTCAGTGTTATTTACTTTTTCTGTTGTCTGGACTGAGAATGTGGTCAGGCAAGGGACCGAGACTGTTTCCAACTAGGTTCTTCCACATGCCACTGATCTGAGGAGCCCTTCTTTCTCTATGCATACCTGCTCTGGATTTAGAACCTTTCTGGTTTCTTTAGTGATTGTTACATATAAATGATACTATGTTTTGATGTAATTCAAGATGATTTCTACCGACCTCTTGGGGAGCAAATGTGGGGAGAGATGGGTCACGGCATCCCACCTGTGCAGTTTTGTCAACACAAATCTATGTGCAGACTTGAGTCTCTCTCAAGACAGTGTAATGAATGTACCATCAGTGCAACCAACAGAACTGCACTTGTTAAATTAAGAACAAGAAGGAATTACCATCGACTAGGAGACTACACAGGCTGTCCGTCATATTGAACCACGTTGTATCTCGAGATATAAATCCAGAATGTGTAACTCCTAAATAAATTCCTTAAAAAAAAAAAAATCAAGTTTGATGTAGCAATCACAGGAAAAAGTTACAATCTAAAAACAAACATCTAGTGTGTGAAGTTTCACCTCATCCTTTTTCAAATGTGGTTTTGGAAAGAATATTGGAAGGTGAATAACTTGCCAAATGGAAATCACAGATCACTCGACAGAATTTTTGTGTAAGGTCTTAATGATAACTTCTCCTTATGAAAGACTGTACATGAGGGCCTATCATCAAAACTTGTAATTCCTCCATCCTCTAGCTGATATTATTGCTGCCAACAAAGCTGATTTAATTGAAAGATGAAACAGGGCGGAAAGGGCCCTGGGTTCAAGTAGAGGTCCCATCTGCTTCCTAAGACTAAATTTACAACCTAGGGAAGGATAATTTCTCTAACTGATGATCTAGCCATGATGGGGTGATAAAAGGTAGCATATCCATGAATTGGAGAGTGGAGTGATGAGATAGCTGCTAGACAAGCTCCCAACAAGCTCACTGATAGTGCTGAATTCTTTAATTCCAGAAGATAGTTAAGAAGCTGAGTTCTGAAAGGTAACAATTGGTCCTGATATGTCCATTTTATAAATCCCTCCCACTTAGCCTAATAGGCCTGCCTGCTAAAGTTTTCTCTACTATGGAAGAGATTGTTCTGGGACTCCAACAAACATGCTCTGATGCTATCAATCAACTAATAGCCATACTGTGAGATAGAGAGCACATGGATTGGGTGGCAGGACTTGGCCACAATTCTCAGAATTAGGTGTTCTAGTAGAGGTAAATGTATTGGCATTAGATGGAGAGGTTTCTGAGGCCTGAGTACCAAAACTGCCACAGCAACTATGATTATCTTGACTGAGTCCTGTTTCAGCTTCCTGAAAATTTTTGGTTTTAATGGAATTTGGAGGGATGTGTAGCAAAAGCCCAAGAACCATTGGATCAGGAATGCTTCTGAAAGAGATCCCAGGCTCTGCTCCCAATCCGGAGCAGACGCAATGATAATTCCTGTTTTCTCTGATGGCAAAAAGATCTACAGTGGGGAGAACCACTGTCATCTATGGACCACTTATAATCATCTATGCATTGTCTGCTGAGGTAATATGCATCATGTTCCATGTTTCTGGAAGGTGAACCGCTTCCATGATGAGTTCATGGCAAATGCAGAAATTCCAAAGTAGTACAGGTTTTTGATATAGAGAAGTGGATCTTGCTCCACACTTGCTAGTTTATATAAAACATGGCTGCATTGCTGTCTGTCATGACTTTTATAGTGAGGCTCTAGGGGGTTGAAAGGAAAACTGAGCATGCTCAACAAATGGCTCTGAACTCATTTATGTGGCGCATCTTCTCTTGAGGAGTCCATAAACCCTGTGTTTATAGTGATCCAGATGGCCTCCCCATCCAAAGGTGGAGGTACTCATCATCAGTCTTAGATGGAAGAGGAGAGAATAGAACCCTACTGCAGACTTTTGCTGGACCATCCACCATTTTAATGATGACAGGACTTATGGTGGAATATGGGTAGCATGTCCAGTTGATGTTTGCTTGGCTGATATTCAGACTTCAATCACCCTTGCATGCAGTGGTGGGGAAGTCTGACATGCCAAGCAACGAAGGTGCAGGAAGCCATGTGGCCTAGCAGTCTGAGGCAAGTTCTCACTGATGTCCTGGGGTGAGCTCTTAGATTACAAAGTAGGTCTAGAATAGTTTGGAATCTCTGATGTTAGATAAGCCATCAGTGTTTACGAGTACAAACTTGCTCTTATGAAACCTTTTTTCTTTTCTTTTTTTTTTTCAGTCCACATTGGTTTATTTTTGTTTATTTCCAAGCCTAACGGAGATGCAGTTTGTTGAATGGAGTCTGCAACTTGCTGGCATAATTTCTCCTGAATAAGCCAGGTATGGGAACACTTGAATTCCTGCATTTCTGAGGGAAGTTGCCACTACCACGGGGCACTCTTTGGAAACAGAGTACTGTTGACATGATGAATGGTAATAATCTGCACTGTTCATGGCAACTTCCTACTTGGACCTTGTATGTCTTTGGTGGGCTGGGTGAATCATGATATGCAAATAGGCATTGTGGAGCTCAAGAGTGGGATACTAATTGATCAGATAAAGGGAAGAGATAATAGAGGCAAGAGACCCCATCCTGAACTTGAGCTTTTGGATGAAGGTGTTTAGTTGCCTCAGGACCAGAATAGGTTGTAAATCTCCCTTTTTTTGGAGGAATATGAAAAAAATTAGACTAAAAATCCCTTCCCCTGTACTCTTGAGAAACTTCTACTACTGCTGCAAGAATGAGAAGTGATTACACCTTTAGAAATACCATGCAGTCATGACAAGGGTACTTGAATAAGGACAGGGATGGTGAGTGAGCATGGGGCAGGGTCTGGAAGTGGAGCAATAAGCCCGCCTGTGGCAGGGTGTAAACCCTGTATCAGGTAAGGAATAGTTAAAAAGCAGCTTTGGGTGCAGGCAGCCTTGCCCCTGTGGGGCTTGCCAGTCTTGGAGGAGGAGACTTGAAAAGGGAGAAGTCCAGTGCAGAAGGGCTCAGCCTGGTGAAGTGGACCGACCTCTCATCCTTAGCTCCCAGAGAGGTGCACAGCAAAGAACCAAGCTACCTTAGGTTACCCACAAGCATAGAGAGAAGGACAGACAGCAGAAGGATCCTGGTTAGACAGAGAAGCTGGTCCTGTAGTTCATTTCTGTTAGTTTAGTCTCCTTTCCTTTGTTACCTTGAGAACTGGGACTAGGAGCTTGACACCAAGGAAAACCTCTGCTGAGAATACAAGCCCCCTGAGGAGAAATTGGGTCAACATAGGAAGTAGTCCATAGAAGGAGCAAGAAGTATGACCAGACAGACCTTAACCACTTGTTACTAGGATCCCTGAGCTGGATCCCAGACTAGAGAGAGGGACTTGGGTTCCCCTACAGCTCATCAGGAGGCTACTGTGAAGACTCCTGTATGCAGCTGCTCTTACCGTTGTAGCATTCCCTGGCATTAGGGCACTATGTTGCAAGAGACTTCATCTCAAACACCCTCTGGTGGCCACTCACTTGGCCTCATGATGTCCTCTCTCTGTCTGGATCTTCTGAGGCCTGGCCCACCACCCATGTCAATTAAAAGTTGTATCCCCTTGTGGGGTAACAAAGGATCTACTATAAATCCAAATAAATCCAAACTAATAATTCTTCTGTCCCTCTTGGATTACTCTAAAATCTTCTGGTTTTGGCCCTAATCTTAGGCCTGGTAGAGTTCCTTCTATGCTGTTTCTTCCACAGCAGGATTCCCCACTGACTCCTTTTCATAGACTCCAGCAGAGTCCATGGATCTCAGAGGTCTCCCTGCTCCGTATAGCAACCTCCACAGGAGCCTAACCTGCTTCCTGTGGGACTCTTCCAGCCTGACTTCCTCAGACCCTTCCCAGAGTGGGAACCCCCTTTGCTCCTCTTTTCCAGGTCTCCCTTCTTAGACTGAGTTTATAGCTCTGGTTAAGTAATGCTCTCTCTGATCCCCTGGAGCTGGGACTAAGTCTCCATCCCACTCCTCTGGGAGAGAGCTGTTTAGTAACAGGCAAAGCGGAGCCCAACATGCCTTAAAAGGCCAGTCAACCCGCAAAAACCCCAACACACAAAGGGCCAGAAGGACTACTGGGCCTAGACCTGGGCTGTTGACCTAGTGTGAGATCCTGGGACTACTGGGTAAGAAACCTGGTTTACCGCAAAAGGGCTGAGACCAAATGTAAGCCAGCTACAGGGCCAAGCCACATGGCAAAGACTACTAGTGAATCTGAATGACCCATGGGCAGGACAACAGAGAGAAAAAACCCTGCAGTGCTGCACCTAGCCACAAGGGAGTGCGTTAGTTGGTGAGTCTCTTTGACACATCACCTCTATTATTTCCAGGATCCATCAGTTTCTAGTGATGGTACTCCACAACTCACAGAAATGAAACCAATGTTCCCAAATGCTCTCACGTGAGCTGTAAAATGTGCTCTCTTGATGTTGATAGAGACTGGTGAGTCAACATGACAGTGGAACCAGAAGATTTCACTCTGGGAAACTTCTGATGTTTCCTTGCTGGTTCAGGCTGCTTCTATTGCTGGTAGGATTGCCATTACAATGTTTGCATCTGGGAACAAGAGGATAAATCCCTAAGGATCTTAGCATTGCCTGTGGGTCCTTAAGGGAATGTAAGGCTGCATAAGTTTTAATGTTGAAGAGATCAGACCTTCAAATCAGAGGTCCACAACTTGTACTTCTTTAGGGGGTCTCTGATGAATGGAGTCAGAGGATCTCGTCATCGCATATGGGGTCACCACTCACTTGGAGGCCATATCCACCGCACTGAGGGCCACCTGGAGAGATATTCTAGATAGAAGCTGACCCTCAGCAATGATTGGCTTAAATTCTTCCCTGCTGTCCCGTGGAATTTTGTGAATTTTGTCTGAATTTCACCATAGAGTCTCAAATAACAAAACTAAGATTTTGCCAATAAGGCTTGGTAGTTAGTGATTCACATTTGGAAGGCTGACATTGAGTAATTTTTCTTTCCAAACAAGTCCAATTTTTTGGCCTGTCTGTTTTTCAGAGTAGATCTTTGACACTGAATTGTCATCTCATGTGCTGCAAGTACCAGAGAGGAATACAAAATTTATCAAATTCCCACTGGGGGAACTTCATAGCAGCAGTTTGCTCTCCTAGATGTTAGAACTACAGAGGCATGCATCTGCGAAGACCCCACCAATTTACTAAAAGTCCTTCATTTACTGGTAAAGTCGGACATCCAGGAGCTGTGTTTTGGAGAATGTCAAGGTCTTGGTGTGATTTTTCTTGATCCACATCAACAGCAATTTTCCAATGTATTAGCTATTCTCCTCAAAAGGTTCTGTAATGTTTTATCATCATCTGGGGTGGTAGTCGATGACTCAGGCATTATCACCTTATAGAGACTTAATGAGAACAAATGTATAGGGGCTGTATGGTCTCCAATCTGGGAATCCTCATCTGAAGCTCAGACAGTGAGATCAGGTGATGAAGGCATAGGATGGGCTGGTAGTGGATATCCCTTCTGAAGTGCACGAGGGGGTCTAGCCCTGGATTGGGCAACTGATTCAGATCTTCTTGTTCAAGGTATTCCCCACAGAATTTCAATATAGCCGAGGTACTGGTAAGCATAAAGTGCTGGTAGCCAAGAAAGAGGGCACCAGGGAGTGGCGTCCATACTTATGTCCATGATAATAGGAGTCAGCCCTAGAATCTCTCCCAGGGTTAATGGGCCTGAGTACCTGGACTTCAGCAATTTAGCTGGCGAAGGCTCTCTACTGCCCTGAGAGCTAGAAGAGGAAAGAGGAGAGGCAGTACTAGTAGTTATGCTTGGAGCCATCATAATTGTGTTTTAGTCTGCAAAGGATGCCCTGGATACCACAGTTGGGACAGTTGCCATAACAGGCAGTGGTAACTTTACCATTGCTAACTGGGGGGAGACTCTGGAGAAGACTGATAGGTCTCTGGATGCTAAGTAAATCTTTGGTATTGAAGATGACAATGCCTATGATAACCAAGCTGCCAGTGCCATCATTGGGGTAGATGCTACTGGGAGAGTCAGTACTGGGGACATCAGTACCAGAAGCCTTGGCACTAACGGGTTATTACCAGGTGATCTCTGCAGTCCCAGATTTGAGGGTCCTGTGATGAAGTGACTGGTGCCTGAATGGGCACTGGTCGAATGCTTTTTTGTCTCTTGAGCTATCCCTAGCCTCTGACACGTAGGAAGATTCATGGGCCTTCGAAGTAGAAGGACCCAGAGAAGGAGATCTCTGTCTTTTCTCCCTACAAGCGCCTTCCTTCTACTGCCAGCCAGGGTTTTATTAGAGGAAGCGGACAAGTCTTTCACCACAGGAACATCAGAGGCATGAGAGGAAGAGGCAGCAGGAGCCCTGTCAGATGAGAGTACTCTGATGTTTCTGATCCTGGCAACCCAGGATCCATGATAAGAGGAAGGATGTATCAATCTTTCCATCAGAAAATGTTTAGCTGAGCATCCCTGGCTTTTTGGTTGTCTTCTGAAAGTGACTTACAGCTGGCACATTTCTCCCATGATGTGCCCTTCCCTTAGACACATAGCATCTAGGGTGCCCATAGTTTAAAGGCTCTACAGCTTTACACAAAAGAGCAATTCTTAAAGTCTGGGATTTATGATCAGACATGACTGAACTGATACTGAAAGTGTACCTCCCAAGCAAAATTAAACTATTTTCCTCACAAAAGAGAGGAAAGGAAACACTATATAAAAAAAGATTAACACTATCGTACTCACTAAACGTGCTAACTATCAGACTACCTACAACTATTCACAAAGACAGAAAAAGGCCACACAACTCAAAGAAGCTCAGAAACTGCAAGTTCTGACTGACTTGTAGCCACAGATGGTGAGAAGGAACTACTCTTTGTGCCCTCCGCTGGAGGCACGAAGACACATAGGGTGCAAGTGCGGCCCCCAGAGACACTGCTGACCAAAGGGATTCGTCTTGAGCACCAACGGTGGAATATATATAGACAAGCAAGCAAAGAACCACTTCATCTCCTATCACTTGTGACACTACCTGTTTTCATGCTTCTTCCTATGCCTGAAACAGGTTCCCTGATCTAGTATGCCTTGCCAATTCACCTTTCTCCAAATCTCTACTGAAAATGCATTTACTTCAGCAAGGCTTTCACTCATCCCTGCTCTCGCACCTCTATTCACAATCCTTTCACCTACTCTGCATTACGATTTGAGCACAGTGGGCTGAACCCTGACATTTCTACTCAGGTAAACCTCCCATGTCTGTCAAAAGGAGTTTGATTTGAGTAAAATGGAGTAAAAAGTGAGTAATAAATTCAGGATTCAGGCCAATATGTATTAAGAAAAAGCGTACCATGGAACTGTTAAGAAATGTCAGGCCTGTCAGGAAACTGGCTGTCACTGGAGCAGTCTGGCAGAGCTACCAGCTGACTGGGGGTATCCCCAACAAGATAGTGATGTTGCACAGACTGGACTGGCTGCTTTCCTTAGCAGCCAATATGCCTGCCTGGGGTCACCTAGTTGGACCCTTGCCTGTGGATTAGCTAGGTCCTTAGGACTCACAGGCCATCATCTCAAATGACTTGTGGGGCTCAGAACACGCAGGCTCCGGGATGACTCAGCAGGTTCAGAACACCTATCCAAGAAGTGAGCTAAAATAATGTTTTAAAATTGCTCAAACATTTTGCGTCTACGTTGCTTCTCTTCCCCCCGTCCTGCCTCCATTTTGTTCATTTGGATTCCAAAATCTTTGGGTCTGGGAATTTATTATTTTACATGTCTATAATGCACCTTTGTTCCCAGGGATGGGACTATCATATTAAATAAATAAAACCATTTTGCCTATCCTTAACATGGGTTCACATTTGGTTTGGTAATTCTTCCCAGCATGGTGGGATGGACCGGGTTACTCATAAGATCCACTGATTTTTCCAGCAGATATAGCTAAACAATAGTAAGTTACTGAATATTTCTATCGTTTCTTTGGTTTTTGTTTTAAGATTACAGGTAAGCACGTTTGTGTTGGTTTTTACTTTTCAGCATTTCCTATATCTACCATTAGATGGCAGAGTTCACTTTTATTTGCATCTCAGTCCCAGTCTGTCTGAGATATTAAAGTCAAATTCACCATACTGTACAACAGAGTATAAGATTAATTTTCTAATATGGTCAAGTTTGTCATAAGACATCTAATAATAGGAGACCATTCTAAAATCAACCAACGGTCCGTCATGCCATATTCCCCCATTTCCAACAGGGATTCACTGCTGGCTATTTCAGGAGAGAGTTTAAAAAACCTTAATAATTCAACTAAGCGTGCAACACTACCCTATTGACAATTATTTTCCTGAACCAAAATGATTATCAGTATATGTCTGGAAACCTTAGGTAGGGCACTGGATTGAGGGACAACTTGGGTTTTATTTCCATCTCTAACATCAACTTTCTATGCAATTGTAGTTATTACATCACTCTTCAGTGCCTCAGATCATTTTTACAACTGGGAAACTGAGGCACTGAGCTCCACAACTTATTTATCCTATGTAAAAAAAATATCATAGTGTGCCCTCATTCTGAGAATGAATGAACAGAAGTGCCCAATTAAGACTTTTCTATACCATTCATTAGATCAGAAGACTATCCTATTTCCTCTTTTCTCCTTTCTACCTTAATCAGTGCTGGCCTTTAAATCTCTCTGAATGTCTCAGAGAATCAGTTGCCTTTCTCCAGACCTTTTCTCTTTCTGCTCTGCCTTTTTTGAAATGAAGGGATGAACCCTAAGCTTAGTAGGCAAAGTGAGATTGTATCATTCATTTGCATAATGGAAATATAGTATTTTCTGATTTTTTTTCTTTTTTCACTTTCTGGCTGCAACTGCACACTGAGCCAGACAATGTCACTGACCTGTCTAATTTTGGAAGGGAGAATACGGATGTTAACATAAATATAACCTCTCACATTACCTTATTTCAGAACTCAAAAGAGTATACGAATAGTACAAACTATTCAATCCGATGTACATTGCTTTGCACTTGTCTATAGATTTGTGGTGAATATACTCAGACACACAAAAGCACAACTTACCGTGTACTGTATCATTACATATGAGAGCAATTACTGCCACATCATTAGCACAGGGGCATTTTGACACAGTGATATTTATTACATCAGGTATTAGGGCATTAATTTCCGCAGAGTGCATTGGTTTGCCAAGATGCCATTGAAGAAGAGGCTCTGCAGGAGAAAACAGTTTAGATGTTTAATATATACAAAGCATGAATACACTGTATATTTATTTAACCATCCTTATCACCTTTTATTTCATGGATAAACAGAAAACAAATAAAATGGGTTATAAGAGAATAAGTACATCAAGTAAGAAATGAACCTAAAGTGGCTTCACATTTGGAGTGTAATAGAGAAGGAATGTGCATGTGGACAAGTGCATACACTTGTCTACACTACAGATGCTACAGTGGCACAGCAGTTACGCTGCTGTAGCATAGACACTTATTACAGGAACAGAAGGCATTTTTCCTATCCCTATAGCAAATTCACCCCCATGAAGGGCGGTAGCCAGGTTGAAAGAATTCTTGCATCATTGACCTAGCGGTGTTTACACTAGAGCTTAGTTCGGCTTACCTATGTCTCTCAGAGGTGTGAAAAATTCACACCCCGGAGCAACATAGCTTGGTCAGCCTAAATTTTAGATGTAGACCAGGCCTAAGATGAAGGATGTCATTGAAAAACAAAGTGCAATGGCAAAAAGCACTTGCATGCAGCTTAATGGAGACTGCACATCGTGGTGCTTAAAATAAAATTACTCACACAAAATGATATTAAAAGAACATCACAGAGGTTGCAAAGCCAAGCACTCAGGAGTTAGGAAATATCAGAATTAAGATTGCCCATGCAACCTCATTTCGCCCCTCTTATGTGCATGCATTATGACATAGTCTTTAATTTTATGCTCACATACTATTTTTCCACACCCACTTCCAATCTCCTTTCCAAGCCAGTCCTAGTTTCCACTCTTCATATCCCAATTCCTTGTCCCTGCAGTTTTCTTGCCCAATCAGGCTCAGTTCTCCTCTTCTGACTCCTTGTCCAATCTGTCTCCCCACCCCCACTCTGGCTGTCAGTTCTAGTCTCCATCCAATCTGTCACTCCTCATTTTAGCCTCCATCTAGCCAGTCCCATTTCACTGCCCACAGCCCAGCTATTTGTCAGAACTGTGTCCCTCACCACCATCCCTATTCTCCCCCACTGATTCCCACTCCCAGTCTCCCCCTTCTCTCAGCTTCCTGTCCAATCTCAGTATAATCCCCTCACCCCAGCCAAATGGCTCCCAGCCCCCACTTTTCCCTCATTGGCTCCCAGTCTCCTGCTCCCAACTCCCAGTCCTAGACTCTTTGCCCAAGTAGTCCCACCCTCCCCTACCTAAAGCCAATCTCCCAGACTTTTCTCAGCTAGTTTCAGCCTCCCCCTCCAAATTCTAGTCAGTTTCTTTCCCAGTGTCACCAGACTCCTTGTCCAATCTACTCTTTTTTCTGCCCTGGTTCTACCTTTTGTCCCCTTTGTATCCAAAGGCTTCTTCCCCCACCCTGCCTGGGTGCCAGCTAGGAATGGGGGTCATTGAGAGCACAGGAGAGCTGAGCTCTATAAGATCACTTCCAGTGCATAGCCCTACCAAGGACCAGAGCAGAGAGTCCCTGCAGCCCATGAACTGAAGCATGCTCATTTGCTCTGTCGGGATGGTGTATGTGTAGTGTGGTCACTAGGAGCTGTGGGGAGATGGCGCACGCTCAGTGAGGAAGGAATCTCTGTAGATTTGAGCTATTAAAAGCCAAGGAATCTCTACTGAGCAGGTGCAAACTGCAATTTTTCAAAGATTTATAACTTGGTGTGACAGGGTGCTGCTGATAGCACCCTGACCACTGACTTTGCTGCAGCCTGGAAAAGGCTGCAAGCCCAGGCCAGGGCAATTACACACTTTCTGGTGGGGGTCTGAGCCCCTGGCTGACAATCATTGGGCTAACAAGGTAGTTGGGGAGAATATAAGGGGAGGAGACAGGAAGTAAGGGGAGCTTAAGGGCAGTACACGAGGTGCTCAGAAGGAAGCTCAGGGGGTGATCCTGGGCTGGGAAGTGAGGGCTGCGGAGAAGCTTGTCCTTGCTATAAGCCCGTGTTGCATATTATTGTGATGTAAGAAGAAAATAAATGCATGCTTTGGTGGAAGATAAATGGCCTGGTGTGCGTTTGTGACTGTGGAAATATCTGAACTGACCAGGCAGTGGGGTTCTTCAGGTAGCGATAGAGGTGCCCTGTAACACTTGGCCAAATATGGGCATATTTTCACAAGGACAGGAAAAAGTACAAGGGCTTCAGCCTTGTCAAATTTTAAGTCCCTGTTCCAAAGCATGGGCATGTTAGATAATTTCAAAATATGTTTTAATGGGGAAACACCTATTTTCCTCCTAGCTTTGTTCTTGGAATCAGCTGAACTGTATTGGATGAAATTAAAAAAAAAAAAAAAAAAAATCAGCCTCAGGAAGACACCAAGCATGGAAAACTTCAGTCCAAACAGTTGACATTTCACAAAGTTATAAGCAACTGAAAACAGGAATTTTATCATGGGAAGTATGGGTAACCTTACTTATGCAGTTTTCCAGCTCCTTCAATAATAACCATGTAACAATACAATAGATTTGATAAAGAAATTAGGAAGTCTCCTTAGTTTGCTCTATTCTGCAGAAGGTACATTGTTTTCTAATAAAATTAACTGATCATCTTATATCTTTCCACAAACAGAATTTTGTAGATGAACTGTGTTCTATAGTGATGTTGTACAATAACTGTATGAATATGATTAAGGCATTTTAGCATTTGTTGTTGCAGATTAGAAGAAATTGATTTTAAAGAATTTTTTTCTATATTTTTTCCCTAATGGTGCCATTACGGAGCAGAGTTAAGGTTGTTTGTGTGTCTTAGGAGGCTGTTTTCATATCTTAACATGTTTGGATTTAAATGCATGCTTAACTCTGACTAATATCATCTTTAACTTCATCTTAACAGTTTTTTGTGTGGGAATTCTACATAGTTTTCTATCTTTCTAAATGATTCTTACCTCTGAGAACATCCAGTAATGTTCCTTCAGTAGTAAACTTGTTCAATCCATGATGCATGGTGAATCTTACAAACCATTCTTCTATTGGAGCAATATCTGGTTGAACAAAAAGTGAATACAAATGGACAGGGTTTAGAGTCTTATAAACACACAACAGAAAAATGATTCTCACAGAAGGTTCTTTCTTCATACTTCAGTCTGCTTTCATACAATGGTTTTTCCATTACTTGAATCCACTCAAACTAAATAACCCCTCATGATTTTCCTGTTTATAAAAGAACCAAACAACTCTGAAACCCTCATTCAGCCAAAACTCTAGGAAGTCAGTGGGAAGTTCTCTTAAATAAGTGCTGAATAAAAATTGAGTGAAGTGCATCAGGATCTGGCCCAAAGACCATTTATGATGTGGCTTCATTTCTCAACATTTCACATAACAAGGTGGCCTAATACAGAGAATATAAAATATAGTATATTTGGATTTTTAAAAAACTTAAGATTCAGCATCTCACTGACTACTAGTCAAAATATTTATCATCATTTTCTTGGCTACAAACACTGCCACACAGAGTGAAAAAGAGATGAAGGACCACCAACTAGGAAACTGCTAATATATAATGTATAGAGCTGTGGGATATCTAGTCTGTTATTACAGGTATCAGTCCTAGGTGGGTTTATTTAACATCTTTATTAAATAAGTGAAAGTAGAAGTAAACTAAATATTAATGAAATAAGCAGATATTACATTAGGTGCAACTGTGAATGCCAGTGACAACAAAGAAACACTTAGATATATTAGAAATGAGGAGAGAACATAACAAGTTCAAATTGGGAAAGTGAAAACAAATACAGAGGAGGAAAAACAATATGAAAAACATATGGAAGGCAAGGAACAAACATGGAAAGCAGTAATTACATACGAAACAGAGGTGATAGTGGACAACAAATATGAGTCTGCAATGTAATATGCTAGTATAATTTTGGCTACAAAGGCATGAAATCTAAAGCAGGGGAAATATAGTCATTGGCAAAGGGTATTAAAAAATAGGTAATTTCAGGATAAATAAACCTGGCCTGATTTGTTAAGTGATGAGCACCTTCAGCTGCTATTGAAAAGCATTCACAACTGCATTACTCAATATCAGAAAAGATATTAAATTAAAAGAAGGTAAAGAAAGCACAAAAATTATAAGATTTGTAAAGAAAGATTAAGCCAGGCTAACTATTTACAAAATGGGTAAGAGATTACTATGTGGGGAGCTGATCCACAAGTATATGGGGGGCAACTATGAAAAGGACTTACATAGGGCAGTACAAAGAGGCGAACTTAGTAGTACTGGGATGAAATTAAGAGGAAAACTTCAGTTGAAGAGCAGGGAAAACATATTGACAGTGCTATATACGTAACTGAAAAAATATAGTTTTTACCTGTATTATATGTAATATTTCTTCTGGGGATATCAATTGTCCAGATAGACTGATTTTGTCCCTTTTATTAAAAAAACAGTGAAATATTTTATTTCTCTATGATTCTAAGTCACTTTTTATTTGTTCCCTTTTCCCATTATTTTCAAAGGGTATAAAAACTTTGGGCCAAATCATCTGTGGTGTAATGGAAGCCGTGCAAGCACACAAGCTGCTATCAGATTCTCTCTTTTATGCTATTTATTCATTATAATACATACTTCATAGCTATATGTGGATGCTGGATGAAATTAATTGAAAAGAAAAGCATGATTCCATTCCTTACTAGGCAAATCTTCAGTGGCTCAATCCTCTGGCCAAGTTCCACATTCAACATGCACCACTTCTGGGGCAGTAAAGAGTTCACTAAACTGTCTGCCTTCACCAGGGTCTTCAGCCCCACCTCTGGCCCCTTTAATCCAGCCCTCTGTTCAGACTTCTGAAAGAGCCTAGTCCCCTTTTCAAGGCTTAGGACACTTTGCTAGTGGGGGAACCCAGGCTCACTCTCTACTTCAAATTCCAACCCAGAAACTCTATCCACAGCAGCCCATTTGGTCTCCTTTAAGTAGTTGCTGCTCTTTTCCCTTGGCCTCTTCCCATTTGGTCCTTTTGTCTTCACCTGATACCCTAGGGTTACAGTTCTCAGGTCCTCTCTCTCTCTCCAGCTCCAGTAAATGCAGCCAATCAAGCTCCTTTGGCCAGAGAGGAGCACCCTTCTTCAGCCCTCTGGTCTCAGCCAGGAACTGCTTTGCTAAGGCTGTGCAGCAACTTTTACCTGAGCCTGCTAGGTTCCAATTGGCTGCTTCCCTGCAGCCTTTGTACTCAGGGCTGGAGGACCCATCTTTGGTGCTTCTTTCCTGGGGCCAGGAATAGTTAGACCACAGGCCTTCCATCAGGGGGCCATAAAGGCCTGATGCACCCCGTCACACATACTGATCCAGTTATACGGGGAGGTACAACTTGTATGTGTAGATAAGGCCTCAGTTAAAGCACTGGGGATGGCCTGAATAGGTGTCCCAAGCAGGACTAGCATTCAGATTTGATTCAACACTACTGAAGCCTCAGACGTTCTCATCAAACGTCCCAAAATGGAAGAAAATTGTCATAATGATTCTGGATTGTAGCTCACTGTTCTGAAATGCCTGCAAAGCCTAAACAATTGGTTTGTAGCTTGCTAGTGTTTGATGTGCTGGCCTGTAGCCAGGAAGGCTGGAACAATTTTTATAGCAGGGGGCAGAAAGCTATTGAATAAAACTGTAAATCCTGTATATGACGGAAATCACTTCAAGCAAGGGGGTGCTTCCACATGTTCAGTACCCCTTGTTCCAGCACCTCTGCCTGTAGGTCTTCTAGGTTCTCCTAAATGCTGCTTTCCCTGCTGTTCCTCTGCCTATGCCTCCCTATTTGATGCCTCCTCTCCTCAACTACCTCTCCCATTCCTCTCCTTACTTCTCCAAATCCGCACACATATCTCAGAAATAGACCAAGTTGCCTGCCACCACTCACCTGGCCCCTGGGCTGGTACTACTTTTTCTCCCTCCCTCACTCTTGAACTTTAAAAAAAATATCAGGAATGAACGGGTTAAGATGGACTCAACCTTATTTAACTTCTGTATTTGTCTCTAATTCTGACAGAAATTCAAAGGTAATCCAACTGCCTGGTAGGAAGGAAAAAGGGTTAAGTGAGAATACTTGGCTAAAATTGTTTTATTACACTGTCCATTGCTTGCCAAATTACTGTTCATCAAACATGCATGGAAAAAGAACAAAATGTTACCAGTTTCATTCTGAAGTAGAAGATCCCAGAATAAGTACTGTTGAAGATCTGAATGCTGGGAGCAAGCCCTAATGATGTATACAGCAGCAGAAGCTTTTTTCTGTTCTCCAAAGTATCCTCCTGATTTACATTATATAAATGACAGCTGATTTTCTTTGAGGAGGAAAGAAACCCACAAACTTTTAGCTTGGGAACACCCTTCTTCCCCCAAATGCTACAGTTACCAAAATGATCAAACACTCAACAGGTCAAGTTAGATGGATTAATTAGTTGAATATGATTACACATATTAATTTGCCCTGCAAATAAACATATAGCAACAAATCTATGACTAGTTAGGGCTTCACAGTTATTACTACAACGCACATCACAATCATACTGAACTTCCAGACAACCGTGGCCATAGGAATAAGATCCTCTTGTTCCAAAAGCACAGTTCCCTCCCACCTGAGCTGAAGGAGAACCTTTATTAATAGTTACCAGGACAAGATCAGTTGTGAAGTTCTGATTCTGTCAGATAATTACAATGTAATAAATTAAATACAAAACCCTATATCACTACAACTTTAATTTTCAAAATGTGGCTTCTACCAATTTGTGTGAAAGGAACTTCATATGTACCATCACTTCTGCATGTAAATTTTACACACTACAGCTAGAATTTTATGCACTAACTGTAAAAGGCAAACAAATTTGTGCATGCAAGCTGGGAACAATCAAAGTCATCCAATTGTGTAGGCAAATGATCAAAGTTACAAATCTCAGGCTGGGTCCACACTGACGGCGGCCAATTCGTTGCTGTCAGATTGATTGCTCTGGATCAACTGAACGGTCTGTGTAGACCCGCTCAGTTGATCCAGCAAGCGATGCAGGAAAACCACCCCGGTAAGTGGTGTAGCACTGCATCAAAGGGAACACTGTTCCCTTCGACGCAGCACAGTGTGGACGGAGCGCAGAGGAGACGCAGTGAAGTTGACGGGAGATACGCAAGTGATTTACATCACTTGTGTATCTCCCGTCGACTGCCGCCGAATCCCGAAGATAAGTGTAGAGTGGGCCATAGTGTGTAAAAACAACCTTTGCAAATGACTGCAAGTGCATAATTACACACACATAAAATACAGGCTTCACTTTAAACATCAAGATTTGTTCTAAGTTGCCTTTTCAACTGCAATAGTGGAAAATGCATATCTGCCTATGAAATTCAAGTGTATATGACTCCAAATATATTTTAAAAGGAGGTACAGTATGTGCAGTATACAAAGTGTCATTTTTAGACACTAGAACAGGAATAGTTCCCTTGGGATAATTCTAGTCTATTGTTAAATATATTTTTTAGTAAAATGACTCTTATGAAGAATAGGCATATGAAGAATATACAAATTATTTGATTGAGAGGTTAGGTTAAAGCAGTAATTCATTGCAAATCTATGGAAAATTACTTTTTTGAATGATATCAGATCATTGCACTCTTCAATGTCATAGGTCAACTCTCTAATCTAATTTGTTACCTTGAGGTCATTATTCAAACTAATGAGAATTATTTCACTTTTAATGAAGTCCTTATTATGCATGACAAGTTTACAGACTTCAACTCCTACGAGGAATTAATTCACAGTCCCAACTGATAATAAAATAGCAAACCACAGTGCTGTATTTTTGCCTATATGCACTGAACAATCATAAATATAAAGTTTAATTGCGAACTTACCAAATTTTGTGAACCAAGGTACAATTTAATGACTTTGGGCTTTGTGCTCGCATCATCTAATGGTTCAGTATAGCAAGAGAAACTTGAATTCTCCTTCACTGAGGGAGACCAAAAATATAGTTTAATTGTTGAAATATTCTTTGTAGAAATGTCTGTTAAAGTAAAATATTAATTTTGGAAAGGAAAAAGGTAATGTACTAACTTGTACTAGGCATAAGGAAAATTAGCAAGCATACTATAGAAAAAAGTATACTCAGCTATCAGGAACTGACCATAGATTCATAGAAATGTAGGACTGGAAGGATTTCAATAGGTCATCTAGTCCAAATGAGCTGAGGCAGGACCAAGTAAACCTAGATCAGCCCTGACAGGTGTTTGTCCAACCTGTTCTTAAAAACCCCCTATGATGGAGATTCCATAGCCTCTGTAGGTAATATGTTCTGATGCTTAACTACCGTGACAATTAGGACGTTTTTCCTAATATCTAACCCAAATCTCCCTTGCTGTAATTTAAGCCTGTTACTTCTTGTCCTGTCCTCAGTGGTTAAGGAGAATAATTTCTCACTCTCCTCTTTATAATAAGCTGTTATGTACTTGAAGACTGTTATCACAACTCCCTTCAGTCTATTCTTCTCCAGACTAAAGAAACCCAGTTTTTTCAGTCTTCCTTGGAGGTCATATTTTCTAGACCTTTCATCATTTTTGTTGCTTTCTTCTCCAATGTATCCACTTCTTTCCCAAAGTTTGGTGCCCAGAATTGGACCCAACACTCCAGTTGAGGGCTTATCAGTGCTGAGTAGAGTGGAAGAATTACTTCTCCCATATTGCTTACCAGACTCCTGCTAATACAGCTCAGAACGATATTCACTCTTTTTGCAACAATATTACATTGATGACTTATATTTAATTTGTGATCTATTATAACCCCAGTAACCCCATGTGACCATTACAAGCAGTCTTTAAAGAGAAGAATGAGGGGGGATTTGATAGCAGCCTTTAACTACCTGAAAGGAGGCTCCAGGGAGGATGGAGTCAATGGTAGTAGATGACAGAACAAGGAACAATGGTCTCAAGTTGCAGTGGGGGAGGTCTAGGTTGGATGTTAGGAAAACACTTTTCACTAGGAGGGTGGAGAAACACTGGAATGGTTTACCTAGAGAGGTGATGGAATCTCCATCTTTAGAGTTTTTTAAGCTGCAGCTTGACAAAGCCCTGCTGGGATGATTTAGCTGAGGTTAGTCTTGCTTTGAGCAGGGGGTTGGACTAGATGACCTCCTGAGGTCCCCTCTAACTCTAATATTCTATGATTCTACGGCTCTAGCACCTGACAAATTCCAGAGTGCCTGCTGATTTTCTGATATGAATTAGAAAAAGTTTTACAGCTCTCTTTTTGTCTGGCATTTCTACAACACCCCCTGCTAAGGTAGCTGAATGATGACCATGGTAAATTAAACCTGCATATTTTTGTCCATAACTGACATTCACATTGGGTTCTATTCTTTGCCACTCTGGGAGCTCTGCTGGGTGTGATCGAGTGTGAGAGCCAAAGGGCACTGATTTCAAATGAACTACCAGAGGCTACTGCACTGAGCCAAAGTTGGGCTGCTTTTAAAGGACACTGTCAGATCCATCTTTTTGCAAAACCTTTCCCACCAGAATGAACAACTAAGAAATACTCACAACCCAGCTAAGCAGATGTTGTTTGGAATCTCTCACTAGCCATTGTTCTAAGTCTTATCTGTCTTCTTCCAGCAGAATACAATTGATCCTAGGGCACTGTGGGTAGTTGGGTATTTTGTAATGAAGTTGGGTTGTGATCCATTGATGGCTTTGTAGAACACCACTAAAGCCTAGAAATTGGCATGGAAAGCAAACTGGGAGCAAATTGCTCCAAAATATTTTTTAAAATGCGGCATGCTGAGAGTTTTGGTGTTACCACTCTACATCTCTGAATGTAGGTCTGTAACTACTCACCACCTACACTGACTACCCTTAAGTTAACATATCTGAAAGGCCTCTGATAGAGCTATAACACAACTTGCCTTCCACATTGTAAGTGAATCCTGAAGACAGATTAGGCATCTTTAAAATTGCTCCAACTGCAATATATAAAACCAGTGAGTCCATCTGTTTAAACAAAACAAAACAACCCCCCTTCATTTTATAATCTAACAATATATTATGAGAAAATCTTGTTCTAGCAGTTCTACATAAACTGAGGTCATTTTACAAAAAAAATTATGCTAGGGACTTGCGGGACTCTTGGCTTCTACTCCCTGCTCTGCCACTGGCTTTTTGCCTGAGTTTGAGCAACTCACTTAGCTTCTCTGTGCCATTCCCTTATAATTTGGGTTATGTTGCCCATCCTGCAATGCCCCACAATGCAATTATCTCTTGTAGACAGAATTTTGCAGAACGCCCAGTGCTAATTGGTAGTTAGAGTCTATGTTTGACTTTTGCCACTGGATAGCTGTCTGACCTTGGACAAATCACTTCACCTCTCTGTGCCTCAGTTTTCCCAGCTGCAGAATGAGAACTCCCGGGGGAACTGTGAAAACTAATATTTATAAACCACTTTGAGACACTGAGATAGGTGTTATATAAATATACAACATTTAATTATCATGATTTCTCAACTCTTGATGATTCCCTTTTATGCCTTGCTCTTTTCTTCTTTATTCTGTCCCCATTCTGCTCACTTTATTCCTGTTTTTTGTGTATTCAAGACACTGCCTTTCCTCTGAGTGCAGCTGTAACAGAACGAGCAAACTAGACCAACTTCTCTCTTCCCCCAACCCCACACTGGTCTTTTCCACCATCACTTCACCCATCTGCTTGGCTGTGCTGTTGTGTCTATCTTCTGCAGCAGCCAATCAGCAGCTCCTCATCCTGGGACTAGCTTCAGGGTTCTGAAGGGTGGCAGTTGGCCTTTCCAACTGTCTCCTCAGAGAGATGAGTGGCACTCCTTCTGCTCGGTGCTTCCAGGAGCAGCAGGCATAGGGCTCTCAGAAACCCCTGACACTGAGAACTGCAGTGCAGGTCCCTTGCTGGCATGGGGCCATTATGTTCACCCCCTTTCACATACTTGTCAATAAGCTTATCTCAATTAATGTGTTTATACTGAGTTAACAGGGAGCACAGGCTAATCTACACAGAGGTTCTTATCCTGCACAAGGGAAGATGTTTCTTTCCTTTTATTGTTAAAACAGAAACATAGCAAGACAAAGAGAGAGCTAAATATTAAGACAAAATTGTCTCTTGGAGCCACACGATGGCTCTCAACTGATACTCTGTTCTCTCTGCCTGCTCAAAGCCCCTTACTCTGCTCCAAGATACTCTTGAACTAAAGAAAGAAAAAGTCCTCACTGGGGAGGAGGGGAAAAATCACAATTAGATTTGGATCTAAGAGAGGAGTGAATTAAAATCATGCTCTCCCAGTCCACACAAGAAGATCTGATGAGTTTTAAATAACTTGGTATGAGGTATTGCATTTCCCTGATCTGCTTGTGAAAGTTACTGAGTTCATAGAGTGATTTATTACACCTTATATCAAATAGGAATAATTAAAAGTAAAATAAAAACACGAGTCTCTAACATTATGTATTTTTTCTCTAAACATGCCACCTTTCTAAAGGTGTCTATCTTTATTCTATGGCTGGAAAATAGAGACCACAACATCAGTGTGAGCACTCAAATCAATGAATACTCACATCTCTCTGATGGCTTTTCATTCCATCCCATGCCAGGAGGGCACAAAGAACACAAACTGAGAAATGAGTACTGAATAGAAAAAAGTGGCATCACTAAATAGCTGTGCAGTACTATACAGTAGGCATGACTGTAATGAGCTACACAAATTGGCCAAGTGTAGGGCAGTCATAGCTATTGCCCATAGACAACAATATCAACATAGCTGGAAAAAATTGTGCCAATTAGAAGTAGCTTCAAATAACTGGTAATCAAAGCACAAAAGTGGTAATCAAAGCACAAAGTCACTCAAGATTAAAACCAACTACACAGAACAGAAAAATAAATGAGTGTCTATGGTGTACAGCAAGATGAAGCACAAACTGGGGAAAATAAAAATTGCTAATAAGTGCCACTACTACATAAATTAAGATGTAACACCCAAGCACTAGCTAAAATCAGTATGAGGGGGAAAGTGGCCTCAGATAGCAGCAACAGCTTATTTAAAATATAGAATCATAGAAACATAGGGCTGGAAGGGACTTCAAGAGGTCATCAAGTCCAGAAGTGCTAAGGCAAGACCAAGTAAACATAGACCACCCCTGACAAGTGTTTGTCTAACATGTCCTTAAAACACCTCCAATGATAGGGATTCCACAATATCCCTTGGAAGCTTATTCCAGTGCTTTACCTACCCTTATAGTTAGAAAGTTTTTCCTAGTATCTAACCTAAACCTCCCTTGCTGAAGATTAAGCCCATTACTTCTTGTTCTACATTTAGTGGACATAGCGAACAATTGATCAACATCCTGTTTATAATAACCCTGAACATATTTGAAGACTTATCAGGTCACCCCTCAGTCTTTTTTTCCCCAGGCTAAATATACCCAGCTTTTTAACCTTTCCTCAGAGGTCAGGTTTCCTAAACCTTTTATCATTTTTGCTGCTCACCTCTAGGCTCTCTGAAATTTATCTATATCTTTCCCAAAGTGTGACACCCAGATTGGACAAAGTGGTGAAATAACTTGCCCAAGATCACAAAGTCTCTAGCAGAGCCCAAAATATATCCAGATTTCAAGGCTTCCAATTCTGCATTTTGGACCTGATCCAAAGCCCATTGAGGCAATAGACAGACTACCATTGACTTCAGTAGGCTTTGGATCAGGCTCTTAAAGAATAAGGCCGTCTTACTATAGGAATGACAGTAAATGAGCATTACTGTAGAGTAATGCATTAATAGCAACAAGTGTGAAAAGCCATTGTAAGTAAGTCAAGTAGAACTAAGGTGATTAAAACAAGCAGAGGAAGGTTATGTTTTCTTATAACCACTAATATGTAAAATGAAGTAAAAGCAATCTACAAAGAAAACCAGAAATAAATAAAATGCTTGAATTAGAAAAGAGCATTTAAATCCTAATTAGAGAAGGCAGGGGCACAATAATATTCTGCAGAGTAGTGTTCCCTGAAACTTAAGGCATGAAGAATAAGAGCAGTAAAAGGACAGAGATCACCAGGAAGTATAACAGGCCTGTAAAAAGCATGACCCACATTGCCAAGTTCATTTATCCTTCATTTAGTAAGCCACAGTAGCTTCCCAAAGACCTCATGTAAAAGCAGACTTCGTCATATTGCAGAACACCTAAATGTTAATTTAATTTATCATCTTGCTTGATTTTTCCCCCTTTTTCTTTTTTGAATTTCCTGCTGCTGGCAGGTGCTGGATTGACAAGCTTGGGCTCTGAAGTCTTTAGCCACAGAAAAGTTGCAGCACAAACAGCTTTCCCCCACCATCCTACAACTTTAACCCAAAGAGACCACTTCTAGGGGTAAAAAAACACACCAGTCATTAGTGTCTGCTGTGAACCAGCTAGTACCTTTTAAGATGTGGACCCCTGTTCACTGAGGAGTGAACTGCAACCACCAGCCAATGAACAAACATCAGAAAGTAATATCTTGTAATTATCACCAGCTTGGTGAACTGGTGGCCTAAAAATAAAATGTTTAAATGATCAGCACCAATCTCCTAAACAATCCAGGCTCCCATCATGTTTGCTGAATATTCCAGACATTTGTAATATTCAGGACATCTGTGTTTAAGCAAGACATGGCTCTTTCTCAGGCTATTTTCTCATCACTTGACCCTGCAGTGAAACTAATAATGAATGTCATTTCGCAAACATAGGATGTAGGATCACCGTAGAATCAGCAAAAAGAGAAACTTAAGGGTAAAGGGATAAGTTCTTCTTCAAACACACATCTCCAGCATTAACAAAGGCAATACAGAAACTTGTTGGTCAGTGTAGCAGGGTCCTCAGTGGGCTGGGTGGGCTAATGGTTAGTGTCCACTCAGTTGTGTGGTACTGGAAGGGGAGCCTGGGACCACCCACTCCACTGGGCCCTGACTCTAGAAGAGTCAACAGCATTTAACCCTGGAGAGGGGAGGATGGACCCTCTGAGTTACCCTCCCTGGGTCACTTCTTATCATTGCTTCCCCTGCTTCTGGTCCCAGATAGAAAAATATAAAAAGGAAACCAAACCATCAGCCTCATCCGGGCTCAGCATACAGTCCTGGTACTTTAGCGAGGTGTTTCTATCCCTTTCGGCAGGAACTTGCAGAGTAGGTCTGTACTCCTTTCCAGCCTTCTGAGTTGGGTTACTGCCTTTTCAACCTTGGCTCCAGTTGGAGGGGCAGGGCTAGCCCGGCCCAGTATGGTCCTTTAATCTCTTCCATCCCAGTGCGGGATTTGTATATCCCATCACAGCCTGGTAAATTGATTTATGTGAGATTTTTTCCAAAGTTCACTCTAGTGTTAATGTGCCTCTACAATTAATTCTGGTACATCAATCATTGGATTGGAGAGAGACATCTTGTGTGTTACACTTATTCTGGGATATTGGCCACATCAAATTAAAACTACTGTATACAATAGGATTTCCTTGAAGTTTTGAATTTGTGGACACTCAGATTGTCTCCTTGGACTAGAAGACAATAGCAGTTGCCTTTTGTCTCTTGTCTTATTCTTTGATTATAAACTCTTTTGGACAGGAACTTCTTTTTCTATGAATAGGGCTCCTAGATGCTATGCTAATTCATTTAATAAATAATTATAATAATGGGTGTGTGAATAGCAAACTGATCCTCCGCTATGGTGAAATATCTTGATTAGACACTGCATGTTGACTTCAAGAGTGAAAGAGAGGAATACAATTTCTTAGAAATTTGCATCAGATAAGAGAGAGAGGATCAAAATGCCATATCAGAAATCCACCTGCGTTATATATTGGTGTAAACATCTGCTGAGTTCTGGCTGAAGTTGTCTGGTGCCACAAGTTTTCTTTGTCCCCATCTCCCCCACCCTCCACCCCCACCATCGGCAGGTAATATGCAAAACCACTTTTAATTTTGTCAACAAAAAAAATGGAATAACAAAGTAGAGCTGCCTGGAAAATGGTTTTCCTGTCTCATAGATATTTTCAAGAATTCAAAAATGTTCCCATCCTGAATCTGGACAGTCAAAAATCTTGAAAATTTTCATGAATCAGAAAATTGGAAAAAAAAGTTCAGTTCAGGTCAGTCAATATTTTGTTTTGATAATTTTAAAACATTTCATTTTTATTTTGAACATTTTTCTTTTTTCCTTTAACTTCTTTCAAAATGTTTGGTTTGAAATTAAATTAAATAGACTGAAAAAAGTCAGTTTGAATGGGAAAACTGGAATTTTTCATTTAGGAAGTGTCAAAGCAAAAGGTTTAGACAATTCTGAAATTTTTTCAACAAGTTTGGAGATTCGTTGAAACCCAACCTGTTTCAAAAAGACAAATTTGTGGTTTTTGATGAAAAATAATTCACTGAAAAATTCCCAACCGGTTCCATAACACAATCATTTTTTTAAATTGTAAATTCCTTGGGCAATACAAATAAACAAAAAGGCCATATTTAATTAATGAAAAATTCTGAATGCACAGTGGATGCCCTTAAATTTAAGAATGCTCCTTTTCAGGGAAGCTCAGGAATTCTTCTAAACAAAATCAGAAATGGGCCTGAAATGGAACAATGGATCCCTTTCTAAAGATTTGGGAAAACTCTGATTCAGATCCAGGTCCAGATTTAATTTCTCCTGCCCTTAGTTCTAGGAGCCAAACTGGAACACTGACTCCAAAACACCTCCCAAGTTTGGCATGATCTGAATTTTGTGAATCAGACTCCCATGACTGATATCTATCAAACACCTCTTTCCCTCCAGAATGATCACTAAAAAAAAAAATTCTTTGAGGGCCTTTTTTCTCAGACACAAATTCCATTCTAGAAATTATGGATCAAGAGAGACTGCTAGCCTATTTCACCTCTTCATAGTGAAGAAACCAGCTTCCCCAATCTGAGCAAATCTTGAAGACATAGCATCTGTATTGGAATTGCACAGCCAGAGCTAGGAAACCAATTTTTATGTAGTCTAATCTCCAGTACAAGAGGCTATAAGGCTCCTTCTTACACTGCAGGGACCATTTTATTTAGTCTAACACAGGGTGGGCAATAATGTTTTCAAAGGGGCCACTCCATGAATTTTGGTAAGTGTCGTGGGCCACACATTTCTGGGAGTGGGGACCAGCTGAGAGGTGAGCGGCTGTGGTCCATCTCACGACTGCACACTGGGAACACGTGGGAAACGGATGGTTGCTGCCAGGGTCCTGGCTGCGTGCCGGTACCTGGTGAGAGCCCATGCCTCCCTATGGATGGCCCTGATTGATGGGAGTCATAGCTGGCCTGACCAAAATGTTAAAATGGGCCGGAGGCCGTATTTTGCCCACCCCTGGTCTAACACCAGCTACCATGAGAGGTCTTGGGTTTCAGCTCTGGCAATCCCTATCACAATTCCAATGCTAAGTTTCTTTCCCATCATCAGATCAATCTATCCAGATCGATTAAATGGAAATAAAGAGATGCTCAGTCAGTCTGGAAGTTGATCTATTAAAACCACCTCCAAAAAGAGTGTAGTGCTGTGTCAACAGGTAGACATTTCCAGTCAGCGCAGCATAGTGGAGACAGCGCACTAAACCAAAATTACAAAGTCGACAGAAGTTATGTAAGCTACTCTGCTTGACTTGCATAACTCCCATTGATTGCTGCTGAATTTCACCGGCAGCATAGACCAGGCCTTATACATAAGACTTAACAGTTTCCCTGCTGTTCTTTACAGCAGCCACTGTGTAGCAGTAGAGCATAACCTTTTTCCCCTTGCTGCTAAAAGGCCAATATATTTCAACAGAGACAATCTCATGTGGAAGTGCTCAGACTTTCTCCTAGATTGCAAGCTTTTGGCAACAGGAACCATCTTTTCTGTGTGGGAGGGTGTCTGGGGGGCTTCTGAGCATAATGGGATCCTGATTCAGGCATCAGTATACTATCACAATAAATACTTTAAAGTACTAAGGCAGGTACGTAGAAGACAAACAGAATAGGGTGTGGGGAGGAGGTTGAAAAGAACAGGTTTATTCAGCTAGTTGGATAGGTTATTGTACCTTACACCAGAGAAGGCAACAGAAGGGGTTGGTGTATACTTATGGCTATAATTATAAAAAGCTTCATTAAAGAAGTGTCTTTCAAGAAAGAATTTGAGGAGGAGGATGGCTGAGCCAGGAAGGTGGTTCCGGGCATCGGGGCAGACTGAAGGTAAACATGGTCAGACAGGCAAAACTCAAATGGCTTGAAAAAACAAAATGCAATGCAATCCTCTCCAAAGAAGGCAGCAGACTAAACTTGGGGAAGTCTAGGCCAATGCAATGAGTAAAATTAAGTGCTGAAGTCTAAATAAACAAAAGTCCATTCTCTCAGCAACATAAAAGCTGGTGATTTATGACAGAGCAAGGAACAAGCATTTTAGTTATTTAAAATAAAACATTGCACATTTTCTCATATCTTAGAGATATGAGAAAAGCTCTTTGGTTTTTGTAAATTAGTCCTGATCAATTGTCTAAATAATAATAAAATGCTACTATTTGTATTATGGTAGTGTCTAGAGGCCCAAGCCGTGGATCAAAGATGCATGCCATGTACTATGTAGACACATATAAAGAAAAGATGGTCCCAGCCCCAGAGTATATGATGAGAAACAGCAGGTAGCTATAATGAACAGATGTGGAAGAATACAAGGAAATAGTGAGACAATTATGATTGGTGTAGTAAGCAGTGAGGTCACAGCACACTAGCTTAGCTGCCCCCTCAAAAAACAAAACCAAACTACTCTCCTAGACTAAGCCCATTTTATCAAAATACACGTCAAAATAAAACCAGGCTGTGGTTGGGGAATAGCGTTAAGCACAGTCCTGTGAAACACTGATAATGAAATGTGAAACCAGGCAAAATCATCTGGGTTTGGAGTTTTTCTGCAAACACAAAACTCACATTGGTTTGCAAACAGCCTTCAAATTTTGAGTAAACTTGGGTTGATTTTTTTGGTGGAAACTGTGTAAAGGACTAGGTAAAATGGAGCAGTTCTGCTTTGTGTTTTGGAGCTTTCAGTAGAAGATCAGCACCTTTTCTCTGGGTTGGAGTATGAGGAAAAGAATTCTGTCCTACCAACTTGTGCAGTGTTTCAAAGGTCAAAACTCATTTCAGTCTTTTTGTAGAGCAAAACAAAAATCACTCAGTGCCCTGAGGTCTCAAACTGCAAGGCACTGAGCAGTCTGGTTTGACACTGCAAACCTTTTAAGCACAAACTTATCTTTAAACATCATTAGCTACAATGACGCTGAAAGTGATTTGCTTAACTGGGGACTGAGCGCTGAACCCCTTACAGGATGCAATTCCCTGATTTATGCTATCAGTTCCTCACTTTCATGAGCAACAAATTCACACACATCCCATGCTGTTTAAGAATTTGCATCATATTGTAGTTTCCAAGTGAGAGCTGCAAGTTAAAGAAGTAATAAAACTGGGTAACAGATCAGTGAGAAATCAGTGGGACAGCAGAAGGGACTGAGAAAGTTGACAAGAAGCTCAACTAAAGTTATTAGTTACACACAAAAAGTGTAAAAATCCCCAAATATTGGACCCGATCCCACATTTCTTGTTGCACCCAAATCTCCTGTTGAACACTAAAGGAGAGTTTCAGGTGTGCATGAAATGTGGAACGAGGCCCTTATTGTACAAAAAGCACACAGTATTTTTCAAATAAAATAAATGGAGATTAAGAAGACATATTATCCTAGTTAACTTCTCCATAGGAATCTCTCTTCAGCTGGCTTTTCTTCATGTCTTCTAAACTGTCAGAAACTGTTTTTGATCTGCATTATACAGTGCAAACACAGACTGTTGTTATAAATGAGCATCATTTATATGGCCTAACCAAAAGTGTAACTTTTATTCTTACTCATTTATAATATTATACTGTATTCCACAATTTTGTAGCTGGAGAATTTGCCACAACATCTATTTGTTGCTTCAAAATCACTCTTTTTAAAAACAAAAAGTTTCTAGTCCTTAAGGCTCTAAAGAAAATCATTAAAACAGTGAAATGTTCCAGAGGGGTAACCATGTTAGTCTTTATACAGCAAACACAACGAGAGTCCTGCAGCACTTTAAAGACTAACAAATTTAATTTCTGCAGGCATAAGCTTTCATGGGCTGCAACCCACTCATCAGATTCAAGGAATAGAAATCAGATAGGGGGTGTATATATATATGTATATACATCCAAGGATAAGGAACAACAATGGGGTGGGTAGATATTAGCAAAGTCCATTCAGATAGAGTAGCTGAGACCTATTCACAACCACTGATTAGAAGGTGAGAATGTGGGAACAGTGTAAACTGATAGTCATGCTCCTAAGCCTAAAGCTTGCTTGGAAAAAAAAAAAACTCTGAGAAGTCTGAGTTGCCCCATTAAACTCTGTCTCTGAAAACTAAAGAGGACAATATAAACGTTTTGTTGTTGTAGCCCTGTTGGGCCCAGGATATTAGAGACAAGGTGGATGAGATAATATCTGTAATTGAACCAACTTCTGTGGGTGAGAGAGACAAGCTTTTGAGCTGCAACAGCAGTAGTTGGTCCAATTAAAGATATTACCTCACCCACCTTGTGTCTGTAATGCAAATGTTAACACTTAACTGTTCCACTGTTGTTCATTTTAGCAGTTGTATCCATCAAGTGTGCCTATTCCTAGCCCAACCTGCCTCCTCAGGTGGGGAAATCTATCATCAAAACAACTCTCCAAGTCCCTGTGATGCTATTCATTTTTTGTATTCAATTAAAAACTCCCATTGTAAATTTAAATGATGTTACTGCAGAATTTGCAGTGTCTCTCACCAGAATGCAGTGTTCTTATTGGAAAATATAGATCTAATTTGCCTCTGGTACAAGAGACCTTGGTCATAGTTTCTCTGATAGGTAATAAAAAGCTAGGATGTACTTATTAAAAAAACAGAAAACCTAATATTTGAGGGGGTGGGAGAGTTATGTCTATGAAATACTTAGGGAGAGATTAAATAAGACCTGGTAAGAAATATATAAATAAAAGGTATATTATGGCCCATTAAACATCCTTCATCAAGTGTGGGGAATCTCTCTTAAGCAGATGTTCTGTTATGAATTATTGTTTGTTTGTACCGGAGTCAAGTGACTGTAGAGGTTACCGTAAGTCTGCTCTTTCAAAACAAAACCAGATGTTGTGTGAATGATGGGTAGATGAAGATGATAGTTTTACCCACATTTTACACTATTTGTTTACCAGTCATAAATGGATATTCTGAGGATTAGCTAATGCTTGTACAGTGCTTAGAATTTATGTAACACTTCAGGAGCATCATCATTAAGACAAATAAACTCTCAGTTAGTGGGTTTTTAAAGTATTAATATCAGTCAATTCAAGGAACTATTAGTTGAGAATATTGGCACCAATCCTGAAAGGTGCCAACTCCCCTCAACACTAACACTTTATAAGGTTTTCATTGAAAGGAAATCCCTTGCAATGTACAAATGAGGGCCTTTTACAACCTCAGAGAAGATGATATCTAAAGAAAGAGTAAGGATGGAGTGAGTAAAGAGAGGGAGTGAGGTGAAATGGTGCTCATTTCCACTCTGATTAGTAGAGCTCTATGGAAATTCCTCCCACTTATGAAAATTTTTGACATTTTATTTAAAAAAAAATCAAAATGTTACAATTTTTAGCCACAACCCAAAAAAACCTTCAGCCAAAATCCAAAAATTTAAATTTGGACATGTTACCATGGTGCCTGTGGGAGTTGTAGTTCAGTTGCCTCGTGTCCCCATTCTGCTTTATAAGGTGGGCTCCCTGGCAAGGCTACATCTGACAAGATACACCATAGTCTCCCATCTTTCTGATCTGCTGAAGTGCTTCAAGGAGATGTAGTCTAGCTGAGAAACACAGCCAATTGTGGAGCATGATGCACCCAAATTACAACTCTCATAAGGCATCACAGTGGCAGTTCTACGTAGAAAATGTTCAAGTTTTGGCCAAAAATCAAAAACATTTCAGTTTCTGGCTGTTTGGTTATTAAATTAAAAGTTGAATTTTTCCATAGAAAGCAAACTTTTTTGTGAAAGTTTTCATTTAGTCAAAAACCCAATTTTCTGTCAAAACTGTTTCCAACAGACAATTTTCCACCAACCGAATCAATTATACTCCCAGACAAAAACTACATTAAAATGCAGGCAAGTTGAGCATATATATCAATAATGTAGGGTAAAATCCATTACAGGAATGATGTAATTATTGCAAAACCAAGCATGATCAATCCAGGAAATTGAGAGTTAAGGTTAAACTTAAAAGAAAGTCAAACATGTTAAAGAGATGGGTGATTTTGGGTGCCTGTTTGAGACGATTTAACACTTTAAAGGGGCCTGTGATCCAGAAATAGCTGAATAGCCATGCTATGAAAAAATCAGGCCCTTTGTAGTGTCTTAAGTTGGGATCCAAAAATCACTAATCACTTTTGAAATTCTTGATTCCCCCCCACCATATATTCAGATAATACAAAAAAAAACATATTAAAAGCATTCAAGTTAAAGAGTCGAGCACTCAAAAGTTAGGAAGTATCCGAATTAAAGTTAACTGTGCAACCTTAACTTGCACCCTTATGAATATTCATTATGATACAGTCTTTAATTACATGATCACATACTAGTGGTTTTTTTTGTTTTTGTTTTTATCATTGTTTTTACAGGACTCCTGCCTTATTCAGTGCATAGGATGGACAGTTCTCATTTAATAAACTCTTCAATATTTTGTTTTAGCCTCATTTTTCCAGGTGTGGCCTCAAGCCTTATTTCTTGCACACCTATTCAACACCTTGCTCATGGGCTTTTGTCTGGCACTCAGCAGTATAGTATCTGAATGCTTCAAAATGTATCTTCATAAAACCCCTGTGAGGTGATAGAATGTTATTATCCCCATTTTACAGATGATGAGCAGAGGAACAGAGACATTACAGTCAAAGGCACTCATAAATTTTGGGTGTCTAATTTGAGACATCTAGGACCAGATTTTTTGAAGTACTTAATATTATATTCAAAGTACAGCTCCCATGGACATCAGTTGCAGTTGTGAGACCTCAGTGGTCTGAAGTCAAACACTCATTAAATGAGGAATCCACAATTAATTACCGTCTCTGAAAAGTCTGGTTTAAGTGAGTTGCCTGGCATCACACAGGAACAGTGTGGTGGCGTCAAGGTTAGAATCCAGTTTCCCAGCGCAGCATTCCACTGCCTTAACCATGAGGCCATTATTCTCCTTTCTATGCAGTCCCCTGCCTCATTCACTATACAGCTTCCATCTTTCACAAAAAATAAAGCAGGGGCTCAGTCAGACAAACAATCTCCTTCACAACACAGCCTTGATCCATTCCTAAAGCAGGTCCACTTTGTGTACTGAAGAAGGTGGGAGGCCTATAGAAAAAACTAGTATGTGAATACATAGCTAAAGATATCATAATGCACATGGACAACCTCAATTCTTATATTTCCTAACTTTTCAATGCTTAACTTTGTACCCTTAATGTTCTTTTAACATTTTTTCTATATATAATTTCCTAGATTTTTATAAAATCAAACTGAAAAACACAGAAATTCCATCATGTGGCATATTATTGACACTTACATGGGTCATCAGTGGGGTTGAAATCTTTAGATCCAAGGTACAGACCTCTGCTTGAGATCTTGAGCTAATGGAGACTTGAGCTAATGGAGAAAATGATAGGAATAGTAGGTTGTCGTCCTCTATGTGGACCAGCATAATGGGGGGATAGTACATACACTTTGCCACTGGGTTTAACAGATATTTGCTCACAGTAGAGGAATGGTGAGACTCAGGCATCTTGGGTTCCATTCCAGGCTCCAGTGGGGAGTGTGATCTAGGTGACACAGCCTTTTTGCCCATTTCCCTCAATTCTAACCCTTTTTATTCCATCTCCTTCAACTTTTCCCTGGCCCCGGCTTGTCTTTTCCCTCACACAAGTTTCTTGTCCTAATCCCATTCTACCCAGTCCTAGTTACCCCCTTCAATCTCTTGTCCTCCCTTCATCAATCTCAGTCGTTTTGCCCAGCCAGTTACATTTCTCCCCAGCTGCTTGTCAGACCTATCTCTTCTCCTCCCCTTTTGCCCATCCCCCCACTGATTCCTAGTCCCAGTCTCCCTGACCAGCCAGGCTCCTCCCTGCAACTGTCAGTCATTTTCTCTCCCTAGGGTTGCAACGCTTCAGGCTTATCCTTTGGCCTCCAGGAATTAAAGATTAATCTTCAATTAAAGATTGCCATGTGATGAAACCTCCAGGAATACATCTAACCAAACTGGCAACCCTCCCTCTCCCTCTTGCACCAATCTCATCAGACTCCTTTTCCAAATCTACTTCTTTCCCCCCCCTCTGGTCTGGCTTTTGTCCCCTCTGAATTTGATCAGATGTCTTCCTCCTCCAGATTGACTGGGTACCAGCAGGGATGAGGGATCACCGAGAGCACAGGGCCGATAGGCTCCCTACTCTCAGTTCCAGTGCCAGGCCCCTACTGGTGAGGAGCAGCTGGTGGCAGCAATTACAGGGAAAGTCCTATTTTATCTCTCTAGCCCTGGTCCGGAGCATACTCAGTTGCTCATGTGCAGTCTTGTCAGCACTAGGAGCTGTGAGGGGATGGAGAATGCTGAGAGGATGGACTTTGGAGATTTTAAGATGTTAAAACCTAAGAAGAGTCTATACATGTTCAAACTCTGATTTTTTCAAAGGCTTATAAACTTGTCCAAATTTGGACAGATTTTTGTGGGGATGGCAAAAGGCACATCCATGGCACAAAGACCTGCCCTCTTACCAATTTTCAAATCCTTGCTCTAAAACGGAGGGCCCTACAGCATTTCAAATAAAAGGTCTCTATCTATTTTTAACATGTGGAAAACAATGTATTTTTTTCCTAGCCTTATTCTTGGAACCAGCTGAACTGTTCGGCTGAAGTTTCCCAAAACAAATTCAGCCTGAGGTAGACACCCAGCAAGGAAAATTTTAGTGCAGCCCATAAAAATTTAGCAAAATTATGAGCAACTGAGAATAGAGTCTTATAATGGGAAGTATTAGGCAACCTTAATAAAAGGAAACCCCACCAACCCCCACCTATAACTTCATTTTATAAACACACAGAGCTTCATAACAGAGAATCCTACAGTCTCTGACTTGTACAGTATACCAGAGATGCACGTACATACGTACGTACAAATGTACGTGTCTGTGTCAGCACAGAAATTATATGACCAATCTCAGTCTCCTTTGAAGCATGATTAAAAGCTCTTGCATCAGAGGATAATGGTTATCTAATTCATCATCATCATTTCTCCTAGACATCAAAGGTGCGTTGCGACAAACCCCGCCATAGTGCGTGCCGTATTGGATCGTATGTCCCTACATACTTTGCCCCCTTGGGGTAGGGGGAATGGAAGTGCAGTGACTGAAGACATTTTCCTAGCTATTAGTACTTCACCTTCAGCTATATGGCCACCATTACCATTGACCTAAAGGATTCATCCAGTGTGGGTGACGAAGACTCCGCTGCTGCCCGGTCTCCACCAGATCCTCGTTCGCTGTCTGTTTCAGGGTTCATGCCAGGTCCTCATGCTACCATAACAGCTAAGGGGAACAGGCCCCACCATATTTTGCCCTGTCAAGCAATCCCCTACTTTGATCATTGTCCAGTCCCCATGAAGTAGGACATGAGGTTGGGCTTTTGGGGATTGCCAAATTCACGCCTATATTATATTTTTCCTTAAATTCCATCTTAAAAATTTCATTTTGCCATAAGTCTGACAGTTTTTTAAAAAACAATTGTCGTATAAAGGGTGCAATTGTATAACAAGGTCCTTCTTCCTCTAAATTCTACATTGCTGACCATAATGGCAACCCTCAAAGATTCATAATCACTGACTGAATGGTGAAGGCAGTACTTGTTTACTGAAGGTCTCCACCCTAGTCCTAACACTAGCCTGAGCTTTAAGCCAGCTCTTTAAAAAAGCAGGTTTAGTTGCAACCAATGTCTTAAATCCCTTCTTCCGTTCATATCTAGACTTTATTTATATAACAAACAAGATGGACAATGAATACAGAAGTAAATCTTTTAAAATCTCTACTATTTTCTCATCTTCACGCAGTGCTTTTCATCTTAAAGATTCCTAAAGTACTCACTATATCTATGTCCAAACTCATACAAAAACTGAATGTTACTTATTGTGCCAAATTCAGCACTCAGTTATACTTCAAAGGAGTTAGTACAGATAGACACTAATGTAACTAAGAGCAGAATTCGGCCGACTAACATTTTAACCTAAATAAATATAAGCACACAAAGGCAGAGGGGCCTGACTGGTTAGAAAATACAATTTTGAACAAAAATCTGTTGTGACTGCTTAGTATCCATTTTCACCAGGTCCTGCAAAAAGCCTCTCAGCCATTGCCTGGCATGAAGAATTTTGCAATGGTAAAGCACAACCAAAGCTCTTTCCAACCTTTTACTTCAAGAAAGAAATATATAGGAATAACTTTGACAACTAATGAAGTGCAGCCACCCCTGCTGTGAAGCACAGCTGTTTAGCAGCACCCTGCAACATTATGCAATAGCTTAAGATGGGAAGTGAAGACTCTAACCCCAAATGAAACAGCAGGGGAAATTTACAATGGCAAAATGTAATTACTGCAATTGGAATTTGTCCTGAACAGAGAGGTTAAAGCAGTTCGATAATTCTGCTGAAAAGTCTTTTTCATTCATGTTTCATATAAAAGGAAAATGAGCTCTAATTTAGTGTAGTAAGTGAAGATTAAAAAGGAACCATGTGATTTTTACGGTTGGTTTCATGTTTAAGTTGATAAGAGTTCCAAGTACATCTGTGAGAGGATCCGGGATTATTCATGAGGCAGGTGCTTGAATGACGTTACAGTTAACATTTGGCATCACCTTCTCGTTGGTCAAATCCTTTCACACCCTTCTTAAACAAAGAGCTGGCACTAGACCGCACTCGATTGCGTAATTAGCCGAGATTATGTATTTTTCAAAAACCCCTGTGCTACCAGCAGGAAGCTCTGGAAAGGAAAAAGGTTTCCATGTGTCACTAAGGTTCAATAAAAGGATCATCATCAGTTAGTCAACACAGACACTTTAGACCCAGCCCTGCAGTCCTTGGAGTTCGCGTGCAGGGGGTGGGGGAGAGGAGATAGCTCCTGGATGAGTCAATGGAAGTTTTGCCTGAATGAAGACCACAGGATCAGGCCCTAAAAGGTATGTATAAACAAACATTCAGGCTAGGTCAAGAATGCTTTTAAAATTCAAAAACACATTTCACCAAGTTTGAACAGGAAATGATAAATGAATAAAAATCTAACCTGGCTCAATACCACAGTGCCAGGTGGTTGCCAGACTTTTCAGCTCTGAGTTATGGTAAGTAGAATAAAAACACCATGTTTCAACACAAGCTATTGTTTGAAATTCACTTAATGAAAATGTTCCCCTTGATATTAGGACTTGCATTTTTTTAAAAATACAAAATTTCAGGGTATAAATTACCCCAGAGTGACTCTGTCAAGTTGAATAAGCCACTGCAGCTACAGGTTTGTCTTTACCACCAATTCAGCACACTAAAACAGATTGCATTTCTCTCATTCCTGCTTTGAATTTAGAGCAGTTGTTTTTATTATTGTCTATGTTGCGTTCCACATTATTAACTTAACCTGCCTCCATGACTAAATAGTTGCAATCCCCACAGAGATACATAATCCCAGAGCTTTCAGATTCCTGCTGTTAAGTAAAAGAAAATGATAGTATTGTGAGTTGAGACACCCTCTCGACGGGGGGGGGGAAGCATTTTCACCAATTTTTATGCAATCCTGGATGTGTCCAGGAGACAGTCAGCAGATAAGACACATGCTGGAACAAATCTCCTTTCAATTGCATACCACTGCAGCTTTACTGTAGATGAAGTTATCCTCCTTTATTAAACATCTTTGTCATCAGCTAAACTGATGAGGATGGATAGTCAGTGGAAATCAAGACAAAAGCTTCCAAACCAAGTTCAAAGTGACATCAAATAGATGTTTTCAAAATCTTTCAGTAGCTTTTTGAAGATACATATTAATGCAGAAATGGCCTGAAAATGCATTCCTTGCACTCCCCGAACTACCTCTGAAGTCAAGGAAGATAGGATAAGGCCCAGGAATAAGAAAGACAATAGCTCTCAATTTTTAACCTTTTATCCTTTCTTTTATGATGCAAAGCTAAACATCTTGTGTGGGCCAGAAACAGATCATGGGAAATTAGTGGATTAGGCACTGTATGTAGAGACTGGGTCTTGCATACTCCATACCAGTATGCTATGGTACTAGTAGCATTAGTGTTACTTAACAGACTGATAGTTACTTGTCCAGAGCAGAATGTAAATCCAAAAGGAAGGATTTTATAGATTGTATTCCATAAGTGAGTTTTTGTGGCACTCTGGTTAATTACACCAACACATTTGAATTGTTTAGCTGTTTAAACAGTATTACATGATAGCGGGCTGAAAACAGTTTAAAAGTAGAAGCAGAGACTATCTAGGTGATGCTAACTTGTGAACAGCAATCACAGATATACTTAGGCTGAGTCTACACTGACGGCGGCAAATTTGCTGCCGTCAGATCGATTGCTCTGGATCAACTGAGCGGTCTGTGTAGACCCACTCAGTCGATCCAGCAAGCGACGCAGGAAAACCACCCCAGTAAGTGGCGTAGCGCAGTGTGGATGGCACGCAGAGGAGACGCCGCGAAATCGATGGGAGATACACAAGTGATTTACGTCACTTGCGTATCTCCCGTCAACTGCCACCGAATCCCGAAGGTAAGCGTAGACCAGGCCTTAGTGTTGCCTTTATCTTAATGCACAAAGCTAAGACTGAACAGCTGCATTCCACCCTGCACTGAAATACCATACAAAGACATCAGGTTACCAGATTTTCTGGTTCAAATTTTCCCCAAAAGGATTCGCAATATTTACATATACATTAAAGAGATGATGTATTTCTGAAGTACTTCGCTGTGGATTTTTCAGAGTTTCAAAGTAATGTATGTGATTAACATTAGGGCAGAAATAAGCATAACTATTTTAAATATCATTTGATAAAACAGAGTAAGTTTTACAAAAAAATGGCAAAGAATTTCCCTGCTACTTAAAGGTAGTCTGACCTAGGGCATCCAATGTTGGAGAGGGAGCCAGAAACTCATCTTCTACTCCGGCTGCTGATACGGACCTGCTATATGGCCTTAGACAAGTCTCCAAAACCACGGTTAAAAATTAGGTGCTTAATTTTAGGCAACAAAACTCATGTAGTTACCTCAGTTAATAGCTTGATTTGAAGATCTCATTATGTTTTACCTCATTAATACAAAACTATTTTAAGGATGGCAGTTTTGCTTTACTTGTCCTGTTGAAGTGCTTTTTGTATGCCTGGGTGGTCTTTTAAACATTGGAACTGTTTGCTTCAAGTATTTATAGTGACCCATACAGAGGCCAGGTTAGTACACAGTACCAATATCAGGAAAGGGGCAAGGGAGAAGAGGTAGAGTAGAGAAAATTTGCAATAATGGATTCTCCCATCAATACAGGTAGTCGACCTCCCCGAGAGGTGGTAGGTAGGTCAACAAAAGAATTCTTCTGTCAACCTAGCACTGTCTACAGGGGGACTTAAATTGGCTTATCTGTGCCATTCAGGCATGTGGATTTTTCACACCCTCTGAACAACATGGTTATGACAATCTACTATTTTAGTGTGGACCAGGCCTAAAAGGGACTAGGAAAACTTGCTGCAAACAGAACATTTGGGATGAGCTATTAAAAAGCAATTGTCACATGGAATCTATGACAAAAGCAAAGTCCCTCCTTACTAGACCAACATGTGATGCTTTATTACTTACTAAAGTCTGACTAAGAGCTGAGGGACACCCTCTGATATTGATTTTTTCCCTCATGTTGGGACAAACTGTTTTATTAACTTCATAGAAGAATGAAAACCATCCTATGCTGAGTGGGAGTGTGATGTGCAATACAGAATTAGGCAGGGGAAAGATAGGTGGGAACAATGAAGGTAATTTCTTTGCTCTGAAGCACAGTATGTTTATTTCCTCTACTGAAATGGAGAGTTTTGAACATGAAGCTCCATAGATTTAGTATTTCACAGTTTTTCCTTTGCTACATCCTTAGAGTAGATTTCAGCAATAAAGATTAATTTATTAATGGATAGATTTGGAAATATTGCTGCATTTTGAAAATAATATGGTTTAAATAGGCCTGCAGTCTAGTTACTCAACCTCGATGTTCTTCCATCGTTCTAGCTGCATCTATACTGGGAATTAGGTTGGTCTAACTCTGGACTTGACACCACTGAGTGGCATAACTAGGTTGATTTAAATTTTAAGTGTACACCAGGACTTAGATAAAGCTACGGGCCATGTTGTTCTGCTTCCAGTGTGTGTCTGCTTGGCTTTAGCTCTGAGTTCTCTCTCTCTCTGTCCCCGTGTCACTCCTTGTCCTGTGTCTGTCCACCTACCCATCCACCCACCCAAACAATACCCAGTTAAGCCCCTCCACTCACAAGTGGAAATGCCTGGGCAGACTGCATTATGCTTTGTTTTCAGTGGGGTTTCTCATCTGTCTTTTACAGTTGTCTTAAATGAAGCAAGCATTCATACCCATTGGTTTCAATGAGGGTTAACTCAACCTATAACTAGATTTAACCAACTCATAATAATTTTACAACGTTGGATTGGACTGATATCTGACTTTACATCTGACCAATCTTACATCACATTTTATCTGGCTCTTTGCAGTTAAATGGACATGCAATGTCAAATTGAGCCCCACATAGGTTTTGGAACAAACGTTCACAAAACCTACTGCAGATAAAGAGGTTTCATTAAAAAAAAACAACAACATTTTAATGAAACAATTATTGAACAAATAAACATGCTCCAGTAAACATTGCAGCTTTGTGTTAATGTATGAAGAAAAGTGTAATTCACTCAAAGTAAACTTGACTACTCTATTTGCATTTGTTGAGCTCAGAAAAATGCGAGAGCTTAACAAACAGCATAAATAATGAAAAACAAACATTTAACAATCCTTTAAGTTTTAATAATTTAAAGTGCTGTTTAGTAACAGGTTAGGACTTTAAAAAAAACCCAGGTTTAAAATAGTTCAAACTTCACTATATGTATGATATTTACTATAATTCCAAATAATGTATTTTATATGAAGATTTTTCCATGGCATTTATCTGAGCAGATCACAATGAATTTAGCCTCAAAAATCTCTGTGAGCTCAGAGAGAACTAGCTCTATTTTACACATGGGGATCTAAAGCACAAAGATTCAGTGGTTTTCCCACTCAGAGATCTAACCAGTGTGAGTCTGATCATCAAAACCATTCCAGCTTCATATCACAATCTTATGCTTTTTATTTTTCTTTTTTGCCAGCTTCCAATGAGATGAAACCTATGCGCGCTGAAAACAAACTATCATTGCCTCAAGATAAGCAGGTATCACAGGCAGAATTTCTGATGTTCCGTCCTGATCACAGGGCAAGTTTTGAAGCTGTGGTAAAAAGTTAGGATGCTGGTTTGTATAACTTAGGTACAGTATGAATTTCAAAGTCAACTCATACTTGACTAGTCAAGGGATGCTATCCATAGGCTTCTGCTGTGTCCTATGTTTTCAATAAGAAGGGAACACAGCAGAGGATTGTTGTCACTTTCTAATTCACAAAGAGACAAAGACAAGTTTTCATCCATAGTATAAGATTAGCTACCTTTCTTGGTAAAATGCTTTGAGATTGAGGCATGAAAAGTGTAATAAGAGTTACAGTATTATTCAATATTTCTGCTGACTGGTCATTATAAAATAGGTGGGACAATCAGCAACACTCTGGAAGGATGTACCTTAGTTTCCAACCACCACTGAACATACTCATTCAGCTAATTTAGTCCAGTCTAATGAAGAGTGGAAAATGATGTCGCCTGCCATTTTTCATTTGTTTTACAGATGCTAAAAAAAAGCACCAAACTGAAGCATCAGGAAGTACATGGGATTTAACAGCTGAGAAATTGAAAGTTCCTAAATAAACAGCTAAACTCACCAACACAAAATCACTGAAATAAGAGACTGCCAGGAGTTATCAGTACCTTGCACAGTTTTCAGAAACACATCCTTAGTTTTTTTCCTGCATTAACTTCCCTACAGCCTGCACCTCCTTTTTGCAGGACAAAAAAAGTGAGAAAGCAACTATGTTTGCCTTTTTTCCATGTTTCAGATTGTTCTCCTGTCCCTGATTCCACGTCCCATTTTGGGAACGATGAGAAATATTCCTCTAGTGCTACAAACCAGCAGGACAATGTCCATTCTTTCATCATGACTGATGATAAACATTGGGTACAAATCAGGAAAAGTCAAATTCCTAGAACACTTATTTTAAAACTAGTCCTAAAATATTTCACACTTTGACTTCTAACAGCACAGAAATCTATGAGCCACATGCTACTCTTATGTGGCTCTCCTTATATACGTGCCTAGAAACACCATAAAAGAGTGTGCCGTGGGATTAAAGTAAGCAGAGTGATTGCCCCACCCTCAGCACACCTGGTAGGGGTCCACCTTCTAAATTAGTAACTAATCCAAGAAGCATATAGATGTGGAGACATTACCGTACATGGAACACAAAACTGCCTGGAGGCTCTTGACCTCAGCACAGTTCCCTTTTAGTATGGCAACATGGGTCTTGGAAATCAAACTACCATGCATTCCTATTATCAGGGGCACGCACACCCACCCTCTCTGGTAGAGAGGGAGATTTGCAGGTACACAGGATAAGTTACTGCAGTTTCTGCAGCTGTAATTTGCAAGTGGGTGAGAAGCTAAAGCTCATGATGGACTCTAAAGGAGTGTGCCTTAGAGCCTGACTACTCCATAGTTCCCCAAATCTGTAAAGATATTGAGCAAATGGTTGAAATTCAGAGAAGAGCAGCAGAACTGATCAAGAGACTGGAGAGATGGATACATGGAGAGGTGATTAAGAGAGGTAAATATGCATATCTTGGTTACAAAATAAGGAGCAGAGAATGGCTTTAGGAAGAGGAGGACCATGCATAAAAGTCTATAAATAATTTAAAGTAAGGAAAGAGATTACATAGCTCTAGCAGTAATCGGAAAACGTAGATATAATGGCTCATAGACTCATAGACTCATAGACTCATAGGTCAGAAGGGACCAATATGATCATCTAGTCTGACCTCCCGCACAAGGCAGGCCACAAAACCCTACCCATACACATTTATAACAACCCCGAACCCATGACTGAGTTATTGAAATCCTCAAAAGTGAGATTTGAAGACCTCAAGCTGCAGGGAATCCACCAGCAAGCGACTCATGCCCCATGCTGCAGGGGAAGGCGAAAAACCTCCGTGGCCCCTGCCAATCCGCCCCGGAGGAAAATTCCTTCCCGACCCCAAATATGGCGATCAGCTAAACCCTGAGCATGTGGGCAAGACTCACCAGCCAGCACCCAAAAAGGAATTCTCTGCAGTAACTCAGTTCCCATCCCATCCAGCATTCCCACAGACCATTGAGCAGACTTATCTGCCGATAATCCAAAATCAATCGCTCAAATTAAACTATCCCATCATAACATCCAAAGGCCATTGAAGTAAATGGAAAGACTCCCATTAAGTTCAATAGGCTTTAGATCACACTCTCAGGAGGACGCTGATGACCGTGAGATCTATTAAGACATGGAATATTCTCCCAAGGAGAGGAGTGCCAACACCATGACTTGGGTGTTTTAACCAGAAAAATAGGACAAGGCCTTGTTTATGGACTATAGGATCTAAGCCTGCGTTGAAATGGAGATGGGCATGTTAAATACCCATTCAACTGTCTGTAAAATTATATATCTATAAAAATATGGTTGAACACGGGCACTTCTACAGTCCTCTATATGTAAAAATTATGGGAGAAATGTCATTGTATGAGAAATTATATTATAGTGATGCTGTGATATCTAAAAAAGCCTTCGAGAGCAATCCTGCTTTTATCGAATGCAATGGAAGTTTTGTCAAGGATTTTGACGGGATATGGACCGCGGTCTCAGCACAAGCTGATAAAAGAATGGAAACTATTTGACGCAATGTTTGTAGAACATGGTGCTGCTCTTAGCAATGGCTTTTTCCATGCACCAAGCATTAAATCATGTACAAGTTCGTATTTACAATGTCATGTAATTTTAAAGCAGACGCTGGAAAAACAAGGAAGGTGACTCTCAGCATAAATTGTACTGGACAGGCTTTCCAGAACCTCCCCCTGTGAAGCTATGCAATGCATACGTTGCCAGAATAAAAGCAGTTAGGGGGACATCCTCACTCCTGGTTTGTAGTCCAGAGCACATCCCGGCAGCAAAACAAACTTATAACTCAGAGCTGACGCTGTGTGTGTCAGACAGACAACATCAAGTTAAACAGCAGATATATTTATTTCAATGTTTAGAAATTACCTTGTTACATATACATGTCTTGCCAGCGAATAAAGGGGCTGGTGTTATTGAATGATTTTCCAGGAGAGAACATTACAAATTATTGCCCTAATTATAAAAACACAATCACTGATGGAGTAGGATTTTTTTGTTTTTTAAATGTATTACGGCTTACAACTACATGAAACCCTCACTCATCTTTAAAGGAGGAATCTTGCATTGTTTTCCTAAAGGAATGCCATCAAATTGAAATCTAGAGCGTTAAAAGCATTTTTATGGGCCTGGTTTAGATGCATCTCTACATCCAGACCAACTAAAAGGTTATTTTAAGCTGATTTAATTAAGCTGGTGCAACTTTATGTACGTACATTCTTAAAAATCTGTTTAAACCTGGTTTATAGCCAGTTTTAAACTGAAAAGTGTACCCATTCAGGGGTCCGTACTGTTCAACTAAGTGTTTTCCAACTGATTTAAGTTGTATTGGTGTAACCTCTGTGTAGACAAAGCCATGCTCTATGCATGTTACAAATCTCCCTCTCTGTTGATTCACAGAGGAATGAGCTTTTATCTGGGAGTCAAGCTATTGTGGGCCTCAGACCCTTTGGATGAACTGTCTTTGTCCAGAAGCAATATGTAATCCACTTCTCAGTGTGTGTAAACATGGCCCTGTGTGCCCAACCCACAGAGCATATGGGCCTGACTATTACCGTGACAGCTAGCAATCTTTGATTCCTTATCTCTGTGACTGAGGGCAATTTCCTGGATAAAACTTAATAATGTAAGTTAAACCTTATTGAATATAGTTTAAGTATTTGGGAGCTCATTGTATTAAAAATGCAAATGTTTATGTACGATTGTGGAATACATGGAACTACTTTGGAGGAAGACAGGCCCATAGCCACCAAAATTTTGTTCAGTGTACATCAAGTCCACCTTCACAGATTCTTCCTCATAGTCCTGTCTCCACACCCTCAACCTCTGATCTCCCTTCCCCATGCCACTTCCCTAAATAGACTTTCCAGCTTGTCTACCTTGCTAATGGATCCTTTATCAGCCATCTCCCAGTCGACTCCTGGTTTGTCACTGATTATCTACTGCATCTGCTCCAAGGATCTTGCCTTACTCCCTCCCCTTGCTGAGAATGGAGTTATTGGCATATGCAGTATTACAATTGACTGCCTTTTTTGTTTTAACAAGAAGTAGCTTTCAATGTGTAATGTCCCTTGGGTAAAATACTTCTTCCCTCTCCAAATATCCAATCAGCTCCACAGTCTTCTAATTTCCAACCAACAAAAATCACCTCCATGCTTCCAAATCCATCAGTCCCTCCTACCCTGATCCTCTGTTCCTGTACCTTCCAACCCACTGTATACATCTCCCTTCTCAGCACCTCATGGTAACTTGTGTAGGCAACTTCCTTACCTGGTAGCTGTCCCTTGAGACCATCAGTGGTATTGTCAAATGGGTCATCCTACAGCCTGTCTTGTGTTGGGTGAGTAGCTCTCTTATGTGGTTGTGTCCATGATCACCACACTGCCTGGGAAAAGGTTCTTGGGGGGACACTCCCAATTCAACTGTCTTATTTTACACAAAAAAAGCAAGCGAGAGAGGGAGAGAGAAAAGGATCTTTCACTCCCGTCATCTTTCCACTGCAAAGTAGTCACACAGCTCTCAATTTCTTTTGAATCTTATTAATCAGTTTGCATTGGTTACATGTTCTAGGCTATCTAGGCAAAGAAGAGAGATCAAGATCTAATTTTAAAATAGGAGAGCTTTCTTTACAGAGCCTTTTAATGTGGGACCCATGTGAGGCCCCTCCAGTTTGTCAGTGGAAAAAATAGTGAAGCTGGAAAATATTAATTTGCTGTATATGGTCAATGAAATTTTTCTTTCTATGCAGTAGAAAACCTTGTTGTCTAATTTCTCTCTCTCCTCCCCTCCCCTCCCCCCACACCCACCCCCTTTTGAACATTATGGTTTCAAGAAACTTGCAGCGAGTTCTCTTTACCCTTCAAAGTAGTAGCATATTGTGCTACAAAAGGGAGTCAGATAGTTGTTTTTACATCCTATCCTTTTGTGCTTGAAGTGTAGACTGGGCAGTCCTACAACAGATCAAGAAAGTCCAAAATGGCACATGTAACATTGCTAACATTCTTCTACTTTCTGTGTATGAACAGAGTAGAACAAAGCACCATTGAACCGAGACATTTAAAACAGTTCACAGCATAGGGAAGCTTAATTTAGAAGCAGTTGGGAATATATGGGGTTGATTGTCAGAGCTGCTGAGCACCTACAGCTTTCAGAGTTCAGGTAGGGCTGCGGGGGCTCAGCTGCTCTAAAAATCAGACCCACCTTATACGCCTTTTGCTTCTTTTTAAAGGGAGTCTTGGATTTTCATTCAGTAGCTCAGAGGCACATCAACGCTAAGGGTCTGGAAGCTGTTGAGGCCTTAATCAAGAAATTGTTTTGGGAGGGGAGTTTCTGAATCTTGCCCAGTCAGTTCCGCGGAGATGAGGTTATAAAACCTCTGCTTCATGATGGTTAAATTCTTCTAGAGAAATAATGCTCCTTAAGGTCAACAGTGGAGAGCACTGCTCTGTTTATCTGCCTAGCCACTAAGAGCGTTATGCGACTGTTACAGAATAGTACAAAGAGCCTTAAGTACAGTTTGTGAAAGCCCTGGGTCGTTTAGCGTGAGGCAAAGAGATCAGTACATTTTGCTTATATATGTACACTACCGCTGTGGTAGCTGAGCACCTGCTCAGAAGTTCAGAGATGACACACAGCCCCAGTTTTAATCTAAGTACAACTTTTTAATTAAAAAGCCTCAACCCCCTCACAAATTACTAAACTGAAAGAAGTTTGGTCATTTACATTGTCTCAAAGACACATGTAGGAATTGTACTGGAGTATGAGGCCTAGGTAAGCATTAGAGTAGAGGTCCCCAGACTGTGGGTAACACCTAGAACATTCAGGGGGGCACAGCAGGGCCCAGGCCAGCCTACATGGGGGTGGGAGGGAGAGCCACCTAGCCCTCGTCTGCCCGCAAGCTCAGCTCCAGCCCTGGCACCAGCCCATGGTCTTGCTCCTAGCCCCAACGGCAACCGTCCCCACCCCACCCCCCGATGGTGGTCCCACTCCTAGCCCCAGCTGGGAGGGATGGGGGCATGGATAGAGGTAAAGGGGGGAACACAGGGGTAAAAGGTTTGGGGACCACTGCATAAGAGAAACCCACACCAAAAAAAATCCACACAGATGTAAACACACTTCTGTTTATTACCTATGTATTTAGAGTAAATGTTCACGTAAAGGTGTCGATTAAAATGCAACATAGCATGACCATTTATGCTTTAAAGAAGGCTTGGTGTCTGAGGACACCCATAAATAATTTTAAACACTACTAATTCTCCTCTTCAGCGAAGACTTTGTAACAAACTGTGACTTCCAAAATGTTGGAACATTCCTTGCCCTTTTCCTTCCCTCCACATTAATAGTGCTGACTGCTGATCAGGACTGCATGAAGCAACAGATACTCAGCAGTGCTGCTTACAATACTTCTGTCATCATGCAAGGAGATACCTCGGACATACTAAAACAGAGAGAGTACAGAAAGAGCAGCTAAGGCCAGATCCTATCCTCATTGAAGTCAGCTAAATTCATCTGAAATAATCAATATTATAACCTGGGAAGAGTTGGGCCCCCTGGGAATGTTGCGATTGACATCAATGGGAGCAGGATTTAATCTTTGTCTCCTAACTTGAGGATCCAAAGCTAAAATATTAAAACCGTGTTTTAGTGGTTTTCTAGAGCTGGTCAAAAATGTGGAAACAATACACACACAAAATCATTGCAATCTCCCCCTCCCCCCCTCTTTTTTTTTCAAAATGCCAAAGAATTTGTTGAAATGTTAAAAGTTGCAACCGACAACATAGCTAGTCAAAAAACTGGGAGGCCATTTTATGAAACTTCTCCCCCGCATCAAACTATTAATAAAAATTACAGGGCTGTATCTATAAGGCAGGTGTTTTTCCATTAGATTATTTTATCTGCCTCTCAGCTGTTCCTTCCCACAGCCTCTCTCCTTTAAGAAGAACATATCCTAAAAACATTCTCGTTCAAATCCAAATGCACAAACCCATCATTGTGAGAGTGGGTTTCAAGTTAGACAATAAGGAATAGCTAAACTTATTTTGTCTATCAATACAGAGTACACAGACAGTATCTGTGCACTGTATAGAGAATAAGGAATTGTTAAGGGATGAGAACGTATAAATACTTATTTGCAGATTTATTTTTTAACATTACAATAGTTGCAGGGGTGCAAAGAGAATTTTGAGTTTTAGGTGTGTATATATTACACATGCCTCTTATTTATCAAATTAAATCCCAGGGCACTAATATTGTTCTGAATACACAGCTATTTGAAGATATGGAATGAAAAGAAGCTAGATTTAGCAACGGTATGCCCAAGGTGGCACCACAAAAATAAATACTTGTTGGTGCCATTGCAATAAAGATATGCCCCAAATCATTACTCTCGTCAGATTTTTATAGCTGTATTACATTTACTTTCACTTTCAGCCTACCTCTTAAATAAAATTTGAGCCCTGCAGTGCACTATCTTCTATGAACGTTTTATAAGCACTTCTACATCAGTAAATATTTGCTCGTTCCATGGTACAGGTTAGTCTGGCTTTTAAGAAATGTAAGTAAACACTCCAACATTATTGATTAGATAGGAAGTGGTTTATGTTTAAAAAAATACAACTGGAGAAATTTATCTACATACACTGGCCCCAATCCCAGGCCTTGCTCTGGCCACTTTGTCCCATCCCATCCACAGAAAGCAGCCCTAAAAAAAAAAACAGATCCAGCCTGGGCAGGACCTCGCCTGCATAGGGAGATATTTGGATGGCACAGAGTAGCCAGAGTAATTCTTACACCGCTTCTCCACTCCCTATGTCAGAATAGCAGCGTTGGCTGGGGAAAAAAAAAAGAGGGGCCTGCCCCCCAGCTATCCCTGGCTGCTGTAATGGCTGTAATGGCCCTTTGCGGCTGCTGCATTTTGGCACAGAGTAGAGCAGTCTTTGGGACTCTGAGTGGTGCTTGAGGTGACCCCAGGATCCTTTTGTGTTCCCCATTCCTTAGCTGTGGTAATTACTCTTTGGCCACAGCTGAGGCTCTAGCCGACAGTTCTCATTTGTAGAGATGTTCATTTTCCTTCTGTTCAAATGGAGTCAGCACCCATGTGACACTTCAATATTAATGAAGGGCCTTCAAAAGAGAAATACCTACGTGGGTAGACTCGCACTGATGTCAATGTGAGACTGCCCAACTAAAGACTTCACATGTAGGCTCATGACAGAGAACAATGGGGGGGAGGGGGGAACCAGAGTCAAGTTTCTTTGATTTCTTTTTAAAAAGTAGCCTAAAAAGAACCTGTGCTTTATTTTTTTAAGTTCTGCTGCTTTTGTTTTATCTCTGAAATATCAGGTCTGCATTTTCTTGGTTTTGAGAGGGTCTCAAGAGGATGGGAGCATTCTCAACCCTTAATAAAAGTAGTGGTGTGTTGCATCTTTAACAAAGGCATCTTTTCTCCTCTTAATTTAGCTGTTACTTATCTCCCCCCCAAAAAATCAAACAACCAAAAAAACCAAAGTTATCAGTCTGAATAAACACCACTTTCCTTTCAGTTCAGTTTCACTTGCTTGTGTCAAAGATACCATAATCCTACCAGTTCTCCAGTCTTCCAAAAAAAAAAAAAAAAAAAAGGGAGGTAAGACTTTTTTTAGTGTGAGGAAAATGCAAAACAAAAGCAATAATACACATAAATCCCCCTTTACAGACTTTTATAAAGAAGTTTAAAATGCAAAAAAAGATAGCAATTCCCTCCCTCTTTAAAATGTGCTTTAATTTATCTAAAGCATATTGTATAATCCTGCTTGGAAAAAAATACAGCACCAACAGTTAACTTCTCAAGGTGGCTTTTTACTTCAGTGTACAGTTTCACTAATTCCCACCTGTTGTCATACCAGTATTTTGCCAGCAGTACTCTGTGAACGCTCTGATCCCTTTTCCTTTTAGCTTTTTCCAGTTAACAATATGTGCTGCAAGGCTAGACTCCCTGAAACATTCAAGTAGGTAGTATTTTCTTCTTCTCATTAGTTCATTTTCAGAGTGCAGGAGTTTCTCGTATCAAGTCCATATCAGTACTGAATTCATCTCTTAACATCTTCAGGATGGATTTATGTTATGCCATTTAATGACAACCTTTTCGGGATTTGTGATTGTATCTCTCCACTGATCTGCTGCTTCACTATTACTACTATTAGAGCTTAGCCAGACCTGTGGTGAAGAAACAAAAATCACAGCTGAGTTGTAACACATATCACATTACTGGAAGCCTCAGCCAATCCCCTTCTGACCAGCAATTGTGCCTGCACATAATGAAAGCTAGCATGTATCTGTAGAGTATAATTGATAAAATGTTGTCAGTTAGCCGTACGGTCTGGCCTATGGGTGTTAAAACACGGAGTTCAATTTCTGCCTCAGAACAGTGTGACCAGGAGTTTGGTGGACTCATTGTAGGCAAAAACAAATATATCTCCACTTTGCAACATACAGCCAATTGAGCACCACTTGTGATCTCTGAACTCCATTGGTGCTGCAAGTCAACACCCAGGAGGGAGTCTCAGAACGCATCACGATCAGGGATGGCTCTACAGAACTTGCATGATGCCTCCCTGCCAGGATTAGTAGCCCATTGCTTTCACAAGCATTTAAAGTAGGGTGACCAGATAGCAAGTACGAAAAAAATCAGGCTGGGGTGAAGGGGGTGTTTAATGGGTGCCTATATAAGACAAAGCCCTGAATATCAAGACTATCCCTATAAAATCAGGACATCTGGTCACCCAACATTTAAATTCACATAATTAAAAACCAGATAGGGTCTAACTGTGCATGCCATTGAACTTTAGACTTCTTGCCTGAATGATAAAGTGGGTGAAGTAATATTTTTTTATTGGATCAACTTCTGTTGGTGAAAAAGGCAAGCTTTTGAGCGACACAGAGCTAGTCTGCAGGTCTGGGAAAGGTGCTCAGACAGTCACAGTGAAATAGAAGGCGGAACAGATTGTTTAGCGTTAGTTAACACATAGTCTAAGAGACCATTCCAGGTGAAGTGGCCTGAACAATATGTGAAGGAATGTGCCCATACCACGTATAATCATGTGAGAAAAATCACTTTAACAGCATTCACTCAATAGAGGAAATAAAGTGTGGAGCAAAGAAGGAAGTCTCTCTCTCTCTCACTCACTCACTCACTCACTCACACTTTCATTAACAAGAGTTATTGAGATAAATAGAACGCTGATTAAAATGTGATCTTTTTGTCAAAATGCACTGTGCAAGCACAATCTTGGCTCTCAGGGCAGTCAGTGTGAATTTTTCCAGCCAGATGGCTGCAGGATTGGGTCCCTTGTGCACATAAGATCACCAGATAATCTCCTATGCATTAAAATTTTCATGCTTGTGATCAAAGACGTGCCTACAAACAGCACTGTCTAAGCTTTAAATTGTCTTCTGAGAATGTCATCCAATTAAATATCATATTCTCTGAAGAATGAAGTTATTGGATTCAGCTATATTCATCTTTTTCCAGCTCTACAGCCAATTGCTCACAGTACATTTTTCCTATGGCCATGTTTTATGTCTGCATGTGTTATGTGGCAGTGTCTGCCTGTTTCAGCCTAAACAAGCCTTTCCAAATCAGTGCGAAAGAGCACATTTCTTTTAAAAACAAGATTGATTATTAAAAGCAGCAATGCAAATCAAAATGAAGTGACATGAAGCTTGATAACTGCAGCATCATGCGCAAGTTATCATTCACTCCAAATTAAAATAGCTAGAAAGGACACACCCATTTTTTCCTTTAATATAGTTACTAAGGGCTTGTCTACACTCACAGTCATATCAGCAAAACTTTGTTGCACAGGAGCATGAAAATACACCCCCCGACCAATGTAAATTTTGCCAGCACAAGTGTAGCCACCTAATGTCGGTGTGGGAGAGCTCTCCCACTGACATAATAAACCCACCTAAACAAGCCATGACTGCTATGTTGGCAGAGAGCATCTCCCACCAACATAGCACTGTCTACACTCACGCTTATGCCAGCAAAACTTACGTTGCACAGGGGTTTTTCATACCCCTGTGCAACATAAGTTTTGCTGGCATAAGCGTGAGTGTAGACAAGTCCTTACAGGATCACAATGAGATCTAGCACAAGTGTGGAATGCGGGTCTATCCAGAATGGGGAAGCTCACATTATGATCACTAGTGCTAGGATATGGCCTCTGAAGATCTCCTGTAACTGTGTTAATTTCAACTGTTATAAGCACAAGATGTCCTGATAAAATGGCAAGTTACATGTTTACTGTGACAGAGAGCACAGTACCTCAGTGGGATGTGGACATTATAAGGTAGTGAGGCTCTCCAAAAAAACAGACATTTTTGGGTTCTAAAATTTTGGGCATGTTCTTTTATAGCTCTCTGTGTCAGACAATTACCACTACTTAGTACTGAGGGTTCTGGAACAGACCAGACAGCACTGAGGGTGGGTTATCAGGACTGACCTGTGGTCAACTAGACCAAGAAAGGAGGAGAGAAGAGATAGGAAGTTTGGAGGGGAGATTTTTAAAAGCAAAACTAAAAGCTCTTGGTTAGTACAATCAACGTGGCCACGCAGTACTTTCAAGAAGGTGCACAAGAAGTCACCAACGTTAGCATAAAAGATAATATTGTGTTCCCGTCAAGCATTTTACCCAATAGAGACAAACAAATATCATAATGAGGTGCAATATAACCATGAAATTGTGATTATGTCTTGTGTACTCAGAACAGAGTTTCCTGCTTCCCTGTCAGGGACTTGAAAGGGAAACAAAGGTAACATTTAATGTTCTGATGACAGAGGAGGGGGGGGAGTGGGAGGCAGTCATTTAAGCGGTTGACATTTCCTTCTATGATACTTGTGTGAGCACTGCAAGCAGATACACTTTTTTAGTAGAGGCTATTCAGAGTAGCAGAACTGCAGTGAATGCCGGGTTTGTTTTACTTTCGAAAGTCTAAGTCAGTTAGGTATTCAGCAAGGAAAAGTTTATCTGTAAGTATGTGTGCGAGTGAGAGAGAGAATGAGAGTGACTGGTGTTTCACATGGTGGGATGCTGGGGAAGAATAATTAATTAGCCCAATCCTGTGAAGTGCAAAATGCCTTCTCAGGGGCACTGAGCACCCTCAACTCCGACTCCATGGGCATTGTAGGAGCACAGCACCACTCCGTTCCTTATAGGCCAGAGCCCAAAGCCAGTACTGGCAGTTTCATCTGTGAGTGTCTACCATTTTGTTCAAAGAGCATTCAGTTTAGTGAAGGGCTTAATAGGAGTTCAGCAGCGATCCTGTCAATTAGATTTTTAACTTCTGGGTTTCATGCTAGTTACCAATGGTTGGGGAAGAATGAGAACCAACCTGTCCCAGGAAGTGTTTTCTTCTCACTGAGCTCTTGCTGTAGAGTTTGATGAGAAAATTAATTCCTTGTTCATTCTGGCTAGCTGGGAAAATCATTGTTTCTCCCCACTTCACTCGGCCATTGGTGGGCTTCAGTAGACGAGTCTTTTTCTTATACATCAACTCTTCTGTACTAAACATTGAAACCTTCACAAAGAAATCTAGGATAAAGGAAAAATGTGTAACACACAAAGAGGTTATTCCACTAAAACCTGATAAGATCCATGTGCGTAGTTTATATTGTAACAATTATCTAAAAGCTGGACCAAATGTGTTCATGTTTACTTAAACATTGTAAAAAAAATACAATAGCTTTCATTAAAATCACGAATGTCTAATATGTTCAATAGTATTGGACTAATTAACAAAGCATTCAAATGGCAAGGGCAGGCTAATGGTCCTGTGTGTCAGAATTAATATTAGGACAAAGGAAAACCCCAACACACACAAACATATAACATTAAACCAAACAAAAAACTTCATCTAGTCTGACATCTGTGGAAACTAATCTTGGCAATGGATATCTACAATGCTATATAATACTAGCTTGAGGTTTGTGTGGAATGCTATGATTTGCCAAGCCATTCAAGCAGTACTCTACCTGTTACAAATGCTACCAGACAGGAGATATGAGAAAACTGATGTACTTACTTAAAGAAAGCGGTGTTGATGAGCTTGGGAGGTTTTGGGCTTCAAGAATCTGTAACTGAATCCTGCTGTTTATTGCTTGAAAACAGGTTCCTATTTGAAGTTCTGCACTGCATGTCTATAAAAAGAGGAATGTTGCTTTAATATCTGGATTAAGTTGCATATAAATTTAGGAAACACATGAATTTATTTATATAGATATTGAAACAAACTGAGAGACCAGATTTATTCCACTAATACCCAAAATATGCTTTGGTGACCCTTTCCTCATGCATTTCTATATACTGAGGTACAGACAGATAAATATCGCTTTATTCCATAAATACCCTGACACTTACCCAGTGTGCTTATGGATAACTTGAAGCTTTGGGCTTTTTCTCTGTAGAATGTATTTGTTCCACAAACAAATATAGTGTAAATGTAATAAGACCTCTGAGTTTAATGAACATTACACAAATGAAATGCTCAGAACAAACTTTAAGACCTATTGGAATATCTCAGAAAGCTGTATAAAAATAAGGCCTATGATTCTACTTTATTTTCAGTAGCTTTCCCTCTATTTTGAATTATTAGGATGAAAACTCATGAACTTAGAAGCAAAATTTAGATTTTTAGCCAGGCAAGCTGCCGCAGAATTCCTCCTGAAATACAAACTCCAGGAGTTGGTTAGTGGGGCTGTTTGTGTTTAAGAGTACATCTGAATTCCACATTTATTATGTAATGCTCTCTCTGGTGTCACACAGAGAGGGTTATGGATTCAGGTGAAGAATAAGGAACATTTATGGTTATTCATAAATAACATCTGCACCTGGCAAGTGTCATTTATATTGGAGCATTACTGGATTTATTTAAATGAAGTTTGCTTCCAAATTCATTAATTCAAGTTTAGTTTACAGAGAATATTAACATCTGGGCACATTTCCATGTCAGAAACATATTTTGGGAGAAAACCCCACAATAAAAATTAAGACGATCCTGGTGTTGTGACACACACAGTTCTGTAACAACTGCCATACTGTGGGTGTGTCACTGCATTGTGGAAACAGCAACCCCTGAAACAAACTTTTTATTACATTTCTCAAAGGATAGCTTGAATGTCATTTTTGATTTAGTTGGTCCTATAAATTAACCCAGGATTTATTATTCTTTCCTGTAGCACTTAGCAACCACCTGTTTATTACTCTGATACAAGTTAACATCCTGAATTATTGCTCCACAGCATGCAGCTTAAATACAAACATATTTATATGGTAAAACCATCAATACAGAGGAAGCAATACTACTTAGCACTTTTAATCCATAATACTTCAGGTCCTGTCCACTGTATGTGAATAAGAAAGATCCTAGGGTGGAGCATTTGCTGCCGTGTCCTTGGACAAAAATTTCCCCAGTAGCCACCGTACATGTTGTTCTGTGTAATATTTGCAGCCCTTCACCCCAGAAGGAGCTGCCTTTCAGGAGCTTAGTTATAAAGTGTATAGCTGCAAAGGCCTTTTGGGATGGAAACCCTGCACTTTGTTACATGTAAGATAGGAGTGTTATAATTAGTATGTCCAGAATTAGCCTTACATTTATGATTTTATTTTTCTTCCCATTAATATTCAGCTCCCTTTCTAGTGTATGTGATACACACCATATCCCACAGTAGCTAGCATTAACCGGAGATCAATCACTTACTGAAACTTTGGAAGGAGGCGTTATATCCAACCAATATTCCATTTCCTGTGAATTGAGCTCTCGAAGTGGCAGTGCACACTCTCCGATTGTTTTCTTCCGTGGAGTCTGAGTTTGGATTTTAAACACTAATCTTGCAGTCTGCAGATGTTGCAGTTTGATAGTAAACACAAAGGTTTCCATGAATTCAATGTCCTAGAAGAAAGGACACACACATAATAGAACAGTACAAAACAATGAAGAGGCCAATACAGCATGAAACCCAGAAAAAACAGATTCTAAGTCCTTCAAAGGGTGTCATTCCTACTCATTGCCTCAAAAGGTGTGTTTTTACAACTAGATAACTAACATGGACTACCTATCTTGAGTCAAATCCCAGTAGAGACAACGCTCTGTAATTTTTACTGTAAAAGTAACTAGGCAAGATTAACTGCAGGAGAGGTCAATCGCATGATACTCTGCATTAAAAAGCTTCCTGCACCAAGTCTCACTGCAAAATTCTAGAAGATAATTAATACTCATTGGTTATCTCATCATAAAAGACGCACCCTTTTTGGCAGTGAAGACAGAACATTACGAAGTTTTCAGTCAGGACATTCTCTGACCTGTACTGAATGGCTGTTGGCTCCAACACCTCCCACCTTCTTTTCACTTTAGCCTCACTCCACCACCTGCCCTCCACATCCCCTCTCTGCCCCGGGCCCTGCATCTTTCTATATAGCTAATCTCTTTCTTACTAACCCCCTAAAAGGAATTCAGCAACAACACAAAACAAAACCATTGTGGTACCAACATGGATGTTTGTATGTTACACTTTCTTGTGTGTTACACCTCTGGTTTCTCCCAGGTGTCTGGCCTCTCTTTTAGACTGTGAGCCCTTCAGGATAGGAACTACCTACTGCTCTGTCTATCTGGTGCCCAGAAGAGAGGGGCCCCATTCTTAGTTGATCCTGAGGCTGCACTATACTGCATCATCACCACAGAAGTCAGTGGGAGTTTGGGGATTGGCTTCCATAAAGTAGGCCCCTAATTTTAGGATTTCTGCCCCCCTTTGCACAAGGAATCCTCCTGACTGTTTGAAGTGGATGCTGAGTCATTAATCAGCCAATAAGACCCCCAAACTTTAGAAATGCAGAGGAAAGTTTAAGGGTCTAAATGATACAGTCCCCAGTTCATATTTGTGCAAAGAAACGGGGAGATGAGAGCTCTGAAAAATGACTTAATTTCATGTTTCTCAAAAAGGTTTGGGAGGATCTAGATGTGTTGGGTAACATTTCAGAACATGTCACCTTCTCCCTTCACCCTCGTGCTCAACTGTAATAATCAAATATCATCAAGGATAGTCATGGTGAGAGAGACAGGCTTCAGAGCTTACTCAGAGCTCTTCAGGTCTGGGAAAGGTACTCAGTGTCATCAACACTGCTACATACAAGGTAGAATACATTGGTTACCATAATTAGTTAACACATGTCAAGGGACTATTCAAGGTAAGTGGCTTAACAACACCCCTTCAGTCATAGGGGAGAAGGGAAGGGGGTGGGAAGGCAGCTAGGGAAGTTGTTAGAAAGTTATAAATTGTTGTAATAAGCCATAAATGCAGTGTCTTTGTTCAGTCCATGATTTTTAGTGTGTAGCAGAATTATGAATTTAAGCACCCAGGCAAGCTCATCTCTCTCACCAACAGAAGTGAGTCCAATAAAAGATATTACCTTACCCACCACGTCTCTCTAATATCCCGGGACTGACATGGCTACACCACCACAAAGATAATCATGACTAAGGATATGATTTGGTCACAGATTTGGTGACTTTCCAGGACCTTTGTGACTTCTGAACCAGCTGCCCAAACAAGCTGACCAGGGGGGCCAGCCAGCCCTGACTTTTACTAAAAATCTTAACCTTAATCATGACTTTCCTGTCCACTTCCTCCCCATACTAGTTTGTATTTTCCAAAGTGTACCGTTAAATGTCACACTTGAGCCAAATTCCTGTTCTGTGCACAGAGGCAGAGTTAACAGGTTTGCACGGGAACCTATGCAGAGTTGGGGGTGAAGTGAAGCCTCCACTTCCCTTCCCAAGCCAGAGCCAATGTGTGGAGAACCATGTACAGATTCCAAGGCAGTTACTAGGAGTCTCTTGGCCAGTGGGTATATGTAACAGCCACACCCGCTGGCCATGCGTCTACCCTTCCCCTGACCTCTCCTCAGAGAAAAGTGCTCTATAAGTTTAATCCTCTGTGACTCAAACCCCATCTCCAATGGAGCCAGACCACAATAATTCTGTCGTTTTTCAGCACTTTCTACACCTGCAAAGAGTGGGTGGGTGAAGGTGACGAATAGCGAGAGAAACAAGATTTGCCCCTTTAAGTTCTCAGAAGCTTATAATGATAATGTCTTGATACTAACCAATTCTCATAGAAGACATGGTGCAAAGAAAATGAATGAAGGAGAAACAGGATCAAAATAATTTACATTTGCAGAAAAAAAAAGTATTGATTTTTTCTGTTGCCACTTACATTGGAACCTTCTTTGGCTGAAGATTTGAACTGCACTGGCTTTGGCAACGTGAGGATTCCCTTGAGAGAAATATAGGGATTTTCTCCACAACTAGAAGGCCAGCTCAGATCTTTGCACTGCAACATTAGAAACAGAGTCACTTTAGACAGCATAAGCCCCTAGCTTTAGGGAAGCACGCATTCTTGTTTATGATATGGCATAAGGAAAAAGCTTCAGGACATATTTTTTATAAATCAGAGCAATGTGATGTCCATGACACTTTGGAGTATTTGAGAATCAATTTCTGCAGCAAGGTAGAATAGTTATCCAGGAAGCTTCAGTGAATATGGCATTACAATAGCACCAGAGGGGTAGCCGTGTTGTTCTGTATACAGTAAAAACAACAAGAGTCCTGTAGCACTTTGAAGACTAAAATTTCTGCAGGCAGCCCACAAAAGCTTATGCCTGCAGAAATTTGTTAGTCTTTAAAGTGCTACAGGAGACTCATTGTTATTTCAATAACAGTTAGTCAGGAAAATGCCCCTAGGGCAATGCATATTGCTGCATGGAAATTTGCAGGATCCCTGTCTATTCAAAATTTCACTACCACAAAAATCATTAACAGTTCATGGAATTGTGTAAACACTTGCAACACACGCAAACAGAAAAGCCACAAGAAGTTACATCCTAAAACATTATATACCAGTGTTGTGGTTTTGCCCCAACAGTACTGGCAGAATTAAACATTGCATCATTGCATCTTATTTCAAGACCAAAACTATCACATAGGGCCTGATTCTGCCACTCTTGCACAGGGTGAACGGCACCTTACTCCAGAAGCACTACCCAGCGCAACTAATAGCCAGAGAAAGAAGTCTATTAGTGATTAAAACAGCAAGAATCTGGGAGGAGACAACATCTTGAAAGAAGCAAGGGAAGGTGTATCACATTTAGGCCAAACCGAGGATATCTTTTAACACTTCAGTTTTGAGGATAGTAATCTTTCATCAGTTCTCACAGCTAGATCTCATTTTTTGCTTCTGTATAATAAAAAGTCTCCATTTGAGTCACTTGTATAAATCCAGCTATATTCTCTTACGTGCAAGATTGTGATCCAGATCTGTTCTACGGAAGGAACGTAACACAGTTTCACATTCATTCTTCCGAAGTCTCGTTCATCACCTGATAACGTAATGGTATCTGGGGGGAAAAGCCGACAAGTCTTTGTAAAAGTCTTACAATTTCTTAGAGCTCATTCTGAAAAGCTGGGATGCTGTTTAATGTGTGACCTACGTATTTTAAAGCTCTCTCAAACTGAGTTTGAAATATCTCAGCTCAGATTTTAAGGCCAGGAAGGATGAACAGATCTTCATATTTGACCCTCTGTATATTATAGGCCTTTTAATTTCACCCATTTACCCTGTATGAAGCCTAATAACTTATATTTGACTAAAGCATATCCTCCAGAAATGCATCTGGTATTGATATGAAGCCATCAAGAGAGGGAGAATCTATCACTTGGCTTGGTAGTCTGTTCCAGTGGTTAATCACCTTCAGTGTTAAATCTGTGCCTTATTTCACATTTGAATTTGTCTGGCTTCTGCTTTCAGCCATTGGTTCTTGTTATGACATTCTCTGCTAGAGTAAAGAGCCCTTTAGTAGCTGGTATTTTCTCCTCAGGAAGGTACTTATACTCTGTAATCAAGTCACCTCTCAATCTTTTTGATAAACTAAACAGATCGGGCTTTAAATATCTCACTAGAAGGCATTTTCTCCAGTCCTCAACTCATTCTTGTGGCTCTTTTCTGCACCCTCTACAAGTTTTCAAAATCCTTTAAAAAAATGTGTACACTTGAACGGTATGCAGTATTCCACTATTGGTCTCAATAATAAATAGTGGTATTGGATTGCAAGCTTCTCCATTAGGAAGGGATGAGAAAGGACCAGAGCTATGATCAAGACACTTCCCCACAACGAGATGACTAATATCCTAATTAACTGGCTAGTTAACTCAGGGTGGGATTTTCAAGAGCACTGAAACTTGTGCTCCTGAGAGTAATCACAGGATGTGACTACAGTTTGAGGTGACATACTCCAGTTAGCTTTAATCTAGCTAGCTCAGAGGGAGGAGGGCAGCTGTGGCAGAAAATGCTTCAGCAAGGGCTGTACAAGCATGCTTGGAACTCTGGGTAATTACTCACAGGGCTAGCCCACACTGAAGCTTGTTCTGCCATAGCTTAATTGATCTAGCTAGCTTTAATCCGACAAACTGCAATTACAGCATCTACATATCCTGGGGGATTAAGGTACTCTTAAAAATCCCATGCTCAATCTCTTTCAATAAGAAAGCTGCAGATGGAGGATAAGTAATGCAGGCATCTCACATTTCAAGTCACCAACTAACTACCAACTTTTTTGCTCCTCAATACCACTCCATAAAATATCATTGTCTGCAGTAATACAATTTAATATTTTATACATCACGGTGTGAAGGAAACAATCCATTGCTGGCTACAAAACAAACAGTTATTACCCAGGCTCCTGTTACTGCCTTGAGAATCCTTCTTTGAGGAAGTGCTACTGGGTACACTGGAGACTGAATCATATCTCTGCAAAGAAAAAGCCTCTTTAGTCAACATGGTAAGTATGACAAAAAGCCCAGTGAGTTCTGATCAGAAAAGATGGGACATCCTGATAACTTCAACTTACATCCTCCCAAGTATCTCATTCTTTACTAACCCCTTGGAGCTGGTAGTCCAGGGTTCCTTGGTTCTGGGAACCAACATAAAATGCATTCATGGTTGGCATTGACTTTCCCCCCCTACTGACGTATGAAGATTCTTTCACATTTGCATAAATGGGAGTTAGTAAGGACCTTATCCTTGATGGAAACTGAGTCCTCCCATCACCCCCCTGTCCAGTTGTATATTTGGCAAGGGAAATGCAAGACAGGGAACCACAGTTGCTCACCGTGTTCTGATAACCAACTGACTCAAGTTTCCCAACTATGCTCTGGGGGAGGAATTAGGAAAGAACCTAGTGACATTAGTCACGATTTTGAACTTTTCTCTCAAACTCTTCCACTGCACATCACAATGTTTACTCTTGCAACCTGATGGTAATAGGTACAGGTACACACCAAAAAAAAAAAAAGTTCTGGGTGTAGCCGAAGCTATTAAAATAACTCACCTGGATCACACGGTGGGGTGGACTTGTGAGATCGAACAGTGAATGGCTTAAACCAGGTGACACAGGAAGTGTGCTACTCCTTAAATCACAAACTGAATGAGAAAGGGACAAACATTTTTCCTTTGACTAGCAGGAATAACATTAGCAGGAAAAGGAAAGTGTAGGAAGTAGTTCTTAGTAAATGGCAGATTCAAAGCAAACCTAGTCAGACATTTGTCCATCCCTAAACTTGCTTCTTTCACCCAGTCACAAGCCAAACAATTATGGATTTGAAAACATTCATAACAATTTAGGTGCATATAGATGCTCTGCATTGGAGAGCACCCGCTGATTACTAAAGAGCTTTAGCAAAATCACTGCATTTTTACATATATTAACTATAGGGTTGTCACAAGGTAACTGCAAAGGGCATGAAAAATAACTTATATGTAGTAATATTAATTACAGGATAAAATATATTTTGCTACAAAACAAAGTCTATGTTAGTGACAGTTTATACCTGAAAGGGAAAAAACCCAACCAACCAACCAACCTACCCACCCACCCAGTGGCTTTTGCTGAACAAAATTAAAATAACCCTTAATAAATAGGCACTTTTAATTCTAAAACTCATAATAGTGAACTTAGAGTGGGAGGGGGAAAAAATGAAAAATTGCAATAGTTGTTCCCATTTTGAAAGGTTAAGACCAAGCCCCCTTTTGTTTTTTAAAAACCAACATTTTTGCCAGAAAGAGTTACAGAAAATGGAGTTTTGACTGAAAGAGTCAGTGATTTATTAATTTTGTTTTTGGAAAAGAAAAATCAACCCATTGTTGGAGGAAAAAGCTTTTCAAATGAAAAAACGATGACCAGCTCTATTTACAACTTAAGAATCAATCACTAAGAAAGAGGCATAAGCAACTGAGAACTTCCAAAAGCTTTTGCAAGTTTTCATTTTACTATCGAATTCAAGAAACCATTAGATGCTCAGCAAATTCAGTCAGGACATGTGCATAACAAAGGTGCACAGTTCATACTGTAAGCAGTAAGGATATGCAAGAGTTAAATTTTCAGCAGCAAAGTTGACTCTGCTGCATTGCACACATCCTGTATAAGACCAAACAATATTTTAAAATACTGAACTGCACATACAACCAGAAAAGGGAAAGGATAGGTGCCTTAGAAATACCTATGTGCCAAATACCAAACTGACTTCCCCTTCTGTCTCCTTATTTCTTCATGCGCTTCTCTCTCCCTTAATGGCAGGAAGTGACATTGCTTGTGGAATGCCTTAGCAAAGAGATGGGTCTTGTCTTTTGATCTGGTCAGGCTTGGAGCGCAGGTGGACCTCCTTAATTAAGATTTTCCACAAGGGTTTCATTACCAAGAATGCTTTGTCTCCTACAACCAGGAATTTTATCCTTGGCTGTGCTTGCTGCAGTGACCCTGTAGATCATAATTGTGTTGCTGGATCACAAATGGGAAACTGGTCTCAACCATCCAGCTCCTCGTGTGTTTGGTAGATTAGAACAAGGACTATAAAGTCGGTCTTGAGGCAAATGGGGGAAAATAGTGGCACAGAACACCAGTGAGGTAATTTATCATCAACCTTTCTTGCTAAATGGGCAGACTGCTGCAGTTTTCATGTTGCAGCTACATTTAAGTTCAGGTAGAGCAAGTCGCAATAGTTGAACCGGGAGGTGACAAAAGTGTGTTACCATATCACAATAGCAAGGTCCTCATTTGAGAAGAAGGGCCAAGTCTCCAGGCTAGCTGGAAATGGTTGAAGACAGTACTCATCACTGTTGGCATCCTTTTTTTGCCCAGAAGCTGTGCAGAAATGCTGTGCACCAGCTAAATAACGCAACACAGAGAACAGAAAATGCACCTTAACATGGGTGAGTTACTGTCACTGTTTTCAGAAGTTTTTCAACTTCATCCCAACATCAACGTTCAAGAGGCCTGCAAATACCTCTAACGCCGCCATGTTGACCCATCTCTGATTTTAACATATTTATTTTTATTTATTATTTTAACATATTTATTATTTTAACAGGCCACTTGCCACACTGCACTGGGTTCCTTACTGCCTGGTCTGTAGTCAAGAGATTCCATTATTCAGTTTTCAAAAGGAGGATCCAGTGAGAATGCAGATGTCTTTTTCAGTTGCCCCCCTCACTACCTCTAAAAAGAAATAATCAATTTTGCTTAATATGAGCTGTCATGACAGCATAATGCTGTTCCGGAGAGGGAGAAAGAAGCAAAGAGAGGGCGGGGGGAACGGGGAGGGGAAAGTTCTGACTTGGCTTGGAGGAGGGAGGGGAATGCAGTAACAGTATTCGGATACATTTTAGTGAAGATCTGTGGGTCTGGGATCACTTCCAAATTATCTTTGTTTGAGAGAGAGGAGAGAGAAAACTTCTGATCTGTTTACAGAATCGTACACAGAAATGCCGGGTTACAGAAACATGCAAGCCCTTGAAACATAGTTTTGATGTAAAGGAAGCAAATGAGCCGAGGCAAGCCAAGCCTGTAGCTTGATTTAATGCAAGGTGAAATTCTATTTACAGAAATATAGTCCATATGCAAAAACAGAGGAACTCTCAGACTATTGGGAAACTGTTATCCAGTTGTTTACTCTTCTAGTCAAAGCAAACAACTACAAATCATTTCGATGTTTTGAAGATGGCATATTTACAATATGTTTCTAGTACAGCTGGTTGACTTTCTTCAGGTAAATAGACTGACAAGAGAGTGGCTTTTTCCAAAATCAAAACTTTTAACAAAAAATTGGTGATAATCAACTTTTTTTTTAATTCTGTGAAGTTTCACTTTTTATAAAAATCTTTCATTTACCAAAAAAAAAAAAAAAAAAAAAAAATCAGGCTTTCAGTATAAATTTTGATTAACCCATTTTTCAAAAATTTACAGGGTTAAAAAACCCTGTAAAACTAAAAATTTCAAAAATAAATGTTCCCCTCTCCATTTTTTATGCTCATATGCATACACACTGTGGCACTCCTACATGCTGCAGAATACCAGGCATAGGAGAGTTTTTCTTGAAGAATCTGAAATCAGACATATTGCAAAACATAACCAGCAGCCTCACACACATGAAAAAACCCATGTAATATTAGATTAAAGAACGTGCCTTAGAACCAGCTAGATTTTGAAAGAGGTGGCAGAAACCTTGCAAGGGAAAAGTCAGAAATGGTGTAATTTTCACGTTGCAGCTATATTTAAACATCAGGTACAGCAAGTTGCAATAGTTTAACTGGGAGGTTATATCACAATAGCAAGGTCCTCATTTGAGAGGAAGGGCAGAGTCTCCTGGCTAGCTGGAGATGGTTAAAGGAATTATTCATCGCTGTTGGCATCTTTTATTGGAGCAACTTCTGTTGGTGAAAGAGACAAGCTTTCAGGCTTATGCAGAACTGAAGAGGAGCTCCATTTAAGCTTGAAAGCTTGTCTTTCACCAACAAAATTTGTTCCAATAATAAAGTCTCATAACTCTTTTCTTTAAGTGTAGTGGACAACAGTTCTTGCTCTCAGGTTCATTAATATTAAGTCCAAGTGTCAAATATTGTCTCCAGTGTGAACCAATGATTGTATATAGGCTCTTTTAGTCATGAAGAGGCAGGAAGCAAGTAAAGTAGTGGGACCAAGGAGGAGCCAGTACCACATGACTAGCTAGCTCTGTGGTCAACAGACCACAGTTTGAGAATTGCTATATTCAGACATACTTTTCATATTCCCAATGGGTTCCCTCTCCTGCCTTTAAACCTTCTGGTCAAAGAGGGAAGAAGTAGGAGGGGTGGTCGAGGAAGAGACAAAACAAAGGATAAATTCTTACCTGATCCATATAACCTCACATCTGATTTTTCTGGGAAGCGCCTAGTCAGATCTGGTGAAATATGCTGTTGCCTATAGAATGGATTATACACCGCATCACCGTAGGGTCCTTGCTGGTATATATTGGAAAATTCTGCTTTTCTGTCACCAACAGAGGCTCTGGCAGATTCTGTGAAGCATAACATGGACCAAGAGTAAGAGTCCGAGCAGTTAACTACCTCATTGCCAACGTTCATGAAGCAGGCAACATGCCTTGAAGGCAAAGGACATTTTGCTACCTGCTTAGAAAAGGCTAACAGGTTATTTCAGATTTCAGTGGTGTTAGGAATTATTGGCACAAAAATGGAACTGTACATTGAGGAGTCATGCAAACACACTCCCTGGAGCTCCTTAATAAATACCTAACATGATTTATACATAGAAAGTTCCAAAGATGGAGAGCAAGACAAGTATTCACAGGAAACTGGGCCATGACTGCAGAGAATGTATGCTTCCACATTGGCTCTATCTCAGTGAGGCATCCCACTTGGCTATAGTAGTCCCTAAAATATTCAGGAGGGTTCAGCAAGAAAAGAGAATATAGCTTGTGACTATGTATACTCTTTGCTTAATTTCCATAGGATACCCATCAGCACAGAGAGGTTAAATGACTTGCCCAAGATCACTCCAGTTGTTGGCTGAGGCAGGAATAGACCACAGAATGCCTGTCTCCCAGCTGCATGCTCAGTCTACTAGACCACAGCTGTCCTACTTGTCTTTTCTTCCTTTCTAATGAGCTCAGGCAAAACATTAAGGTATTGGTCAACTGAGCAGTAAAAAACAGATGGACATCATTTCATTTTATTTATTTGAAGCCCCTCCCCCCCACAATTCCTCTGGGAGGTGTCAGAATGAAAAAAACCAGAATACTTAAAAGAATTGTGCATCACAAAGAGATGATCATTCAGGAATTGAAAGGCGATGGAAGCACTAGTGCCAGAAACTTAAGTTAGTTCAGTTCAGAGCATTTAGAGGAACATAATGTTAATATTAACATATGGGGTCAGAACCAGATATTTCCTTTCACTAGCATAATTTCTCATGTAAGACCATGAGACACAAACTGTTGCAAGTCTTGCAAAGAAAATTTGCCAGAACAGAATCATTTTTGGTAAAAATACAAACAGCAATTCTGAGAGCACGTCCTGTTTAAAGAAAGGAAAATACACAATCTCGCATACAGAAAATGATGTTGCACTAAAAGCAGAGTTTAGACTGTTATGGATGTTTACCAATAGTCTGAAAACCATGTACTCCAACGGTGATCTTTGGAATATATTAGTGCTTTAGTTAATGTTACATTATAGTGAAGAAGGAGCTGCAGCACTTCTCTCTAGATTTATTGAATCTTTCTAAAAAGTAGTTTACATTTTAGAACACAAATAACTTCACGAGCTATTTGTCCTTCCCAAATATATACGCATTTTCTGCTAAGCACAGTCATTTCAGAGAGGCACAGCATATTTGCTGTAAGAATTATACTTAAACTTAAATTAAATGCTTACTCATGTGGCAGATTTATAAAGAGTCAATTTTCTTATCATGTAGAGCACATTTGAGCCCTCCAAAAAACAACGATGCAAATTTCCAATGAACAAAAGTACTTTTTAAAACTGGACAGAACAGCAACGAGGTGCGGGGAGGGAAGTCACCTGATAGTAGTATGGTTTATAGTTAAAAAACGTCAAAAAGAGCTACATTTTTACAAAAGCATGATGCTTTCAGAAGTTTGGTTGTTGAACATACTTTTACCCAGCTGTGATCATGTTGTATTGTTTTATAGCGGGCCACGTATTATTACAACTGAATACTTTAGATGTTTTCCTGATCCTGAGCTGAGGAACGTATTTAACTTACATGCACACACCCACACACCCCATGGCCACTCCAGGCAAATATCGTCACTTTCTGTGCCAATCAAAAGGACGGCTATTTGGAAAGCACTAGTGTTCTCTGTTGACAAACCATCATAGCAACTAGCTATGTGCTGAGGGACACAAAAATGGATAGATTTTCAAAATACAAGATGTTTTAACAGTGCAATTGTCAAAGACATGACAACATCAAACAGTAGCACCACTGCAACGTCTGAAACCCGGTGTGATAATTTAATCATAAGATTAAGTTGTGCCATCTCTGCGGATAGGTTGCTGATCTTAACACACAAGAGATGCCAAGTGAGTAAGCAGATCTTAAAGGTGGTCAGAGGATGGACTCTAGAAGCCACTGAGCCACTACTGCTGCCAGTGGGTTTCTGAATCCCATTCTTCACATGGGAAGTTTGGTTGATGTGGATGTTTTAGCCTTTTTAGGATCTCCAAGGTCTTACAGAACTGCTTTTTCACATTGCTTTTTCACTAGTAGCTTGTTTTCCTCAGGTGTCCTTCTCCACTCTGAGTGAAACTTGAGTCTTGGGGGCTTGTTGATTGATGTCATCTTGCAGAATGAGTGGGCTCCATGCTGTGAAAGTGTTCCTCACAGCAGCTTTTGTGGATTAAGAAATTCTTATATCGCAGAATCTGCCATGAATATTTACAGAAGGGGCATTCAGCATCTTTGATTGCCCCAAGATGTAACGATGGCTGGACAGCAGTTTCTAGGACCTATTATTAACTATTCCCTAATGTCTAGACACATGGATTTTTACAGGGGAAAAAACCTGCAACAAACCCAAAACCCCTCAGTTTGTTATAATGCCAGAATAAATATAGTTGAAATATTAGAAACAGAGAGATTGTCCAAAACCAAAATTCCTGGATCTACCTTTAAACTTTGATTAGGCAGTGAGGTTGGGAGGTGTTGGAATGTAAACAAGCATCTGCAGAGGGAGGTCTGATTTACATCCCTTGGACACATATCTAATTAAGCATATAATGAAATGCTGTAATTTTTCTTCAGCTTTTTTTGGGGAGGTGCTATTTCACCATTGTATTTTCTAATTTACCTTGCATTCCCCCAACGGGTAACGAACTGCCAAGTTTCTGGGGTTGTATGTAAGCTAGTTTAAACTGAGGGACCACAAATGGGATCTCCCTGCCATCCGATGGCAGTCTGGCAAGGAGATAATCCTCTGAACAGCCAACTTGACGCTTCACTGAGACAGAAGACAATGGAGGTTTCTCCACAATGGTTGGCCTGCTTTCAGCTGCAGCTTGAGATTCCTTCTCCATGGAAACTGTTAAAAAAAATGAACTAGTAAATGCATTCAATCTTGGACAATTGTCTGAAGAGATCTTATGTGTTTAACAGGATCAAGGATTAAGAGGGGTTTTTTTTTTTTTACTCTCCTTGTATTTAGCACCAACATTTGGAAAAGATTACTGGTTCTGGAAGCATTTGTACTCGTCTAAGATGTGTTGCCACCCAAACTTTATTGTAATAACCACCTTGCTTTCACTTCAGTTCTTATAAGGCTTCACCATACAACATATCATGATCCAGTAGGAAAAATTATTAATACATTATACCAATTGAAAGCTGTGATTACAAGCTTCTAGAGAGTAAAGCACTCAATTCTAGACTTTGTACTTTGAGAGAGATAGGACTTTTACCTGACCCTTGGTGTAACAGTATTTTTTTGTTTTTGTTAATATTCCAGGGCCAGATATAACAAGCAACAGATTTTGAACAACTGTCATTCTCAGTCCCTGATTAATAATGCTAATCAGCACATGCTAAACTTTCAAAACGAGGCTATAGTAAGAATTTGGATGCTGTAAAATAATTCAAGTTCATCCAAAAGATGTGGACTATTTAACATTTTATCCCCAGGAAGCATTATCATAAATGAAGCTTCATCATCAAAGCTATTAACCCTCGTGTTTATTATTTTGGTGTGGAACTCACAGTCATTCTTTTCCTTTTCCACGTAGAAACACCCTTTGCAGCAGTTCTTAATGCATTCTCTTGCCATCGCTTCTAATATTTCAACTTAGGTGAAACACAGACAAGGCTCCAATGAAGAAGTCAATCCTGAAAACATACATACACACACACACAACATGGGAGTAGCAGAAATTAAAATGCAACACCATTATTTAAAAACTATGCCCATATCACATCCTGAAGCCAACAAGCCCCCTACCATTAACTTCAATCGGAGGAGGATCAGCACCGTTAGATTTTATCTTATTTTAATTAGTTTTTCTTATACATAAAGTGTGGAAGTGGAGAAAAATGTGATAAGATTTGATGTTTTTAATGCTGGGTAACTGAAGATAAACAAAATTCTCCATTTGATTGATGATTACCTGCTCTATTCAGTCCCTCTGAAACACCTGGCATTGGCCACTGTCGGAAGAGGGGACACTGGGCTACATGGACCACGGGTCTGAACCAATCTGCCCATTCTTATGTTATTTCAAGAGCGCTAATGGTCTCCTCACATTTATGAGCAAGTAGGCTCCACAGAGTTTACTAGTGTTAGTCTTGTCCAGTCAGTTACAAGATGTGTTTCTTTTTATCCAACTTCCTATGCTAACTTTTAGTCACGTTGTCCTTTTATTGTCTAATATTTTTGGAAACACACAACTTTATATTTTAACATCTGATATTTATGCAGTATGCCAAAATTACTTTTTCCATGGAACTACTACTTTTGCAGGTTCTGTATAGAATGGAGGATCCATTTCCTATGTAACCATGTCCTCCACACTTACAGAAGAGTGGAGATTGTTCAGCGCTTCTAGAAACCTAAGGGGAGAGGAATAAAATCAGGCCCATAATAGGCCCAGTTAACATTAAAAGTACTTTATGACAGTAATAACGGGGATCTCAGTTAAATGTCTCCTTAACTCATATGCTTATAATCTCTTTTCAGAGAGACAAAAAGCTGCACTGCCTCTTGTCCAACATGCTAGCTGCCTTATTAATATTTTCACACATCCCAAATGTGAAATTCTTTACGGAACCTAGGACAGACACAATCCCCTCCCTTTGGAGCTATGAGATGAGATGAAACAAAAGAAGACGACAAGCAGAGGGGATGGGAAAGACAACAAAGAGAAAAGATGGGAGAAACATAAAAAACAGACATGTGGCTGCTTGGTTATCTTAGTAACAGGAAATTATGCTGAAAGTTTTCATGTTCCAGTATAGACACAATTCCCATGTGTGCTTAGAACAGTTTGATCGGGTTTTTTTGGGGGGTTTTTTTTTTGGTATGCAAAGAGACAACTAGGGAGCTCCACACACTTTGATCAAAAGCTTTTAACACTAAATGTTAATGCCATTAGCAAATACCTTTTCCATTGGATGCCACCAAATATTCCAATAAATGCCTTTCGGAGTCTTGTAAATTGTACACAATTCATCTATGTAAGAAAACACATGCAGGCCTTTTCCATATGTGACTTTTCTTTCAGTTGTACCTATCTGTAGGAAATAAATGATCAATAGGTACCTCATTATACTAATGGCAAGTATAGCATATCATATATTCTGTGGACACAACCCCCCTGTTTGGCACAGAATAGTTATAATGCACTGTAACTTGTGATTTCATTTGTTAGCCATGATCATGCATAATCCACATGTGGCTTCACTTAGAAGGCTGTGAATTACATTGCCATCTTGAATTCATGTAAGTAAAAAGTAAATGGAAATGCCCTCTCTCTAGATAAAGGTTTGCCATTATTACAATTACTGCATAATAGTTCCAAAATGGCTGGCTGCAAATTGCTATTGCGTCACCAATTCTCTCTCTCTCAACTGGAAGCTTTGGTGGTGAACTGACTCATGGGAAATACTTGTCACACATAGCCCTCTTGTTTTGAGTCTCAAATGTTTGAAGCCCCATTAAGCCACAAAAATGAATGTTCCACCAAGGTGACAAGAGCCTATGGAAATTTTAATTTACTTTAACTTTTCTGAAGAGCTTGTTAGTGTCAGGGACTAAAATGGGGACCAAAACTTCCTCTCATTTTGTTTATCATCGATTACCCTTCATGCTCAAGATCTCACTATAGGCCAAGGAGTCAAACACCAGTAGCCTAGTGATTATATATTCAAATGTGGCAACTATTATAGGCTCAGAAGCAGCCTGAACATGGGACACGTTTTGCTGAAAGACAGAATGCTACACAGGAAACTGGAGAACATTCTGCTCCTTTGGAAAAGTTACATGATCTTTAACTTTCAACAACAGCCTGACAGGACCTTGATTGAATATCCCATTCTGAAGAGGACACTTCTCATTGAGCACTGACGAAATGATATTATATTGTTGGAAGTGGCCTCAGAATCACTTTTGAGGCCATTTTACCATGTGTATCTACAATCTTCAGAGGGAGAATGCTACCAATGGACTACACCAATACTTTTTCTGAGATCGAGAATGTTATGACAGATTAAAAAGGTGCATAAAAATTTAACTGCTTCCCTGGTTGATGAAGGGAAGTGAAATGCAGCATAACACCAAATCTGCTGGATTGTCCCTACTTCTCAGGCATATACAACTTCTTGGCTAAGCCTTGGGGAATTAGATGTTTACTGATTTCCCTTCCTAGTTATTATCAGTACGCAGCTGGAGCCAATATTTTCTCTCTTTTTCACAGTGTTTAATTTGGACTTGTAACAGCTAAATTTGCTCTAGCAACTATAACAATGATATCTGATACTTAACAGTTTGCTTGGGCCTAACATTCTCTATCTCAGAAAGACCAGTTTGAATTTATCAACACCACTGGCATGGAAACCAAAAATCTTTAGGAACTTCCCCAGGCTTTCAAAGGCAGGAAAACTCACTTCCCCCCCCCATACACACACGCACTGGAAACAGTTCAGTACGTGACAGTTACAGCAGATCTAGTAACTCTTACTCCGAACATTACTGAACAGGATCCACGGTGATACAAAAATAGTTACACACCACTCATTAGCCCAAAGACAGATTATCTCCTTTTCATCACTGTGCTGAATCCCTTGCTTGGGAAGGATGATGTAATCATTATTATAATGGACTTTATAATAGTAGTACCTTATTTCTGCATCCTAGACAGATTTTTGTTTTAAATAATAAAAGCAGGCCACATGGTTAAAATTAAAACAAACTGTGACTATGTTATCATCTGATTAATGAAAACAGGAGGTCAAGCCCAGTGTGGGACCAGCAATACATTTCTGTACAGTAGGTGTGTATAAGAATAATTCATCATCTACTGTACAGAAACAAACATGCTGAGATAAAGCTATTTACACATTAATGTTTTACCGGCATAGAAATATCAATGGCAAATGGCAGAGTATATAGACATGTGCTTAGCAGTGTCTACATCACAGCATTAGTTTAACTTCAACTTTAAAAAAAAAAGAAAGTTCCCAGAGCAAATGGATAACTAAAGCCATGTTCATGCTAGTATTGTGTGTGTTAAACTACGTAATGGTTTTAAAACAGGTGGCATGTTTTGGATTCAGTTTTGAAGCCTCTGCCTGTGTCACAAGCACATTACAGAATGACAGTGGAGGTTTGCTGAGGGACTGATTGTCTAAAACGTGGTTTTAACTAATGTTGCTTGGCGTCTCTGACATGGTTCATGCAGTGATAAAGTGGATGCTCTAAACTACTTTTTAAAGTAACCATGAATAACAAAATACCCTAAGCATAGTTAAAGGCTTTATTCCCAAATTCAGATGTTGCAGTCCCTTGTTTCCACTTTAGAAACTGAGAAGCAGTTAAAATTATCCAGAGTATTTTATCTACCAATCCCCAGAGCACTTCTCTTTTTACTCCTACATTTGCAAAGAGTCATGTAGGGTTAGCCACACAACTGTCACTGATTTTATACATTAATGGTCATGAAGTTTTGTGGGATTGAGATTTAACAGGTTCCAGAATTATCAGCTTTCACAATTTTATCATGCCTCCAGCAATTCTGGCATGTTTTTTAACCTCTCTCACGAACACCTGATCAAAAGCTGCCAAGACATTAATTTTCTTTTATTCAAAATTGCCAGTATCTTATGTTACTGCCCACGGGGCTGAAGACAGCAAGATGGCCTACGTATATATGCATAGTCTGTCTGCAGGCGGAAGGGCTGACCCCAACAAAATTGACTGCAACCTCCCACTGTTTTCAAGGAGATGGAACTTTATGTCCACAGGCAAAATAGCTGCTACTCTATGGTTTATAGGGCTAGAAAGGACTGTGAGGAGCAGCAAAGACTGTTTGAAAGGTGGATGGGGAGAATGGAGAGGGAAGATCATGGCATTTCAGGAGAATGGGGTACAAAGAGATCTGGGGGCAGGAAGGAAGCAGGGGCTACAGAGGATAGTGATAGGGATCTGAGGGGAGCTCCCCTAGCCTATGGATAGGCAATGTTGCCAACTCTCATGAATTGATCTCCAGTCACAGGATTTTGGCACGTGCAGGAGGAGCTACTGGGGGGATATGAAAAGCTCCTTCTATCCCACAATGTTCAGGGCTACACATGCGGGTAGACACTGTGTGTGTGAACCCTGGGGCTGAACACACAGATCTGTCGTGCCACTGAGCTCTGCCTTCATCTATGGTCCATGAGCAGAAAGAGGGCCGAGGGCAGCAGAATGGGGGAGTGCAGCTCATGGGTCCTGGATGGAGAAGTCCCTGATAGTAATAGGAAATGGATGGCTGTTCCCTTTTCATTGGGATGAGGACAGGAGTCACCCTCTGAGCAGTTAAGGAGAAATGTATGTTTGTGCTTGCACTAAAGGTTGACTTTTCAACCTGAAATTCTCACATATGCAGTGGCAGAGGAATAGAGAGGAGTTAAGTCAAAAGATAAACAAATCCATGTGTTTTTAGTCAAAAAATATCTTGTGATTTTTTGGGGCCAGTCTCATAATTCTGGAAGGTTCCAACTCATGATTGTGGTTCTCTTGAGGTTGGCAATAAGAACATAACAGACATACTGGGTCAAACCACTGATCCATCTAGCCTAGTATCCTGTCTTCTGACAGTGGCCAATGCCAGGTGCTTCAGAGAGAATGAATAGAACAGGTAATCAAATGATGCATACTATTACCCATTCCCAGCCTCTGGCAAGCAGTAATCCTCTGCCTATCCTGGCTAATAGCCATTAATGGACCTATCCTCCATGAAATTATCTAGTTCTTTTTTGAACCCCATTATAGTCTTGGCCTTCACAACATCCTCAGGCAAGGAGTTCCACAGGTTGACTGTGTGTTGTGTGAAGAAATACTTCCTTTTGTTCATTTTAAACCTGCTGCCTATTAATTTTGTTTAATAGTTTTTGTGTTATGAGAAGGAGTAAAGAACGCTTCCTTATTTACTTTTTCTACATCAGTCGTGATTTTATAGTCCTTTATCATATCCCATGTGAGGTTCTATTGCATACATGGATAAATTTTATATTTTTTAAATCTGCTGGGAAGAAGTATAGGACACTCCCTCTAGGTTTCAATAAATTATGAAGTACTGCGAGATTTGAGAGGCACGAAGTATAAGAAGTAGGGGTTCTGTAAACCAGAACCTTTTGCTCAGATCATCTAGTTACAAATCTTCAGTACAAGGTCTCAGTGCTGCACTCACATGTGAATGATATTCAATCTACAATTTAGCCCCAATAAAGACAAAAACTTATAAAATAGTGACAATACATGTCAAGCACACGAGAGATTGATATCTCCCACTGCACTGAAGAAAAACTTTGTCATCCTCAGGAATCCTGCTGTGCTGTTTTATCTTCCAGTCTCAGAGTTTGGGGTGCCATTTTGTTAGGCCCATATGTACAGAGAGTCCCTGCTGTTAAGAGTTTACACTCTAAATATACAAGATGAAGAGGATGACGGAAAGGAAGTGCTATTATCCCCAATTCACAGATGAGGAACAGTGAAATTAAGTGACTTGTCCAAGTCATGCAGGAGACTGTAGCAGGACAGAAACTGAACCCAGATTTCCTGAGTGCCAGTTCAGTGCCTTATCCGCAAAGCCCAACCTTTCTCACAGCATGTCTCATAAAACTTACTAGAGAGTCAAATTCACATGATCTTCCCTGATCATCCAAAAGTCAAGTAATCAAATACAACTCAGTGATAGTTCTCTAACACAGGAAGTGAAAGTCAAATTATTCTCCTAATAACAACGAAGACAAGATGAAAGAAGATTGTTTTTTAAACTACAACACACACACAGTCTGGAGAATTTAATCACTGCTATTTTAATTTATCTAGTCAGGAAAAGATAATGATCTTAATGATTTCCAGGTTTCTCTGATAGAAATTTTAAATTAGTTAAATCAGAAACTGAACATCAAAGACTTTACTGCCAGCTGTTTTCACAATAATTGCAAGACACAAATGTTTGGACAGAAAACGCAAATACTTTCAGTAACTCATTAAGTAAAATGAACCTGATAGAAGTAGTTGAATGTAGTATAAATATTCAAGGCTGGCAGTGATCTCAAAGAAATGTCAGATCTGTTGTTGTCCCATGATGCAAATATATTGTTTAAAAAAATTAGAACTGGGATTGCTTGTTTTGTAATGTTTTTAAATGGAGACAAAAGTGAAACATTCAGATCCCTGACTGGGAAACTGCAGTATGGCTGATACAAAGGATTACACTTAGAAGACACACCAAAAGAACGTTGAGATTTATTTCTAGCCTGAAATAAATACAATTCATTCCCAGACACCCATTCCACAAGCACATTACAGCACGGCTGCAAACAGTAGTGTGTCCTGACAAAATAGCACGTATTCAGCAAAATAACCAGGAGCAGGTTGGTCAGTACCTATTAGCCATTTCGGGGCAAACGAATGTCAGCTGACATAAGTGGCCATAGCTCCACCGACTTAAATGGCACAATGAGTATTTATGCCAGCTGACCATCTGCCCCCAGGAGAGTGCCAATTTGGCTTTTACCACTCCACTACCAGTGACTGATCACTCAGGCCTGTTTTCTCTTTTGGCTGGGTCTCAGTCCTAAGAGACCCAGTCCATTTTAAGCCTTGTAAACCCTGCTAAGAGCATAGCTGAAACAACCCACCTCACTGGAAACCTAGCAAAACACACTACAGCAACAGCTGTTTCCATTGTAGGCTGGAAAGCCTCCTTCAGACAGGGGTGGGAAGGCCATGTGATTTGAAAGGAAAGGCTCATGATTAAAATATAGAGAAACTGGAGCAGGATAAACTGTGTAGAGGAATTTGCATTCAGACAAAGTGCTTTGCTACAGTAGCAGAAGGTAAGCACACACAGTCATTGTTCACCACATCTATAAGTCAAAGTTAGTGTGTGGAGTTAAAAAACAAAGTCTTGCTTTTTCAGTTCTGTAGCGAGGCTTGGCTGGTTCATACCATATAGGTAAAATATGCTGTCACTTGGGGAAGATCTACACTTCTTTTTAACTGTATACTAACAATTTTTAACAGGCTGAACAAACAAACATTTGTTCCTAATTGAGTTTAATCTTAGGCTACTGCATGCTGTTTGAGTAGGAATAAACATTTGTGTCCTGTCTAAGTTACCATGACTAAATTCTAGTGAATGCTAATTAAATAACTAAAAATTCAAGTGTATAGACTTACTGAATTCTGCTGCTAGGGATAACTATGTATGTAGGTACAGCCTGGTAGGGAAGGATACTGGCAGGTCTGCCTAGTATAGCAGAACCCCTACAGCCAGTAATGCTTACAGCGAGCTAGTGATCTATCCACCAAGGACCCTATTCTGTCCTACATAGATATAACCTAAGAAAGTGGAAACCTTGGGAGTTTGCATACATGGAGCCTCTTTCCAATTCTTAGGTCTGTTAGGAAAATGCAGGGAAAGCATTTGTTCCTATTCCCAGAAGGGGAGAGAGGGAATGTAGCCCACCAAAGCAGTGGATCTTGGGAGAGATGCCAGAAGGAATACAGCAGAAATAGAAAAGTTCCAGAGAAGGGCAATTAAAATTATTAGAAGCAGAAAGACTGCCATGTGACAAAAGTATTAAATAATGGACAGAGTAAATCTGGGTTTGCTAGGAAGTTTCTCTTACAAGAAACGAGACAAACACTCAAAATAATAAATTTAAAATGGATAAAAATTGTAGAGTTTTCAATACACACACACAAAGCTGTCACACAACAGCACTGAAGCAAAGAGCATAGCAGTGTTTTAAAAATTCCTATTTAAATATGAGCAATAAAAACACGGTTACACTGGCTAGGAAACAATAGCATGCTGCCAAGAAACCTCTGACTGCCCGGGGCCAGGCTGAAACATCCCACTTGCTCAGGTTATTGCATAATGGTTGCCTACGGGGGCTTTATACCTTCGTGTGAAGCATCTGGTAGAAGCACTTGTCAGAGACAGGATACAAGCCTAGGTGGAATATTAGTGTGCAGCAGCATGGCAATTCCAACGTTCCTCAGTGCCTCTCTTGTAGCTACAAAGGATACTATGACATTGGGAATGCCCTTGACTGTGAGGTGTAGTAGCTTGCTAGATCAGATTCACTGCTGGGGCTCAACTCTCCCACCACAGGAGTAATATTCCCTGAAGTCAGCAGGAGTTACTTGTATGTTACTTGCAATGAGGAAAATTGGGGCCTCTGGCTACCTCAGTCTTTGATCTTCTGGAAGTGCTGCTTTGATGCTGGATGAGCAGCTGCTGGGATTTAAGCATCTGATACAAATACGTAGTTGACTTTTCTCTCCCAAATGCTTCCCAATCATAAGGAGAATAAAAGCCGTGATTCGATTCTAGACGAGCTAAAGCCAAAGGGACCATTATGATCATCTACTCTCACTCTCTATATAATTGAATAGAGTCATAGAATTTCATCCAGTAATTCCTGCATCAAGTGCAGTATATGACTGAACTAGGAAAGTCTTTCAGCAAGATCAGATGTTCCAATATTTAATCACCTTCACAGTTGAAAATTTTCAATTTTTCTATTTTGAAACTTTCAGTCATTGGATTTTTTCTTCATCTTTGTCCACTAAATTAAAAGAAACCGCAATCTTCTCCCCAGCTAGGTAATTATCAGCCAAATAACCTCCTGTAGCCTGATTTGGATGTTTTTGTTATTTGAATGGGGTTATAGGCTTGCCAATTGCTTTGATTAGAAGATAAAGAGGTTTTTGTCCTGGAACCAGGCTTTAGGGTGTACAACAGGAAGGTTTTTAGTGATAGCCAAATTTGTATAATTTTTATAAGCTTTTATTAAGGTAACATAAAATAATACACAAATGACGGATATAGAGAAAATAAACAATTAAATGGATAATACAATTTTAATTTTAGAGACTTGTCTATTTTTATTATATGCTTTGGAGTAATATCATACACCCTTCCCTGATGACCTGGTTGAGAGAGAGATTTGGTTTTTTAACTCTTGAGTAGAAGGGTGTAGTAGGCAATGCTTGAGAGCTAAGAACTATAAGACTAAGACTACAAATACTACTAGGTATAAATGAAGAACAAAATTTTAACACTAACTAAAAGAAACTTTAAGCAGGAGTAGCTGACAATTGATTGCCCCAAGTAGCACCATTTGCCTCTTCTTATACTCTGAGTATATGGGTTCTTTTTTTAAGTTCAAACTTGGATTTGCCACCCCCAAAATATTTTATAGGCTGGTGGGTTTGTGCGTATTGACATATTCACATTCTTTTTAGATGGTTTTAGATAGTTTATTTATTTTACCTTTGCTATTTTTGGCCCTTTGTGAGTTTTGTGGTGTACTTGTGAAGTTTCCTTGGGGTATAACCTGTGACAGCCCCTCCCCCGTTTTGATGCCTTCTGACTTATTTAGGGTAAAGGTTATGACCATATATATATATATATATTTTTTTTTTACTTATGATTACTTATTTAGGACAAAGGTTCCGAATATATGTATACTAACTGCTCAGCTTTTATACAGGATGTGGCCTGTAGGGTACCTTGCAATGCAGCTAAAATACTTTAATATAAATTTATAACTATTATAATTAAACAATCATACTTAAATTTATAAGATATACATATATATGCAAGCAAGCAGGCTAGTCCTATAGGCTACAAATCCCCCCTTTGATGGGGTGGTTGCAAAATGAACCCCATTACACAAATGTGGGTATGGATGGTTAATTGTTTGAGGGAGTATTTTTTTTCTTTTTTTAAACATCTTACGGTGGAAGAAGAGTATTATAGTGATAGTTTTTTATGTGCTGGTGCCTGACCATTATACCTGATACATATTTGCTAACATTAGTATTTTTGTTTTTGGTTGGGTTTGGGCTTATACTTGTCAATTTTATACTGCATGCACCCTAATAGGATGAAGATCATTTTTATTGTTATACAAAAAATTGCAGTGTATTTTTGTAATTTGACTTTTACCAAAGGGCCTGGTGAAGGTTTTTTGGTTTTATGTATTAATTGAGTAATTCCCTGTCTGGCCTTGTTTATATTATTGGCAATTTGTATGAGGTGGGCTTTTTTATGAGACAATAATGATTTTAATGATAACCCTAGTGGGGGAATATAGACAAGGAAGGTTGGTGTACTTTGGATAGAATTTTGATAGTTTGGGTTAGACAGAATGGTAGTAATGTTTTTAAAGGTGAGGATGGGGAAATTGCTTGATTTTTAATTAACACTGGTTGCTTTGGAATAAAACAAAAATTTGGGTGTGTGACCTGACACTTTAAGGGACCATAGTGGTACCTTTTTTGATTGGTTACCATACAAAATTGGCCATTTTTAGCATAGGGCACCCTTTTTAATCCTTTTTTTTTTTTAACTTCATCAGCCTTACCAGGCATACCAAGGATGATTTATTTTGTAAACTTTTTTTTTTTTTTGTAATTTATACAACAGTATTTGTTTTAAATACATTACACCTACAAATGTACTGAGGACCTTTTTTAGAGCAACCAGTTGGTTTTAAACCTGCTGCCTATTAATTTCATTTGGTGATCCCTAGTTTCTGTGTTAGGAGATGCAGTAAATAACACTTCCTTATTTACTTTATCCACACCAATCAAGATTTTATAGACCTTTATCATATCCCTCCTTAGTTGTCTCTTTTCCAGGCTGAAAAATCCCAGGCCTATTAATCTCTCCTCATATGGAAACTGTTCCATACCCCTAATCATTTTAGTTGCCCTTTTCTGTACCTTTTTCAATTCCTATATAATCATTTTTGAGATGGGGTGACCATATCTGCACTCAGTATTCAAGATGTGGGTGTACCATGGATTTATAAAGAAGCAGTACATTTTCTGTCTTATTAACTCTCCCTTTCCTAATGATTCTAAACATTCTATTAGCTTTTTGGACTGCCACTGCACATTGAATGGATGTTTTCAGAGAACTATCCACAGTGATTCCAAGATCTCTTTCTTGAGTAGTAACAACTAATTTAGACCCCATCATTTTATATGTATAGTTGGCATTATGTTTTCCAACATACCGTACTTTGCATTTATCAATATTGAATTGCATCGGCCATTTTCTTGCCCAGTCACCCAATTTTGAGAGATCCCTTTTTAAACCTTTGCAGTCTGCTTCAGACTTAGCTATCTTGAGTAATATTGTATCAGCTGCAAATTTGCCACCTGACTGTTTAGCTTGTTTTCCAGATCATTTATGAATATGTTGAACAGTACTGGTCCCAGTACAGACTTGGGGAAACCTGACTATTTATTTACTTCTCTACATTCTGAAAATGGACCATTTAGTCCTACCCTTTGTTTCCTGTCTTAACCAGTTACTGATCAGGAGAGGACCTTCCCTCTTATCCCAGACAGCTGACTTTGCTTAAGAGCCTTTGGTGAGGGACCTCATCAAAGGCTTTCTGAAATCTAAGTACACTATAGCCACTGGAACACCTTTGTCCACATGCTTGTTGTCCCCCCCAAAGATTGCTAATAGATTGGTGAGGCATGATTTCCCTTTACAAAAACCATGCGACTCTTCCCCCAACAAATCATGTTCATCTATGTGTCTGATAATTCTGTTCTTTATGTAGTTTCAACCAATTTGCCTGGTACTGAAGTTAGGCTTACTGGCCTGTAATTGCCAGAATTGCCTCTGGAGCCTTTTTTAAAAATTGGCATCACATTAGCTATCCTCCACTCATCTGGTACAGAAGCGGATAGGTCACATACCACAGTTAATAGTTCTCCAATTTCTCATTTGAGTTGCTTCAGAACTCTTGCAGGGATACCCTATGGTCCTGGTAACTTAATTATGGTTTAATTTATCAATTTGTTCCAGAACCTTCTCTAATGACAGCTCAGTCTGGGACAGTTCCTCATATCTGTCACCTAAAAAGTATGTCTCAGGTTTGGGAATCTCCCTCACATCCTCAGCCATAAAGACTGATGCAAAAAATTCATTCAGTTTCTTTGAAATACCCTTTTCTTCCTTGAGTGCTTCTTTAGCATATCAATCATCCAGTGGCCACTTTGGTTGTTTAGCAGGCTTCCTGCTTCTGATGTAGTTGAAACATAACAGCAAAAAAATTTAAGTCTTTGGCTAGCTGTTCTTCAAATTCTTTTTGGTCTTCCTAATTATATTTGTACACTGCACTTGCCAGAGTTTATGCTCCTTTCTATTTTCCTCAACAGGCTTTAACTTCTTTTACTTTGTTGTTTAGCCATGATGGCACTTTTTTGGCCTCTTATGAGGTTTTCTAATTTGGGGGTATTTAAAAGGTTTCTTTGCAGTTTGCAGGGATTTCACTTTTGGCACTGTACCTTTTAATTTGTGTTTAACTTCCTCATTTTTGTGTCATTTCCTTTTCAGAAATTAAATGCTAAGAAGGTAGGCTGCTTTGGTATTTTTCCCCCCAGCACAAGCATGTTAAATTTTTTTACGTTAGGGTCACTATTAACAAGCTATATTCAGCTATAGTCACCTTTTGGACCAGATCCTGTGCTCCACTTAGCACTCAATCAAGAAATTGCCTTTTCTCTTGTGGGTTCTAGGACTAGCTGCTCTGGTGTCAAAGAGAGTCATTGGGGCATTGACTTGATCTTGGGTTTCCCCATCTCCTAGGTGAATGTCCTAACCAACAGGCTATAGAGTGATTCTTCTTTCCTTCCCTGGCTCAATGACTTCATTGCCATTATGAATGATCCCTAATCTACCCCATCCCTCCATTACCAGCTTCACAGAGAACCTTAAGATTCAAATAGGGCTGACTGCTATGCTCACCAGAGAAGGATAGTCACAGCTAAAACTAAACTTTGTCAGTGTTCATAATCAACAGGTTTGTCCTGTATTTGCTGTGGGCATTCAGGATGTGTCTAAAAAGTATTGATATTACTATTAACTTTTGCAGGAGCCAGGTAATGTGGAGGAAGAGCATTAGTTCAGGAAGCAGTCGTTAGTTGGGATATAATATATACAAAAGCTTTGAGAGCAAAAAATAAGCTCTGTGGTCCTATTGCACAACAGAACTAATAATGGGCAACTATAAATCACAGGCTAGATACAGATACTACATGTTCCTGTGCTGCAGAAATGATTTCAGGTTTTCTAGCATTCCAGTTCTTTAGCAGTCAAACCCAGAGGCCTCATTTAAAATGTCGACATCATTCCAGATGGATAATGTCACAATAGTTTGTCCAACAATGCAACAAAAGCAAAAATATTCTTAAAGGAAGGCTGTGGAATCTGTGAATGGGGGACTCCACTGTGAGTGCAGTAGACATTTTCTATCTACATGAGGCTGTTACAGCAGATTAGTTTTGTTCACTTTAAGAGCAGCAAATTAACTATATTGAACTGAAGCGCACTTTCACCCTTTTGTTATGCTGGTTTAAGGTACTTCCCTTATGAATCATTCCATACACAGCTCTATGCGTGTTCAAATTAACCACAAAGCATTCTGGGCAGATACCCCATGGTACAACAGTCTGCCACTCAGCTATTTACAGTGATATTCTCGGAGTGCATTGTGGGATGCTTACTAGAGTCCTCTCCTTGCCTCTGTATTTTGCCAGTGCTATTTTCTAACTGCTTTCAGGCAGCATGGAGGACATGTACTGCAATCAGAATGATTTACGTGTATTGTCAGTCAGACGGACAGCCATGTGTGATGGATGTGGGGAGCAGTTCCTCATACTTTTCAGCAGAATAGCACCAAAACAATTCATTTACAAATTTCATAGGTAACAGATACTACTGCTTGAGTTTAAAAAAAATGAAGAACATAGTGCAAACACAAAACCAAAGGAACTGTGGCATGCTCAAAGTGCTCACAGATTCCTGTAGATGGGGCACTGTAAGTTGTTTTCTCCCGAGGCAGGGGAATGGATTGCTGTGGGAAGAGCCTGAAATTTGGTTGATTGAAAGACTGATCCTAGTATGATGCGTTCCCCTAGCTTGCAGGGCAACGTAACAGCAGGTGCTCCATTACAGCTGCTGCGTCTGCGTTGTCGGCATCGTGTCACTTTCCAGGGCTGCGCTCTCCCTTTTGATCCTCAGAGTGCTCCAGGAAACCATTTCCCCCACACCCCTGGCCTTCTTCACAGCTCTTTGTTGGGTTCAAGCCATTCATCCTTTGAACACTGCCTTTTCCCCCTTCTGAAGTTTGTCCCTCTCTCAGCGGGTGAGAAGCCCCCTCTGCACACAAGCTGTGGCACTGCAAGTGCTGAAGGAAATCAGAAAAAGCATAAGTACTTACCTTGCCAATTTACCCTAGTCGCTGTGCCAGCACTGATCAAAGGCTGCTTTTCCCACCATTTGGGAATGTCATTCTCATCTCCTCTTTCCACATTGGGGTTTGCTTTGAGACAATATGAAGTTTTCCAACTTTCCCCCGCCTTGTACAGCGCCTCTGGAAAAACGTTCAGTGGACGGAGGCAGGCTGGTAGTTGCAGGCACACCTCCACAGGCTGCTGTGTGTTCCTCAGACACAAATTCCCCAGGTAACACAAAAGGGTCTTATTCAAAAAGGCAACTGGGCAAACCAGGAAGCTACACAGCCTTGCTATTGACTAGGAAGGCGACACTCCAGCTGGTGCAGGAGTGGAACAGAATGACTAGTTATATACAGGTTGTCCTGGCACAGCTACATTGCCTTCGGTCTTAGGAACATACATAAGCCCGATCACAATAGTAACGAGGGCCGCACAATACCCGTTAGGTAGAGGATTACTATTATTCCTGTTTTACAGATGGGCACAGAGAGACTAAGTGACTTGCCCAAGGTCACCCAGGAAGTCTGTAGTGGGGCAGGGAAATGAATGAGTGCCTCCCAAGTCCTAGACGCAGGCCCCACCCCTTGGCCATCAATTCCTCTATCCTTCCTTGTAATGTGTGCACCCAGAGAGCACTTTGGGTCCTCAATTCTGTTTGGGGCACACTCTCCCTGTAGCATAAAATTCACTGCAAAATAAACAAAATTGCAATAATTCTTCTGAACCCAAGAGTTCCAGATAGCCAGGAATGCCTCATGGTTTAAAATGTCTGAAATATCTTTGAAGGCTGGTCAGGGCAACTTATCTCAAAATCTCAAGTTAGTTAAAAGCTGAGGGCATGTATAGAACTGCGAGCCAAAAGCTTTTTTGCCCCCATTGCCTTCTCTCTTTCCATATCTACCACTACAATAAATACACCTGTCATACAAAGCATTTGATGTTTAACCACCATGGTGCTGACAAAAGGGGGTACACAACAGCAAGCGGCTCAGAAAGGGAGCTTGGGGGCTGCAAATGTGGCCAGTGGTTGTGGGATTTAATACTGGAGGGAAATAAAACTTTATAGTATTAATTCTCTGGTGTGGTTCCCATTTTGAGCATACTGGGCAGAGGAGGGGTTTAAAAGCCAAGCAGACAGAGAGAAGCTCCCATCTCCATCAACGTGGCAATGGACAGCTGGTATCCAGAAAAAGCTGTATTATAGTGCAGCACATAATACTTGCTGTTACAGCTCCCCTCTGCAGCATTTTCAGGCTGGCTTCTGGTAGAACATGGTTTCACTGCATGGGTTTCCTGTCTAATCTCTCAATCTGCTGGGTCACACAGCTCTAGCCTGCCCAGAAAAATCTCCTCTTGCTTGGAACCCATAGCTTTTATGGCAGTCAAAAACACCTTTTCTGGCTCTTGATTGCTTTCGGGAAAGCTGTCCACCACATCATTTTTGGGTGTCGTGGTGGCATCCCTTGGAAAAAAATGCAGCCCAAGTACTAATAATATAGGCAGGCAATGGGGTATTACCAGGAGGTCCTGTTCTGGTCCTCTGCCTTGTGCTGGCGCTCCCTTGCTTTGAGTCAGCTCTGGCATCACCTACAGGAATATCCCCTCATCTGCATTTGCCCAGAAGACATCTGGTAAATGTCTGAATTATGGCGACTTCTCCAGATGGAACTGAACATGCAGCTGTCCAAAGAGGGCAGTCAATTCCAGGAGCTTTGCAAAGGTCTACATGGAAGCAGGGGAGTGGGAGCACAGCTGTTAAAACTGGTATATGACGGTGCGTGAACTCACCATTACCTGGTATCAAAAAGGGCACATCTGGTAAAGTGCTAGCATTTAACCAGACGTGGCACCTGGTTAAGATGACCCTGAAGCAGTGGAGAGCACACAGGCTTGCTGATTCAGGTGTGATAGCAGTGGGAAGACTACCAGCAGTGGAATACCTAGGAAAGGGACCACATGTTCCTTAAAGCAAACAAACTCTGCACAAATGGAGTTACTTCCTGTTATTTGCCGCAGCCTAAGACATCGAAGAATTTTCTTTAAAATATAAAAATAATTTTGAAAAGGTTGTGTGGGGATGCAAGGCACCGTAAAGCAAACAAACCAAAGTTACTCTGATGTAACATCCCTGTGCAGACAATCCCCAAAGGAAGCTGGTTTGTTGAGAGCAGAAATACGGTTCACTATGGTTCATTATCCCTTTCATTGGCGCCTGCACTGAGGGGGCATTTAGATATGGCTGACCTACCACAGTCGCCTGTAAATGGGACTTGGCCTACAGCAGAAGAGTCTGTGCCTTCTGACTGCTGTGTGTGACCAGCAGAAACTTGTTCAGACATCTCTGCCCTTACAAAGATCTACATACCCGTGTCCCTCTGTGCAGGCCTAAGCCTTTAACTGAACTCTGCAGGATGAGCACATGTGTAATCTAGCTTTAGTCTCTGTGAGTTTAGCAGCTGCTTCATCAGGCAGAAAGCTCAGATACTGGGGCAGGCAAACAGAACATCTCACCCACCCACCGCAAACCAACACATCTGTGCACAGAGCCAAGGAGCAGACCACCAGCACAGTAATAAGATAAAACATAAAATTGCAATTGCTGCTGACTACTTCCCTGAGGAAAAATACAGTTGAGCAGGTGTGTGTTTGAACTGATGCAGCTGTAGGAACTGCCTCTGCACTTAAGTCACCCCTCAGAGAAGGGGGAGTAAACTTTGGCAGGAGAACACTATGGGCAGCTGTTCCCTGGTACATGGCCCCAGATGACAATTCTGCTTTGACACCTCTGCCCCCAACACTTATAGTCACAAGAAAGGAGGCAACCCTCCCCTGACACCAGACCAGCGGTGCTTTAGAGAGACAAAAGTTATCTTAAACTCAGACATTTAAAACAAGGCCCTTGAAGGACAACATTGTAGCGGGAGCCTCCAGTGTGTTGAACAGCTGTTCGCTGGTTTCCAAGTCACGTTCTTTTTTTAGTTAGTATTATAGTCTTGCACCTGCAGTTCTCAAATGCAGGGATAATCCAAGTCCTAGTAACCAGATGATTAATATCATTTAAAAGGGCCAAAAGTAGAATTTTCATAAATCTGAGCCAATTTTTCACATGCAAGATGAACTCGAATATAAAGGAAAGAACATTATCAAGTGGTCCCAAGATAAAGCTTAAAAACTTCATTTTTGTAATATACAGAATCCCACCAAGTTATGTCTTGTAATAGCTGTTAGATACTATATTCATGTGCCTAACACAGCATTAGGCAAGTACCACTACAATTATTGTACTGATAACATTGTTTCTGAGAGCAGTAGACATGTTCATGGACTTGGACAAGAAAGAACAGTGACATACGTTGTGGAGGTGGTTAGGGCAAATGAATGAAGCCATTATGTTGGATGGCCTACTCATTTGGATTCAGATGGGAGCTACCAATGAAAGAAACTGAGAATGAAGCTGAGCTTGTTTAGCCTAACCAAAAGAAGGCTATGGGGAGATACCACTGCTCTCTATGAATACATCAGAGGGATAAATAGCAGGGAGGGAGAGGAGTTATTTAAGTTAAGCACCAATGTGGACACAAGAACAAATGGATATAAACTGGCCATCAGCAAATTTAGACTTGAAATTAGGCAAAGGTTTCTGGAACAGGCTTCCATGGGGAGCAATGGGGGCAAAAAACCTAACTGGTTTCAAGACTGAGCTTGATGAGTTTATGGAGGGGATGGTAGGATGAGACTGCCCACAATGGTGTGTGGCCCATCGGCAACTGCCAATAGCAAAAATTCCCAACAGCTGGAGACGGGACACTAGATGGGAAGGGCTCTGAGTTACTACAGAGAATTCTTTCCCAGGTATCTGCCTGGTGGGACTTGCCCACATGTTTTTGGTCAAACTGATCACCATATTTGGAGTTGGGAAGGAATTTCCCCCAGGCCAGATTGGCAGAGATCCTGGGGATTTTCCCCCCTTCCTTTGCAGGTTTAAACTAGTGTAAATAGCGAATTCTCTGTAACTTGAATTCTTTAAACCATGATTTGAGAACTTCAGCAACTCAGCAAGAAGTTAGGGGTCTATTTCAGGAGTGGGTGGACGAGGTTCTGTGGCCCGCAACGTGCAGGCAGTCAGACTAGAGGATCACAATGGTCCTGTCTGACCTTAAAGTCTAGTCTATGAGTCAAAGGAACATGGCTTTTGGTGAAAATTTGGCAGTAGTTTGAACATGAGATGTTTCATCCATTCTAACCCAGCAGATTGACACTATCCTAGTCAATGGTTACTTTATAATCCATTTTAAGTATAAGGTGTTTACTTTATCTAACACATTCTAAATTCATTGGGATTCCAAGATGGTTTTGGACCCAGAATTCTCTCTCCTCTTTCTTACTTGAGATGGAAGAAGAGTAGTCAGAGAATAGAACTATCAGCTATCCTAATATGCCTTTGATACTTGATGAACGGAGCCATTTGTAAGCCTTTTACAAACACCATAACCAGTAGAGGATACTGGAGGCAGAAGACAGCTTAAAAGCTCTTTGGTATCTCAGACTAGACTTGAGGGCCCACCTTGGAAAATTTGTCCCGTACTGATTTGCTCAAAGTAACACACTGATCAGAGCATTGAATAGAACCCAAATCTCTTGCACCACACAAGACCATATAAAAAGATATTCTAAAGATATTTTTGGTGTATGGACAGACAGCTCATGAAAATCATAGAATATTAGAGTTGGAAGGGACCTCAGAAGGTCATCTAGTCCAACCCCCTGCTCAAAGCAGGACTATCCTCAGCTAAATCATTCTGGCGAGGGTCTTGTCAAGCCTTAGCTTAAAAGCCTCTAAAGATGGAGATGCCACCACCTCCCTAGGTAACCCATTCCAATGCTTCACCACCCTCCTAGTGAAACAACAACTTTTTTCTAATGTCCAACCTAGACCTCCTCCACTTCAACTTGAGACCATTGCTCCTTGTTCAGTCATCTGCCACCACTGAAAACAGCCTAGCTCCATCCTTCCTGGAACCCCCTTTCAGGTAGTTAAAGGCTGCTATCAAATCCCCCCTCTTTCTTCTCTTCTGCAGACTAAAATAAACTCCTCACTGGAATTGGTCCAAAATTTTCAATCTGCACTGTAGTACAGGATTTCAGAACAAATCAAGGGTACAATTTAGGGGAAGATAAGCATCAGCATGTATGGTAAAGGTGGCTCTAGGGGATTTTAGCACTGACTTAAGGTAAAATCTAGCTATGGTGACAGGCAGACAAACATACATACTAAGCAGAAGCGATGTGATCTAGCTTATTTTGTGTGTTCTGATGTGCTAACATAGCTAGAAGGCATTAGACAGTAGAGATAGATTCTAACCAAAACCAGGATCTGACTCCTCTCCCAGTTAGGCTCCAATCCTACACATACTTATGCTCATGTTTAACTATGTGCACAAGAGTAAATCTTCGGAGTTCAATGGAACTACTCCTATGAGTAAAGTTAAGCACGTGCATATCTGTTTGCAGAATCAGGACCTATGGGTAATCCAGAAACAGATTCTTATTTAGAATTCAAGCTGACACACATACTCACACTTTAAAACTATCTCCTTTCATTTTCACATAAAATGTATTCAGAGTTCATTATGTGGCCCCCAATCTCTGACTGGGGTCTCAAAGGCTTACAGTGCAAATAATCTTAATTATGTTTGTTTACTATTTAAGTAAAATATATTTACAAATACTTTAATTGTAACAGCCATTATCATTAACAATTCTCTCACTCTAGATGGCTGGTGGGAGAGGGGACTCATCCACTGATGCAAGGGAAACTGAGTAGTGCTATTCAGTGGGAGAATAACAGGGTCTTAACCAGTCCTGCTCTCTTTGAAGTTAGTGAGAGGCCCCAAATTCTGTGTTGGAGGCATTTGGGATTTGTCTGAGGAAGATTAGAGTAAGGATATTTACCAAATGTAACGCATCTCAAGAAACAAACATACTAGCTTGCTGTAAATACAGTTAGCTAGGTTGTAAAATTCAATAAAAGCCCAAAGTAAGAAGGAAATGAGCAGTTTCACCGATGGTCAGACAAGACCCGCTGATTGAAATGTTAATGTTTATTTCAATCAATAGAGCAAAGTCAAAGACAAGAGTATTATTGTCAATTTAAGCTGGAGCACAGGAATGAAGATCTCTGAACACAAACTACTTCTATTACTCATCACAAGCAAGTCTGGCAAGCACGATCCATGGCCTATTTCTCCTCTTATTCTTACAACGTCAGTGGAGTTACTGCCAGTGTAAGTTAAAGGAAAGTAAATGCCACAATATTTGCCCTTTCATTCTTAACTAGTGAAATGTGTTGCTTTCAGTTTGGCAGCATGCTTTAAAAATACTTTAAAAAAGTTATAAGATGAGCTTAATTACGACTTTATTGACTAGAGTGCCCTAACAAACCCAGTAACTCAAGCATACAGAATGCATTAACAAAAGCACAGCCTGGCTTTAGAACAGAATGTTTTGAAGCCATTTCTAATTACAAAGGATACCTGGAGTTTAATAGACCAGGGCTAACAGCCACAGCATATTTAGATATTCTAAGTTACAACATGAGGTGCATTTGGCTGCTAATTTCAGCTAATAAGTTGACTATTTTTGTTTGTGTTTTGGCTAAACCACTAGTTCAGTATAGAATTCCTCTGCAAATGCGTCTGTTAGTTACAGTACAGAGCTTGTTAGAGCTGAGGGACAAATAGCTTCGTGCAGTAATGATGGTTTAGTAATTGGTCCTGAGTGAGAGTTCTGAATACATGGGGTTACAACTGGACTATGACATAATTTATGCTAAGTTAATGATTCTGTAGCTGAATGTAGTAACTGCTTCCACCATCAACCTCCATTGTTGACTGTAACCTAAGGGAAAGAACTGTGATGAGCTGATTCTTAATGGGACACTGTCAACTCCAAACTGACATTGTAAAAAAAACCCCAAAGCCCCAATCTTTAAAGCTGTTGCACACCCTCTGACTCAATTTGACTTCCCACACAAGTCAGTGGAAGCTGTGGATGCTCCACACCTGTCATGAGCAGATGGTTGGTTATTACTAACTTCTACAACTGACACTTTGCTCTCTGAAGTTGCACAGAGCTACCTTTATCCTTTTTCAAAAGTGGCAAAGATTCAGTTCAGTTATTAAAACCAATGCCCTAATCCTGCAAACACTTATGCATGTCTTTAACTTTACACACTTAAATGATCTCATACATAAAGTTAAGCACACACAACAGTTTACAGGATCAGTGCGTTAATTTGCTTTGCTTGCACAGGAACCTTGTATACATCAGCATGGAATGATAATGTGCACACTAATATATTATATTTTGTATGTACATTGGGTTTATATACATGCATGTCAGTGCACACCCCAATCAGTGTTTAATATTTACATTTTTATATATTAACAAACAAAATAGTTATGGTTAAAGTTTGGCATTAGTGAAGATTTTTCCAATGCCTTTTCCTAGCTCTGTTACTAGTCATTCTTAGGTAACACACTTGTTGCAATAGCCAGGCAGAACTCATTGCTGTGGCATTGTGGGTTTACAATAATGTAGTTCTTGAGAAACTGTAGAGCTAAACTTCATTCTTCCGGTTAATGATTATGGGGGGGGATCCACTCAATTGTTTCTAGAACCCACCATTGATTATGGGGATTGTTTGATAGTCCTTCAAAATAAGTGCTTTATAAGTTCTGTAGCTATATTTCCAACTTACTCCTGCAGTTTGCCAAAGAGAGCCAGCTAGCTGCATCTGGCAAAGAGAAGTTAATATCACAATATCCTATCCTGGATACTTTCCTTAATACTAAACTGTAACAATGAGCAATAGAGATATGGGGTTGGGAGGGACCAGTGGTTGGTTTTATTTATGTATTTAATGAATTTCTTTAAGGCCTGTGAAGGACAGAACATGGAAAATTCATTTCACTAATACTGAATAGTTTGGGGGTGTTTAGTGTAGTTTAGTTTTGAACGGACTACATCTTTGGAAGTCTTCTGCCTGGCTTTTCAGACACGAGAACGAACCACACAGGCTGCTGCCAGCCGCTTGACAGAGACGTCACGTTTAGGGTCTCAGGCTGTTCTTGTTACTTACATTTAGTGCAACATTCAGCTCCTCGCAGCACGCTGCTGCAGCCCAGAGGGGGCTGAAGGGGTGGCTAGGCTGGGACAATCTGGCCGCGGGAGAGGAGCCCGCAGCTTTACGAACGGGAATTGAGGGCTCGCACATCAGCAGGTTCCCCAGCGCCGGGAGAGACTTTTCACAAACCGCCTTCAAACCGAGCCCGAAACCAGGGGCTGCGCGGGCAGATCCGCACCGCAGGGAACCCCGGGGACCCCCGCCCGGGGACCTCCACTGCGGACAAGCCCTGCCCCGGCACTGGGCGGGTCCCTGGCCAAGCTCCCCCGGGCGGCGGGACCCGCCCGGCGCAGCCTCCCCGGGGACACCGGGCTCCACCCTAGGCGCGGGCCCTGCGTGACACTCACCGCCAGCGTCTCCCTCCTCACAGGCGCCCGGGCTCGGCACGGCGGCCACGGAGCTTCCCCGGCGCGGGCAGGGCACTTGGCGGCGGGGCGCCGGGCTCTCTCGCCATGCTGCGGAGCGGAGGGCGCTCCACCTGCTCTCCGCACCTGCTCTCCGCACAGCTCCGCGCCCCCGGCAGCCCCCGCACACCGCTGGCTCTAGCCTTCACTGCCCGCCCCCCCCCGCACACCGCTGGCTCTAGCCTTCACTGCCCGCCCCCCCCCCCGCACACCGCTGGCTCTAGCCCTCACTGCCCAGCGTCTGTCCCCCCCACT
>ML675611.1:29253758-29265059 GCA_007922155.1 Mesoclemmys tuberculata | reverse complement strand
CCCGCCCCCCCGCACACCGCTGGCTCTAGTCCCCGGTGCCCAGCGCCTGTCCGCCGCCCCCCGCACACCGCTGCCCCTGCCCCCAGCACGGCACCCCGCTCACACCTCCCTCCTGCACACAGCTCAGCCGGACCTTGCCCCAGCTGCGGCAGGCTCAGCAGGTCCCCCCAGCTAGTCTCTCTCCCCGACCCTCCTGCCCCCAGCTGGCTCTAACTTTTCACGGCCCGCGCCCGCCCGCCGGGCTCTGCGCGTTACCTAACACTCGCGCCCCGCCTGCCTCCCCCGGAGAGCGAGTCAGGTGCGGCAGCTCTCGCCCTTCTTCACTTATCTCCGCAGGCAGGCACTGGCTTCCTTACCTGCCCACAGCTCTGCTTGACACCGGCTGCAGCAGCCTTTCCCTTGGGTCCTAACGCCTGACGAGTCGAGGGAGTTTCCACGCTTGCAATCCCAGCCGGCTGTAAATCTCAAGTGTCCTCCCTCAGTGAAGCCGTTCCTCTTGGCTAGCCCCCGAGCGCTCTTGTTAGGAGAAGAGGGAGCTGGTTTCCCTGCTCTCAGCTATTCACAGGTGTGGCTGCTGATGGGATTCCATAGATGCACAAAACCTCAGGAAACACAATTCAATTAAATTAGCTTCCCATTACTGTGTGACAGAGGTGCCCATCCTGGTCCCATTGCAGTCAGTGGGGACATTCCCAACGACCCATATTATCAGGACTGGGCCCACGTACTATGGTGATGGGCGCAATAAGAACCTCTATAAAAGAGAATATTTAGGGAGGGGTGAATTATTATTTATGTTGTTGTAATGTCCAGAGGCCACAGTCAGGAAAAGCTCCTTATGTGGTAGGCACTGTTCAGGCATATCATAAAAGAAATCCTCAGTCTCTAAAATACTTCACAGTCTACATGGTGAAGCACTCCAGAATTTCCCCCATGAACAGTTGCTCATTTTTAGATTCAATCACTAAGTGAATGTTTTGTGAGATTCCAAAATGTTTACATTGGTTCACTGTTTACATAGGGCCCCTCCTCCCACGTTCCTCCATGGGTGTAGTTGGATGATTATGGGGGCATTGCCACTCCAAACTGCAAGCCTTCGGCAGGCGCAGAATCTGTCACCCTTCCCGCACAACCCCCGGAAAACCCTCATTGGCCTGACTGGAGCTGCCTCCTCAAACATAGAAGTCAAAGGCCTGGTCTACACTTACCTTTGAGATTTGGCGGCAGTTGACCGGAGATACGCAAGTGACATAAATCACTTGTGTATCTCCCGTCGACTTTGCAGCGTCTCCTCCGCGCAGCGTCCACACTGCGCTGCGTCGAAGGGAACAGCGCTCCCTTCGACACAGCCCTGCTCCACTTACCAAGGTGGTTTTCCTGCGTCGCTTGCTGGATCGACTGAGCGCGTCTATACAGACCGCTCAGTCGATCCAGAGCAATCGCTGTGATGGCGGGGAATTTGCTGCTGTCAGTGTAGACCCAGCCAAACTAGGCCTATGCTTTTCCCCTTTCAGTTCTGGCAAGGACCAAAACCAGAAATGCCCAAATCCCTTGAGTGGCTCTACTTGTGGGATTTTCAGCGGTAGCCAGAAATGGAAAACAGAGACCCAGTTCACTCAAGATTTCCAGTGCAATTCTGCAAATTCTAGAAGTTTGGAACTATAACCCTTTTGAAGTTCACCCAGGTCCTAGAATATTTTAAAATTCACATTGTTGCAGATCCGATGCAGACTAAACATAACATGTCTGTCACCCTGCTACGTGGCAGAGCTCAGCTCTTCCTACTCCAAAAGTTTTAATCCCTGTTACCAGTAGGGAGCCAACAGTCACATGATTGAGTAGCCTTCTTCTCTCCAGCAGAGGGCACACTAGCTAGCATGCTAAAATATTTTAAAGGCATAAAAGTAATTTGTGACTTTCAAAAACATCTGAGTTTGACTGAAGCTTACTTTAAATAAATCTTTCAAGGCATCACTTTAAATTAATTGGTTGGGTTGCACAATTTATTTTTACTGTTCATGATGATAAACTGTTGATTTAATAGATTCCCAGCCCAGAAGGCACCATTATGATCATCTAGTTTGCCTTTCTGTAGAATATAGGCCATAGAACTTCCCCAAAATACGTTGAGCAGTTCTTTTAGAAAAACATCCAAACTTGATTTAGAAATTGTCCGTGACTGAGAATCCACTACAATCCTTGATAAATTGTTGCAATGGTTATTTAATCTCACTGTTTATATTTTTTCTCTTTTTTTTTCCAGACAGAATTTGTCTAGCTTCAACTTCCACCATTGGATCATGTTATCCCTTTGTCTGCTAGATTGAAGAGCTTGTTATTTAATATTTGTTCCTCATGTAGGTACTTATATACTGTGATCAAATCACCTCTGAACTTTCTCTGTTAAACTCAATAGATTGAGCTCTTTGAAACTATCACTGTAAAGCATGTTTAATAATTCTGGTGGCTCTTTTATGAACCCTCCAATTTATTAACATCTTTATTGAACAGTTGATACCAGAACTGGAAACAGTATTCCAGCAGTGGTCGAACCAGTGCCAAATACAGAGGTAAAATAATCTTTGTAATCCTACTTGAAATTCCCATGTTTATCCATCCAAGGATTGCATTAGCCCTTTTGACCACAGCATCAGAGTGGCAACTCATGTTCAGGTGATTATTCACCAAAACTCCAAATCTTTTTCACAGCCACTGCTTCCCAAGATAGAGTTCCTCATCTTGTAAACATGGTCTGCAGTCTTTGTTTCTAGATGAATACATTTACATTTAGCCATACAAAAATGCACATTTTCTGCTTGTGCCCATCTTACCAGGACATCCAGCTCTGATACTTACATTATGCACAATAATATCAGGTCCAATGAGTTCATTTTATACCTGGTTTTCTCAAGATCCTGTATGATTTCCATTCTTGCCTAGGTAGCTCTCAAGCCTCCAGGTCCAATGACGTGACAATAGCTACCCTTATGAAATGCTTGTCAAAGACCCAAATATGGAAGGGATATTAAAAAATAGTCGTTCTGATAAATAAGGAAGGGATGTGACAAAAATTGCTTGAAAGAATATCTTCCTCATTTTTTCAATATGCATTATTGCATTATGGGAGACATCTAAGATTGCTTGGAAGATCTGTCTTCAGGCTCTCTCGCTTTTTCCATGACTAAGATGCCTTCTGTTTTTGGTTGTTCAAAGAGAGATGGATATGTCTTTACTGAAAATAAATTAAGCTCAACTGTAGACACACTTTGTAGAAAATCTCTTTGGGCCAACAGTACTTGCTGTTTTTCCTGGGAGATGCCATTAGTGCCAATTATAATTCCAGCTAGATTAATAGATCAGTGAAATTAGATGCACCCACCCTTGGGAAAAGAGAGATTTTTTGTTCCAAGCAAATCTCTTGCTAACCTTTAGAACCTCAAGAACAGGAATCCAACAACCTCCCCTCCCCTCTCTGGCCTCTCCTTGGTCCAGTTCTCTGTTATGAACTTGACCTTCCTTCAGCTGCCTGCCTCCCTCCAACTAAACAAAGAGGCTCACACTTTACCCCATCTTTGAGTACAGGTACACTTCGCAGCTGTGTGCTGATTCTGTTTATGCTTCTGAATTACAGCATCTTGTTGTTTCTCAAATTAATGCCAGGGGAAGAAATGGCAGCCAAATGAGGAGAGCAACTTGGCTAGAATCCAGAGAGCAAGCCAGTCCCATTCAGGCCTCAAAACTGTAGGAACTTGTTGGCCCAATCCTGTTTATTATGAAATACATAGAAGAACAGAGCCACAAACACACACCAAGAGGCACTTCAGCCTGATACATTGTAACTTTAATCAGAAGCTAAAACCTCAACTGGCTCTTATTGTTCTACCCTTTGAAATGTTCACTTCAGTTTTTTTAAAATATCTATTTACTGCATAATAATTCGACTGTCTTTACTTTGTATAATTCTATTTGTTTTAAGATTGTTTGTAAAACTACTCCACTGACAATTTTATCTGTTAATTTTACCCAGAATTTTCAGAATATTTGTAAAAATCCTATTTTAAGTATAAGAAGCCATACTGAAATGTAATATGCCTACCTAATTGTGAAAGACACTGGCAAAAATGAAATAATGTTTGCTTTAAAAAAAGTGAATTCTTCAGCTAGGAGTTGGCACTGAGTGATTGAAGTGTGAATGGCTGAGCAATTGAGGTGGATGTAGACAGGGAGAGTGACTGAACAATTGGTCTAAGTAAGGAATGTCAAAACATGATGAAGAAAACACCAGCCTCATCTCAAATGGTTGAGGGAGGGAAAAAGAAGTGAAGATAACAACTTTTACCACTCAACTGGCCAAAGAGGCATCCACCCTGATAGCTTTGGAGTCAGCCCACTTCAGAGAACAAAATCTGATCAGGCTTGCAACAATGTGGGTGATTAAGGATCCCATCAAATGCAGATGTAGCATTATAGAGCAAAAACCCATAGACTTACATGGGATCTTTTTCCTATAAAATGGGACAGAAAGATGAAGGATGGAGGTTCCAATCTACATCACCACACCATTCAGGAGTACCAATGCGCATTGGCGGAACCTTGTTCCTCACTCTTGTGCTACAGTCTCCCAGACAGTGACTACCATGAGCACCAAGAGGCTGGTAACTATAACATCTGTGAGACCTATGTATGTTTGTCTCCCTGTCTGTGTGTATGAATGTGAATGAATGTACCAATTGAAACATGTCAATGAAGTATACTTTATTAACAAGAATTTCTGTATTTGTAATTACTAGGTAAAGCACACTATTGATATTGTAACAATGTTGATACTGTTTCCCTGGTATTTTCATTATTGATACTATTTACCAAATTTTTGTATTCACAATAAACATGGCTTGTTGCCTTATCCCCTGAAAAAGATCCTGTGATATTTGTTATTTGAATAACAAACTGGCCAGGCCTGAAGCATTACAACCACGTGGGCAAATAGTGGTAACAATTATTCACCATTTATTTGTTTGTAAATACACTCACAGACTACGTTCACAATCCTTTTGTCTTTGCTTTCTGCTGATATTCTAGTGAGCAAGTCCACAGGCAAGAATGTTCAGAGAAACAGTGAATATCTGCAAAAATCAAATTTTGAATTCACAAGTGGGAGCATTGGAATCAGAAACTTGAGTCTAAGCATTGTGCTTATCATGTGACCTGTTTGTCTAATCAGAGCAGCTCAGCTTTTGAATATTGAGCAATTCATAGGCTGAATCATGTTTGCATAGAACAAGAAAAATATTTCAAGCAAATGCATTTGTGGAAAATTTAATAGTTTATGGATAATTCCTGAACAGAAAAAGGGCTAAATTCAATAACGCAATTGTTCACTGAAAATATTTTGCCCATTTCTGTTTAAAATTCCTCAGGATTAACCAGTGTCTGAAGGGTCAATGTATCTAAAATATTTCAGCTGCTATTTAAGTTATTGTACAGATGATCAGTATTAAGCCAACTGCATTCCAGTATGTCTATCATAGTCAGCTCATTATGCAGGATTCCTCGAGCCAGTAAATTTTAGTCTCTGTGAGTTGGTATCAGGAAATAAATGAAAGGAAACAGTACCTCTGCCTGCTATGTGGCTGGCATAGACAAATCAAAAGCAAATGCTCTTAACTTAAAGCTTTACTTTATTGGTCTTCAGCAATTTCCATTGGAATTACCTTTATTGGAAATCTCCGTTTATTAGTCTTAAACACATACAAATACAATAGGTGGTTAAAGTACTCCAAAACTTGATGGCTACTCAACATGTCTGAGGCACTCTTTGGGTGAATCAATCACAGATTTCCAGATGGCCAGTCCTTCTGTTTGTTCCTGGAGATCTCTTCAATATGTCCATAAAGTGATCTGCCCAACTCAGACTTGTTACCTCCTTCTTATATCCCAAAAAGTTACAGAGACATGTCAATCAAGAAAATGTTTCATAGCTGATCAAACAAATCAAGCACTGGACAGGAGTTACAGACATGTCACTTAAAAAAAATGTTAAGCAAGCAGTCTTAAACTGTTAATCTGATGGCTAAATTTTCCCATACTGACAATTCTAAAATATATCCAGACTTCCTGTTTTAAACAGACATTCGCCCCAGGATATTCAGAGAGCGCAAGACTGCAGAGTCAAGCCCACTTCATGTGTTCACTGTTTGACTCCCCCTCCCCCTTCCTGCTTTTCCTAGTTTATGCATACAGAGGCCTAAAACTGGCTAAAAGCAGCAAGCAGATTAATCCATCCCAATAATTGTCAGTGTCTTGGGCACCTGGTTGGTTGATAAAATACAATTGCTAAATACAAAAACTGACAACCATCAGGTTGGCTTCTACTCCTTGTCCAGCTTTCATGATTTAAAACTAGGGATAAGTCCGATGCACAGCAAAAGGTGCCTGTCCCAGGTACATGCTTAGTCATTAAAGAAAGCTTTCTTATCCATAGCCTTCTGAGAAAAAAAAGTGCTCAGCAGCCAAGGTCTTTAAATAGCAGAATATAAATTCTCAGCCAGAGCCTGTAAGGAGTTAATACACCTTCCTTACAGCCAGCGTCTGCAGCCAGTCTTTCAATTCCATAAAAACTTCTTCTGCCAGATTCTGTCTCTTGAGTTCTCATTGGAGGAACCCCAAACAACATCTCTTCAGTCTCCCTGTCCTAATAGACAGTAATCTCTGCTGGATCCTGCTTTTTCCATGCCAGTGTAATCTTTGCAATTTAACAAACATCTGGGTTCACTTCTCTGCTCAGTGAGAGTTTAAATCTTTTCTCCTGCAGACACAGAGGGTGGTCCATACCCTTCATTATTTAGAGCTATTCCAATTCAACCAGTGGCTATTTCATTTGAATTGCCTTTTTTCAAATTATATTTATTTAACTTAATACTTTCCTTGCATGTCTCATTACTCCATTACCATTTGTAATGGTAGAAAGCGTTTGAAACAAATGTATCTATCTGAAGTGTTTCTAGGTAGTGCAGAGCACTAAAGAATTAAGTAGTAAGGTACACCCAGAACTGTCTGCAGCAGTTTTTTCTCTATGCCTCCCTTGGGTCAGCAGCCTTGGTTAACTGTGTCTTTGTGGTGGTTTGTATTGACTTCTTATGTAATTCCTTGCCTTCAGTTACAGCAATAAAACTTTTTCAACAAGTTTTAAACATGCTCTGAAAATAATCCACTTAGGCTCAGTCTTTTTGAGGCTGGTATGTCATCACACTTCTGAAAGCCTTTGACAATGGAAACCTTACCTCGGTCTCTCAAGAGTTTTACCCTGGGCTTTGTCTTACAACACATAGAAGTTCAGCTATACTGCCGTGTTGTGAATGGAGGGGTTGTCTCTGAGGTAGCTGAGCCTTCTTCAAGCCCTCAAATTGGCATTGGTTAGGAACTGGATGGGATGTGCAAGGCAGAGTATGTGACAGTAATGTGATTTGTTCTTCAGAGTGGGCATGGGTTCTATGTAAGCTGGAATTTCCATCTCGCCTTCATCTTCAGCCATAGAGAATGACAAACATATGGGTCACTACAGGCAGCTATTCCTCTGAGAGGAATGGGTGTAGTTTTTTGGCAAGGAGGAGGTAGAAAAGCATTTGTTGCCATTGTTGATGCATCCGGGATTAGTGATGAAACCAAGACGATCATGAGACATCATACGATCTTGATGAAAGGAGGATAGGTTGATGGAGAGGTCCGTGCCATGGTTCAGACACTGCTCAACAGTATCATTTCAGTCTTGTCTGGATACAGTACGAGCCAGCTGCTCTTCATCTAGCCACTGATCTTGTGCAGGCTTTGTGATGCCATTGCCATATCTACTGACAAGGAGATGGAACTAGATACCAATGTAATTTTGACAACAGAGCCCATAGCATCGCAGGACCTCTTCAAGACATCTCAAGTCTATAAAATGTGCTAGGCAGGGGTTTTGTGACTAGCATACTACATCTAAGAATCACAGTGGGGTCCTGGTCCCTGTCTAGGGCTCCTAGGCACTATAGCAATACAAATCAGTAAATAATACTGGGCATACCACCTTTGTTATTTTAATCAGTGTAGTTATAGTTTCTTATTCTGATATTATGCTATAGGACAACTCATGCACCACATGATTGTGCTACCTGCACTACAATTTGAAAACAACTGTGCTAGGAGAAAGGAGAACCAAGTAGAAGTTTGTTTCCTACAGCTTATAGGAGGAAAGTTTTGAAACCCGAGATGTCTTTGACTTTGTCTTTATTTCAGAGTATATCATAGCACACTTGGACTCTGTTCAACAATAAGGTTACAATTGTTCCCGATACTTCAATGCTTAGGAAAAAAACAGGAAAGACCTGTTCCAGGAAAGATTATTATATCATTTAAAACTACCATAAGAACACCTGCCCCTACAATACTTTAAAAAAATAAAATAATTTCCATGACATTGCATTAACAAACATAAAAGGTCATGAAATCTGGTATCTGAAGCAAATGTGTTTGACAGCTGGAGTCTGGCACATGGTCCTTCTCCTAGGGGATGGATTGTTTGTGCATAGCTTGATTGAATAATATTGAGACTGAATTATTCTATTTTTTAAGCCAGGGACATAACAGAGCTACTTTATTTAGTTATGTTAAGGAACGATATCTATCAACAAACAAGTTTTGTGTTTTTAAGTAATGTAGTCATAGTTAAGTTGGCAATAGAGGCCCGAATTCAGGAGAGCACTTAAGTACATGCGTAATCAAGACTTAAAAAGAACTGTATTCTGACTAACATATGAACCTTGCAAGGAATACAAATGCTGGAGATTGCTACTGAAGAAGGAAAAGAAAAGGAACAGCTAAAGAAATAAATACACAATACTCCCAAAGAGGGAGCAGCCTTTATTTGGGGGTGGAAGTCTACCAAGAGTTTTACCACAGCCATGCCATAGCATACTATGGGGCCAGATCCTCAGCTATTGTAAATCAGGATAGTTTCATTTCAATTCCCTTTCCAACTTCAATAGAGCTATGCTGATTTCTAGCAGCTGAGGGTCTGGCCCACGCCAGTGTCAGCTCTTACAGGTTATGCAGGATTGGAGCTGAGCAATACTTAGTTGAGACACCCATCCAACCATGCAAGGAAAATCCAGAGTGGTGTAAGAAGTGGTGGCAGTGATTCGGTAGGCAGCCCTCTTCCCATTGAGTCAATACTACACCAATAATCCATTCCTCTTCATCAATAAATTAAACTAACATTTATAGTACAGTAGCACTTAGAATCCTCAAATCAAGACAGGGAACCACTGTTCTAGGTGCTGTGTGTGACAGGTATTGAACTTTGATGCAAAATCCTGGATAAACAATGTAATTAAGTTAAACTACTTTGAATGAAGTTTAAGTATCCTAGAAGGCCACTATATTAAAAATGCAAAGGTTTATGTATTATGAACTTATATGTAATGTCTCTAAGGAAGACACCTGGCTAATGTAAGCCTTCAGAAGTGTTATGAGCTTCAAAAGGACTCTTTGAAACAATGTGGTAGGCAAAGTGAAGGGGGAGTCCTAGAAAATACTTGTGAGGAAGGGAAGGCAACTTCTCACATCCAAACCCATCCTTTTGAAGCTGAGCCTTAAGGAGAAAGCCTTTGTCTTCTGTTCATCTGATGCAGGAGGACCAGAACAGAAGCCCAAACTGGATAAAAGAGTGATTCACAGATTCATGTGGTTGCTTGTGTGACCCATCTGTGCCTAGGGTAGCCACCTGAAAATGCCAAGGTCAGGGCAGGCTGTAAAAGGAGAGCAGATTCTCCCAGCACTGGTGGGTGACACTGAAGTCAGACCTCCCAACCAGCCACAAACAGTGCTTCTGATTCCCCCACACTGGTTATAAAGAAGCCAGTATACAAATACACACAGCCCCCTTTACTGTATTTCAGTCTTTGGCTCCCAATCAGCCGCTAGGTCCAGTAAATAGACCAGTTATTTAAACTCTATGCTCTTTACCACAAAGGTTCCCTCTGACCCCAAAGGGCCAGCCACAGTACCAGATAAATATAAGTTTAGATCTTTCCCAAAATACCACACTGCCAGCCTATCCTTTAGTAACTAAAACTAAAGGTTTATTATAAAAAGAAAGAAACAATAAGAGAAATGTTAAAGGCTTAGAGTAATCAGATACATACAAATGATTTGAAAGTCCATATATAATCAGGTTTCTAGAAGAATTGTGGAGTTTGCAGGCTTGTATAGTCCCTCTGGCGACCATCCAGTACCTGGATGGGTCTCAGTCCTCTGTTTTACAGCTTCAGTTCAGTTGCAGATGGGTTGCTCCAGAGGTAGATAGGTGGCTGAAAGCTAAACAGGCTGAAGACTGGTGACTGAAGACAAAATGGATTCCCAGGCCTCTGCCTTATATATCCTGTGGCCCTTGCCACGCTGCTTGTGGAATTTTACAGGAACTGAAATTGTGTCCAGAGTCACATCGGCCAGACCTGGTGACTCATCAGGTATATCTCTGGCTACTCCCCCTGGTCCCCCTGCACCTGGGAATGTCTTAATGGGCCATTAAGCAGGCTATTGTTTTGTAGCCATCCTGTCTGAGGCATTACCCAGACAGCACAATTTGAAATACAGATATAGCAACCATATTCATAAACTTCCATTTCACACAACACACGAACATAAACATCATCTTACTTAGCACTTTGTAGCCTAACAGTACCTGACATGGCATGTCTCATATGGATTACTATGATTTTGACATACCGATGTCGTCAAGTAACACAATAAATGCCCCCCCTGAACCTAGCCAGCGTCACTGCTTGTTCTGAGATAACAGCTGTTATGAAAAACCCCTTGGGTGGGTTTGAAGGGCTGTTCATTGGTCAGAGCTCCCATTGGAGTGATTTCTAGTAAACTTATTAGCATGCATATAAGTCTCTTTCATTAACATGGTTACTCTGTAATGCTCTTCCCTTAAGAATAAATGTACTGTAGCAGGGTGGGGTGGGGAAGGTATACTCCGCCCTCGTGAGTCCTGCACTCTTCTGGCCTGGCCGGTGGTGCAGCTGGGGGAAGGTGAGCTGGAGGGGTAGGGAGGAGATGGGGGCCCCTCTCTGCCCCTGGGCTCTGCTACCTTCCCTTGGGTCAGTCTGTGGTCTGCTCCCCGCTTCCCCAGCTGGGTCCTCTGCCTCCGGTGTTGTGGCAGCAGCCGTGGAAGCTCCAAGCTTCTGCAGATTGCAGGCTGCAGGCTTCAAAACGGCAAACGGCAAACGGCAAACGGCAAACGGCAAACGGCAAACG